>CM019720.1:64820310-65365310 GCA_009760885.1 Achatina immaculata | reverse complement strand
ATTCTTCAAATTTATTTTTTAAATAAGCCCCCCCCCCCCCCTCACAGCTTCCATCATTTGCTGCTAGGAGGCAGCACTAGCAAATATGGCAGTAAATGTGAGCAGTCATTTTGTGTTTTTCAAAACACAAGAACTGCATCAGTTGCAACTGTGCAGTGACGATTTTGAGCGGAATTCCAGAACACAGCACCTGTTTCCAACAGTATCATGAAGTGGTATGCGAAATTCTGGGATTTTCAGCTGTCTGTGCTCAGCTCCTCAGCAGGGACATCCAGACCAAGCAAAGAAACTGTGAATCATGTTAGAGAAGCTTATCAGCAAAGCCCCTTTACTGAGAACCAAAAAGAAAAGGATAAACATGCAATACTACACACCAACAAATGAGAGTGAAGAAAGAACAAAAGAACTGTTTTACCACAGGTTTCTGACAATTCTTTAAAAGTATTCAGTGAATGATCTGAATGTCCTGATGGGAGATTTTAATGCAAAATTCAGGAACAACAACTCTGAAAATGAAGACATAATGGGGTGCCAAGGACTTGGAGAAAGAAATGAAAATGGATAGAAATTCATGAATGTTCACACCACTACCAATCAGGTAATAGGAGGCAGTATATTTCCTAACAGAAAATTCATAAAGCAACATGGATGTCACTTGACCACACAACAGAAAACCACATTTGTATAAATAAAAAGTTTAGATCACTGCAAGATGTAAGAGTTAAAAGAGGGGCAGATGTGGCATCCGATCATCATCTGCTAATTGCCAAACCAAAACTTTGAAGGAGTAAAAAAAAGCAGATAACTATAAGACAGTACTAAAGAATAAATTTTAAGTCTTTACAAGAACTAGTAGAAGAGGAAGAAACCTAGATAACAAATGGATAACAAAGTAAGGAAACATTAACAATGTGTCAAGAAAACCGGGGTCCAAAAGATATCAGAATAAGGAATGGATCTCATTAGAAACATTACTAAGAGTCCAAGAGAGAAAAGAAAAGAAAACAGCTGTAAATAACAGTCACACAAGGAACCAACAAATCAAAGTGCAAGTTGAATATAGAACAGCAAACAAAGGAGTTAAGAAGAGCATCAAAGCAGACAAATAGAAATATATCAACAACTTGGCCGCTGAAACAGAAGAAGCAGCAGATAAAGTCAACATAAAAGGCCTATACCAGATTACCAGGAAATTCTCAGAGAAATACAGAAAGCTAGACAGATTAGTAAAAAATAAGGTAAAATTATAAATCTGGAAGAGCAAAGGAACAGATGGCAGGAACACTTGCAGGAACTTTTGAACAGACCAATGCCAGTAAACCCACCAGAGATTCAACCTGCAGAAGTTGACCTACCTATAAATTGTGAAAACCCAACAAAGGAAGAAATAAATGGAGTAATAACCCAGCAAAACAAAGACAAAGCCTCAGGACTAGATGCCATCCCTGCAAATGCAGTGATAGTAGATGTGGACTTAACAACAGAATTATCCTACCCTTTTCCAGAAAATATGGAAGAAAGAGCAAATACCACCAGATTGAAAGAAAGGACACCTGATTAAAATCCCTAAGAAGGGTGACCTAATCAGCTGTGCCGATTACAGAGGAATCATGCTCAGTTCCATTCCTGCAAAAATATTTTGCAGAATTATATTAAACAGAATGAGAGACATAATGAGTGTACAGCTTTGATACCAACAAGCTGGTTTCTGAAGAAACAGATCTTGCATAGACCAGATAGCAACACTACGCTTAATTGTAGAATAATCAGTTGAATGGAACTCACCTTTATATGTTAAGTTCAATGACTGTGAGAAAGCCTTTGACAGAGTAGACAGAAACACATCATGGACGCTACTTAGACATTACGAAATACCAATTAAACTGGAATGATTTGCACAATGGTCTATGGAGGGTAACTTACAGAAAGACTCAAAGTAAGGACCAGGGTAGATAAGGATGCCTAATGTCACCATTTCTATTTCTATTATCAATAGACTGGATTATGAAAACAGCTACAGAACAAAATAGAAATGGAATACAGTGGACTCTGTGGACACAACTTGAAGACCTGTATTTTGCAGATGATTTGTCTCTGCTATTACATAATCAATAACAGATGAAAGAAAAGATCAATGAGGTGTCCAAGATATCAGCACAGGCTAAAAATAAACAAAGGAAAAACAGTTCTCAGAATAAACATAACCAACACAAATTCAATCACCTTCGAAGGCAAGAAATTAGATGAAGTAGACACATTCACATATCTTGCCAGCATTATAAACAGAGAAGTTGGTAGAAAAAGGTAGAGTAGCATTTTTACAGCTGAGAAACATATGGAAGAACAAGAGAATATTCTTAACAACAAAATTTAAAGCTGTTCAGCACAAAAGTCAAATCAGTCCTGTTGTATGATCAGAAACATGGACAACATCAGCCAAAAGTACCAAGAGACTGAAGATCTTTGTTATCACCTGCTTAAGGAACATCCTTCACATTAAGTGACCAGATAGCATCAACAATGGCAGAAAACAAACCAACATATGGTGAAAGATATGATAATGAAAAGATGCAGAAGATGAATAGGACATATGCTTCAAAAGCCAACCACTAACATAACTAGACAAACCCTCACATTAAATCCCCAAGGTAAGAGAAAACAGTGAATACATAGAAACAACTGGTGAAAGAGTTTTGAAACAGATAAAAAAGATGAACAACACCTGGATAGAATAAATAACTCAGGACAGAAATAAATGGAGAGCCTTGTTGATGGCTTTATGCCCAGATAGGTGTAAAGAAGGCAAGGAAAGAAGAAGGGACTATGTTATTATTGAATCTTTAGGCAAAACTACTGTAACAAACTGTGAATTTGATGATGGCTGTGTCTCAACATCTTCACAGCTTCAGCTGTAAGAGCTCTCAGCAGTTCCAGGGATACACAAAAACAAAACTGCTGCATTTAGTCAGTCACTCATCAGATGTTGTGTTGTGTGTTTATTTTCTATACTGCTGCAATTAGTCAGTCACTTACCAGATGTTGTGTTGTGTGTTTATTTTCTATACTGCTGCATTTAGTCAATCACTTACCAGATGTTGTGTTGTGTGTTTATTTTCTATACTGCTGCAATTAGTCAGTCACTTACCAGATATTGTGTTGTGTGTTTATTCTCTATACTGCTGCATTTAGTCAGTCACTTACCAGATGTTGTGTTGTGTGTTTATTTTCTATACTGCTGCAATTAGTCAGTCACTTACCAGATGTTGTGTTGTGTGTTTATTTTCTATACTGCTGCAATTAGTCAGTCACTTACCAGATGTTGTGTTGTGTGTTTATTTTCTATACTGCTGCATTTAGTCAATCACTTACCAGATGTTGCGTTGTGTGTTTATTTTCTATACTCTTGCATTTAGTCAGTCACTTACCAGATATTGTGTTGTGTGTTTATTCTCTATACTGCTGCATTTAGTCAGTCACTTACCATATGTTGTGTTGTGTGTTTATTTTCTATACTGCTGCAATTAGTCAGTCACTTACCAGATGTTGTGTTGTGTGTTTATTTTCTATACTGCTGCATTTAGTCAGTCACTCATCAGATGTTGTGTTGTGTGTTTATTTTCTATACTCTTGCATTTAGTCAGTCACTTACCAGATATTGTGTTGTGTGTTTATTTTCTATACTCTTGCATTTAGTCAGTCACTTACCAGATATTGTGTTGTGTGTTTATTTTCTATACTCTTGCATTTAGTCAGTCACTTACCAGACGTTGTGTTGTGTTTATTTTCTATTAACTTGCTCATTTTTCTTTCCCAAAACATTTAATTCAGTTTACATGTTTTTATAATTTGCTTGTCTGTAATAAAATAATGTTTGGTATGTTTGTGCACAAACAAGGCAGCTGAAATATGTATCAATGAGGAAAAATTGGAAGAAGTGGAGAGTTTTGAATATCTTGGATCACTAACTAATAATGGAGATAAATGAGGGAAATTAAAAGGAGGACATCTGTTGTTCTTCAAAAAGTAAAACAACTAAAGAATCTGTGGAAAGGAACAGACAGAACTACAAAAATAAGATTTTTAAGGGCATGTATCTTTCCCATTGCAGCATATGCCTGTGAGACCTGGACACTTAACAAAACAGCTGAGAAACACATAAATGCCTTTGAATGTAAATGCTACAGAAGAGTTCTTCAAATATCGTGGACACAAAAAAAGAACAAATATATCCATACAACAAGAACTTAATATTGAAGAAGTCTGGCTAGTAAAGAGGATTAAAGAGAGAAAACTTAAATATTTTTGACACATTAAACGTCATGATAATTTAGAGAAGACCATATTGGAAGGGTACATAATGGGAAAAAGAAAGAGAGGAAGACTAAAGCGAAGATGGCTGCAAGACATTGTTGATAATCCACAGATGGATGCATCAGCAGCAGGGCATCTTGCTTACAACTGAGAAGCCTACAGGAGTGCTGTTAGGGAGGCAAAGTTTCGCAAGGGACATGCAAATGAACGATGATGATGTTTGTGCGCCACCTGTATGCCCTTACTATATAGTCATGCAGAAGATAGTTAACACTTCATATTTTCTTCTGTAACTCGCATATTTTGTGTTTGATTGCAATGAAATTTTCTGATGCAATATTACTGGTTAGTAGGGAAGGAGAATTCAATGAAATTGATGTTCACACAAGCAAGGTATTATTCACAATGGTAGGAGGATCAGCCTGAAAAGTCACACTCCCTAATATTGTGTGTGCCCACTTTTTCAGTGGATTAAGTTTTGGACTGAGTTTGGTGAAGATTATTCTGAGCATATGTGAATTCATTTTTTCAAGCTACACAAGAGTTTGAGGTGGATTTGGCATTGCTGGCCATGGACACAGAACATGAGTGTTGTTCTGATGGAGAAATGCTGTGGCTAATCTTGTGATGAGGGACTGCATTGTTGTGCTTAAAAGTAAAGCCTTGTCCCTGGGTTTGGAAAAATGGCCCAACATGAGATCATGTATGTACCACTGTGCAGTGATATTCCCCCAAACTGGTACCAGCTGTGTTCTAATATTCTGTTATTCCCCACCCCCACATCATGATGCTGTCCCTACCAAAGTTCAAAGCTTCTTGGACGCAATTATGAGCATATCGTTCATGTGGAGGTCTGTACACCCTGATCCTACCGTCATGCTTTCCATCACAAAATTTGGACTCATTTGAGAACATGACAGACTGCCACTGTCTCCACTGCCATTTGATGTGCACATCTGCCCACTGAAGCAGTCTGTTCTGAATGTGGCATGGCTGAACCCAAGGGCACCAGAGAAGCTGATGTGGATATATGTTTGCTGCTCTCAGATGGCTTAAAACAGTGTTCAGTGAAACAAGACTGTTTAATGCATTTATAGTATCAGTTGTTCTTTGAGCCAGCTAAAAACGGTTCCATAAATGAACAGTTCATATAAATCCATCCTGCTTTTGCATGATACCCTTGGTCTTCCTGAACATGGGTGGTCTCACATGAGTGATGCTTGTTAGTCAAAAATGATGGATTCGATAGACTGTTAGTTGGGAGACATTAAACATCTGTGCAACAGTTGGAGTTCTTGTTCTGGCATCTGATAACGTGATTTCTTTCTGATTCTGTGAGACACAGCATGATGAAAAAAACAACAATTAATCTAGATCTGATGATGGTGAATTTAACACAATGACCTAATCTTTACAGTGAGTGATAAAAATTACACTTCAAATGTATATATATAGGTTAAAAAATGAGAAAAAATATGCATTTCACATGATTTAATTATGTGAGCAGTTTTTCATGACAAATGAGAAGTGAGTACTGTTCGTAAAGTACCACTTTCAAGGATTAACATGTACTTGCTACACTAAAATTGAATGAGTTGCTTTCAAAATACTTCTCAAAAATAACTTTCTTTTGCAAGACAGTATGTATGATAAATGAACGTATATGTCTTTATATGTGAATGTTTATTTATATATAACTTGTCCATGTGTTCAGGACATCAGTATTTGTTATGTATTGCTTTACAAATAAAAATATAGACAACTCTTGACATATGTAAATTCATACCTACATAAAAAACTTCCAACATGCATAAAAGTATGCAGACAGCACCTACACAAAACATTTGGAATATGTGCAGATATCAGGTCAGCACATAATTAAGGCAGTGCACCTCAGAAAGGTAAGATGCTGCCTCATTCAGTTTTCACTTATCTCATACTTTTGTTATGCAATGCATATGTATACATACATATCTATATAAGGCACACACCTATATATACTTACATATCTGTATAAGACACAAAAACATGTATATATACATATATATCTGTCTTCTGATCTTTACATATTGTTCTCATTTTTGCTTGTTAGTGGAATTCCACAGTACCCATACCAGCCAATAGAGGAGAGACCAGGATATGAAGATGATCCAGATGTTGACGAAGCAGCCAAACATTACAGTATTGTGGACTATATAGTTTACAAGGAGTATCTCAAACAGGACAGAATGCGATCTTCTTCATCTAAACATGTTGCTAAGGGACGTAAATCACACAGTTCGATAAAAAGTTCAATAGATCTTGAACCACAACTGTCTAGTTTTGATCAGGCTGGTGTTAGTGAGGAAAGGAATCCAGAAAATGAACCAACAACATCACAGACAAATGTACAATAATGAGCAGAATTAATCATATGTTCTTTTCATCAAGAACCATTGTCATCAGCATCATGTGTTTCTTCGATACAAAGGCTGGCGGTAATGAAACTCCAGTGTCCTCTTTCCCTCACCTTGATGGTGCATTCATCCAGGCTGTGTCCTGTCCCCTCTTTTGTGTTCTCTTCCCATCTACATCTCCATCTGCCTCTTGGTCTTTTTCCTTCCTTTTTTCTTTTGAGTATGGTCTTCAGTATATGTCTTTTGATGTTCCAAAATATTTTGTTTCCTTGATCCTTATTTCTTTGAGAAGTTCGTACTGCACTTGTAGTTGTTCTTATACTTGTAGTTGTTCTAATACTTGTACATTTATTCTTTACATTTTTTGTGATAGACATTTCTGCTGCATTTATTATTCTCTCAATTCTCTTGTATTTTTTACTGAAAGAATCCAGGTTTCTGCTGCATACTAATTCTAAGTATCATGCCGCATGGCGTAGGCAATCATTTCTCTCCACAATTCTCTGTCTTTTGCATTGATTATGAGATCCGCCAGTGACTTTCTTCCTAGCCACACTGACAGCCCATCCAGTAACTTATCTCTCTGTCTTCCTCTATCTCTTCTTCCCTCAATTTTTCCATAGTGTGTTCCAATTTTCCTCTTCTCAGGCAATGTCTTATAAATCTCGCTTGTCTGCCTCTTATCTTTGCTATAATTTGTTTTTTAACTCCAGCTTCTCTTAAGACTTCTTCATTGGTTTTCTTGGTTGTCCATAGTACCTTCAACATCCTTCTTATAAACCACATTTCCATGGCCTCCATTTCTCAATGTAACATTTAAGTACTCGGAATCTTGTTTTCATTGATATGGATCTGTTGCACAAGATGTGTCTCATTTTCTGGAATGCTGACCTGGGCAGAGCATGTCTGCTTTTTATTTCATTGTGACATTTCCCATCAGTTATTATAATTGTTCCTAAGTACTTGAATTTATCAACTTGTTTCAGATTTGTGACATCGATGGTAATGCTACATTTTGGTGGTATTCTTTTCTTTGAGATGACAATCACTTCAGTCTTTTTTTTTTGTTCAGGCAGAGACCTTTATTTTTACTTTCAAAAATAACAATGTCCAGAAGAGCCTGTAGCTCCCCTTCACTTTTAGCAATCAGGACTGTGTCGTCTGCATATCTTAAGTTAAGGCTGTACCCGCCAACTGATGTTCCTGGCATGTTCTCCATATTTCTCATTATGTTTTCCCTGTACAAAGAGATTAGGCCAGAGATAGAACACATTCTTGATTCACTCCCAATTTTATGTCTTGGAATGCTTCTGTTTCAGCGGTTCTCAGACCCTTTTGCTGCGAGGCCCACATTTAAAAGTCAAAATTTTTGTGGCCCACTAATAAAGTGCTTTATATTTGCAAGGTCTAAATCTAATTTTATAAAGTATTATGTAATATTTTCTCTACATGTTTAACTGCATATTATTTGCTACACAGAAGTTTTTTTATTTACCTTAAAGATGGCACTGTTTCTGGTTGGATAGCATGTCTATTCTGGCTGGAATTTGTGACAAACACACTCAAAGATCATCCTCCACATTCATTCTTGAACGATATTTTGTTTTCATGGCAGTCAATGCAGAAAATGAAACTTCGCATAAATAAGTTGTTGAAAAGGGTAGAAGAACTTTCATCGCCGGGCTGACAAAAATGGATATTCCAGCAAAACAGGGCACCAAAAGGAAGAGTTAAATTTGATTTGTAACATGTGATTGCTAGACAGTTCCGTTAATTCTTCTTGTGCACGACCAGTTAATTTAGAGAAAGCACACTGAAAAGGATTACGAATCCAATCGTACGCTTTAATATCTTCGAGCGTGAAGTATTTGTCAAAATATTCAGCAAGAGATGTCAGATGCCCTTTTATTACTCCAGTGACCCCTTCCAGAAACTTGCCATTAACTTCATTGCCCCATCATAAATTCACAGAACAAATGAAACATGTCTTGTGATTTGTTCTTGAGTCTTATGCACAAAAGTCATAGTTTCTTCTTAAAGGCTGCAACTTTGTCATATGTCTTGAGTATACTGGCATCTTTACCCTGCAGTGATATGTTCAAACTGTTCAAAAGGCTAAAAATGTCAGCAAAGTATGCCAACATGGCAAGACACTCAATATCAGCGACATTACCTGCCATGTCGAGATTGTGTTCTGTCAAAAACTGCAGCAATTCTAAATGAAGCTCAAACACCCTTGCAAGATCTTTTCCTCTGATCAGCCAACGCACAGCCAAGTGCAATAGGAGGTGCTTGTGTTCTGCATCTGACTGAATACAAAGTTGAGCAAATAATCGACTGATCACTGTTCTAGTTTTTATGAAGTTTACAATCCAAACACAGTCTTCGAGTACAGATCCCAGAGTTTCCTTCAATTTCTTTGAAGCGAGTGCCTCATGATGGATCATGCAATGGGTGCCTACAATCTCAGGTGACACTTGCTTTATGTGAGTTACAACACCACTGTTGTGGGCAGTCATTGTGGCATCATGACGGTGCAAAAACTAACGCAATTCTTCTACTGCAGTCCAAAAATTGTGAAAAAATCATTTAAAACATGAAATTTTTCATCAGCCGTCGTTCTCGCTGGCAGTGACTTGCAGAAAAAAAATTCCTTTATACTACTTTGCCAACAATAGAAAACATAAACAAGCAGCTGTGACTCTTCGGTGATGTCACTTGACTCATCTAATTGAATAGCAAACTTAGTAGATTGTAATCGTTCATTTAGCTACGCGACAATGTCCTCTGACATTTTAGATATTCTTCTGCGGACAGTATTGTTCAAGATGGGAATGCTTTTCAATTTTTTAGTGTATTCTGAGCCGGACAATACGTCACAAATCTCAACAGCATCTGGCATGATAAGATCTTCTCCAATCTTATGCAGTTTCTTTGATTTTGCGATTGTCTGGGCATTCGGATACGATGCTTTAAGAGTTTTTTTCATTGAGAATGGCTCTTGTTTTTAACACTGTCTTCTGTTTACTATATTCCTTGGCTGTACGTTCGAAAAATTCTTTGGTTTTATTCTGTAGATGTCTTGTAGTTAGAATGACGACGCAATTTCATCTGTTTCATTGCCTCATTAGAGAGGATTTGCTCACAAATAACGCACTGTGGCAGATTTTGGTCATTTCCCATGCTTAATATACTCCACATCATATTTTTGAGCATAATTAGTTTTCTTACAAGTATCAACGTTAACGTCGACTCGATCACAGTGACTTTCACTGCCACTGCTATCAGTTTGTTTGCGTGAAAATGACAGCTTACGATTCACATATCGATCCATTTTGGTGCTTAAAGTTTTAAAGTTTAAATAATAAAAAAGGCTATCCAAAAAGTCTCCACGATCATTATGTGGGTAACTGGAATCTGTTGATTAATCCAGTACAAATTACACACAGCACTAAGACTGAAACCGGCTCTCAAGCCAACAAAATATGATTTTTAAACTACAATAGAATTGCTGAGAATTATATTTCACTTCTGGTCTCTTTGCAGAATCTACACTGACTGTTCTCTAAAATTACATTGTAAAACTGCACGTTTCAGCAACACGATCAGAAATACACCGGACTCACACTTCAAAAGCGATGCCATCTATTTATGTAGGTCACATTTCTGTTTGATGCTAGATGAAATGCTGTCTGGACCATCCTTTCTCCAATAGCCGCACTGCAGATGTACTAATAAAGCAACCTAGAATTCTGTGGCTTGCATCTGTGCAGTCTGCCACTAAGCATTGCATGAGAAATGGGAAATAATTTTCTACTGTGTCTACTTTTTTCTTTTTTTTTTTTTTTGTGCTCTTTTGAGAGTTCAGTGCAGCCCACAATACTTCCCATCACAGGCCACGGGTTGAGAACCACTGTCCTATTTGGTTCTAAACCTTCATTGCTGCTGATTGCTGCCAATATATGTTTTTGATGAGTTTCAGATCTTTCCCATCTGTGTTGATGACTTCCAGCATTCTTATAATTTCTGTGTGTCTCACTTTATCAAATGCTTTACAGTAGTCTGTGAAGCATAAATACTGCTCCATACAATAGTACAGATTAGGTATCTTATCTTCTTACATTATCTTACATCCTTCCCGTGCCATTAAACATCACATTGGGCTTTTATTATTTTTCTATTATTCTTAGAGTAAAGATCTCGTCAAGACAGCTTCTTCATTTTTAAAATTTTGTTTGTTCATTTCTCATTGCAGCATCTACTATATCTTTAAGTGTATTCAGAATGACTTTGCAAATACTTTTGACAGAAATGATAGTAAAGTTACCCCTCTCCATTTATTGCTGTCGCTAAGGTTGTCTTTTTTTTTTTTTTTTTGGTATTTTAACAATGATTCCTTTTTTCCAATTAGAGGGGACCTTTTCTTCTTTCCAAAATTTATTAAACATTCTCTGTAGTTGGTTCATGTTGTCAATGTTAATAACTTTTAATATTTCAACTGTTATTTCATCTTCACCTACAACTTTGTTGTTAGCCATTAGATTCGCTGCTGTTTCAATTTTATTTAGTGTAACTTCATCTAGATTGACATTTAGTTGTGGGAGTGGTAAATTGGTTTCAAGGTTTATTAATTCATATGGGTGTGGTCAATTAAGTATTTCTTGGAAGTGTTCGGCCCATCTTTGCTTTTGGTCTTTACTTGATGTTAATAGGTTGCCTGTTTTGCTAAAGACTGGTCTTTCCTTGGAGGTAATAGCACCTGTTAGCTTTTTCTGTATGTTATATAGAGTTTTGCTGTCTCCTGTTTTTGCTGCATTTTCTGCTTTTTTTGCCATTTTGTCTATATATTCTTTTTTGTCTCTTCTAGCTGAACTTTTTACTTTATTGTCTAGTTCTTTGTATGTTGCCTTTGCCAAAACTTTTCCAAGATCTGTCTTTACATTCAACATGGCTAATTTGGCTGCTAGTCTTTCATGTATGTATTTCCATGTGTTATCTGATATCCATGCTTTTCTACTTGTTGATTGCAGTCCAGCACTTGCTTTTGCTGCTGTGATTATGGTTGTGCTGTATGAATTCCATAATTCATCTATATCTGCCTTGTTTACCTCATTGAGTACTGCGAAATGTTTGGTAAGTTCCAGATTGAAATTACTGTTGGTATTTTCTTCTTGTAGGCTATGGCTGTTTATCTTTCTGAGTACTGCTTTCTTGTGTTGGCTTTTCAGTTTAAGTCTTATCTTCCCTATACACAGGTTGTGATCACTGTTGACATAGAGTATAGTTGACTAACTATACTTCAAGTTAAATAAATTTACCACACTGTGATACATTTAACCATACTTTAAGTTAAATAAAATTATCACACTTGAAATATGAGCAGCAAAATGGTTAGTGCATTAGCTGTCATGGTGAAGGTCAGCAATCTGAACCCAGCTGGAAGCACCCCAGTCACCCAGCTGTAGGAATGGGTACCTGACCTCTTCTGAAGCTGAGGAAGAAAAGGCAGCTGGGCGTGATACTGGCCAGATAACCCTCTAGTGCACTGACAAGTCAAGTAAAATGTGGGCACTAACAACATATCTCTCATGTGTTTCCATGACATAATATGGTTACTTGTACTTTTTTTTTTTTTTTTTACTTTTTTTTTTACACTTCAAATTAGATATCTGAGAACTAGAGTTTTTGTTGTTTTGTGAGGTTTCCATAACATCCAGAACTAACTGGAAGTGTGTTTTGGGTTCCCAGAACTGACTGGTAGTGTTAGAGGTTCCCGTAACATCCAGAACTGACTGGTAGTGTTAGAGGTTCCCATAACATCCAGAACTGACTGGTAGTGTTAGAGGTTCCCAAAACATTCTAAACTGAGTGGAAAGTTTGAGGTTCCAATAATATATAGAACTTACTGGAAGTGTTTCTATTAGGTTCTCTTTATTGAAATCACTATATATTGTCTTTAAGTTTTGATTCCCAGTTTATTCTGTTGTGTCACAGCTTTATCATTTTATATAATGGAAATAAAGTATCCCCAGCTATTTGAAATTTAATTAACAGTTCTTAAAAAAAGTGTGCACGAAGATTCTGTCACAGCTGATCTTCACATATAAGTGTGAGCATGGCAGATTTTTAAGCTTTATTGTTAGAACTTTTGTTGGAATACATTCGGTAAGGAGATTTGCATATAATTAGGCTGTTTGAACATTCTTTTCTCTGAAGTATTTCAACAGAAACCTTGAGTACTCTTGGTTGGCTAGTAAAGAGGATTAAACAGAGAAAACTGAAATATATTGGACACATGAGAATTTAGAGAAAACTGTCTTGGAAGGATATATAATGGGAAAAAGAAAGAGAGGAAGACCAAGGCGAAGATGGCTGCAAGACATCGTTGATAATCCGCAGATAGGTGCATCATCAGCAGGGCATCTTGCTTACAACTGAGAGGCCTACAGGAGAGCTGTTAGGGAGGCAAAGTTCCACAAGGGATATGCAAATGACTGACTGACTCTTGGTTCTAATATAAAGAAGGATTTTTGGAAGAACTCCGGAATGAGACCAGCAGCTAACTGCATTTTCATAAATCTCTGATCGGTGGGTTGTCCGCTGTCTTCTTGTATCAGAAATTTATCTTGCTGAATTCTGATTGGTTTGTGTCTTTTGCTTATAAATATAATAAAAAGTTCCATTCATTTTTACAATAGGATTTATTTATATGTCTTAATTTGTATGTTTGTTCTCTTCTTTATACATTTTATTCTGTTCCAAAATATATTATTTGTATATCATGTACAACAAAAGCTAGATTTGTTTTCAGGAAAGTTTTTTGATATCTATACTGGTGCTGGTTGTCAAGTTCTTCATCTAGTGTATGTTTATGTGGATTTCTAGAGTCTGATGGATTTTCTCATATTCTTTTAGTGCTTTTGTGCTTTTGTGTGTTTTAAAAAATCTGTATTTTCTCTCAGTATTTTTGTAGTATGCCAGTAAGTTGGACCTAGGTGGATCTTTAGCATACAGATATAACAATTCTATTATAACATGTCTCATAATAGATTTTTGTTTGTTTCCAACATGGGGAGTGTCTACTTGTAATAGTTGTTGGTGTGCTTAATGTAGTCATAATAGTCTTGTGATCAGTGGATTTCACTGTGGTTATATATGTATTTTATATGGTTTATTACAAAATATTCTGCCATGGATGGATTCTGTCTAACCTGAGAGCTCAGCACATGCTTATGTTGATCATGCTTGCCTGTGTGGTTTCATTATAAAACTCTTCCTAAAGTTATATTCTAACAGAATTAACAATCCATAAATTATATTTTATATATGTGCCACTGGTCTCTCATAGTGAAGTCAGGGGTTCGAATCTGGCCAGAGGCACCCCAGTCACCCAGCTGTAGAAATGGGTACCTGACTTCTTCTGGAGTTGGGGAAAGAAAAGGCCGCCAGGCGTGATACTGACCATATCACCCTCTAGTGTGCTGACAGGTCAAGGAAAATATGGGCACTAACACCATATCCCTATGTGCCTCTAAGGCATGACAGGATTACTTTTACCTTTTTTATGTGCCATATGCATATTATAACATTTGATAAAACTATACTGATATGTAGATTTTTACCAGCTACATGTCAGAATTCATTTGTGTGACATTTTCTTATATATAACTTTATTACATTTTGATAACAAATCAAAACACTTAAACAGGATGTATTTTTATATTTATATTTGTGTTTGCATATAAATATTTGTGTTTACATACAAATATTACAATAGTCTCAATATTATATATTGCTTTATATTGAAAATGTACAGTAAATCTGGTTTTCTCCACAAAAAGTTGTTTAACAAATGAAAACAGTGTCATAGTTTTTCTGTGGTATAATTTGTGTCCTGACTAGAGATGCAATAGTTTTAGTGGTATGTAACGTGAGGTGAGCATCTTTTAAACATGCTGTGTGCACTCAGTATGTCACCTACAAGATTCTGACTAATGCTTTTTTTGTTAAATAAATCTGTTGTTTTACACCTGCTGGGCATGTATCAGATTTTATTTCAGTAAATTTATTATATTGTTTAATGTCCAGTTTGAGAAGCATGCGGAGCACATATTGAATATCCAAACAACACCACTGACAAGATTTCCATACCCACTGGAAAATACTGCAACAACTTTGATGCAGAAGTTAGGGCAGTTATTGCTGCAGTTGAAAAACTACCAGACTCCAGAATTGATACATGTCCTGTAGTAATTCTCACAGATGCAAGATCAGTACTGGAAGCTCTTCAGTGCAACAAACTACCAGACCTTAAGGATGCCTTGTCAAAAATTGGCTTACAACATGGAGTCACTTTGCAATGGATTCCCTCCCACTGTGGGATACCAGGCAATGAGAAAGCTGACCATCTGGCCAAAGAGGGCACTGAAATGGAGCAACCAGACATACCAATCACCTATAATCAGAAGAAAAGCATGATAAAAACCTACAGGAAGCCACAGACACCACCACATGATGACTATCACATGCTAAACAGAAAGGAACAAGTCACCATCTTCCGTCTCCGAACAGGACACAGCCGACTCCGAAGTCATATGTATACAAAGTTTAAGGTTGGTACTACTAATCTATGTACATGTGCCCAGGTGCCCCAAACTGTGGAACATATCCTCCAGAACTGCACCAACTATGAAACACTGAGAAATAATTACTGGCCCAGTGAAACCACTAAAGAAGATAAGCTCTACGGTTCCATACATGAATTACAAAAAAACAGTGAAATTTATCCAAGAGACAGGACTGCAGGTATAGACAGACAATGCGAACGAAGAAGAAGAAGAAGAAGAGAAGCATGCAGGAGGGAGGGCGCTGAGTGTGATAGATCAGAAGCTAAAGCTAAAGTTCCTATTCATTCATTGTGCTATGTTTCCATGTGTGATGATGTCACTCAGCAGTAGAAGATGTAAAGTGTCCGAAGCATGTAACAAGAATAGTTAATGACAAGATCTACGAAAAAAAAATTACATAGTAAACTTCTAGAAGGATACAGGACATGGGTTGGGCCGAAACCATAACTGTAATCAGAGATTGACATCCCCACACTCCGGACATATGTGCTTAACCATCATTCCAATACCCACTGAAGTTTAAGCCTATGGCTATGGGTAACACTCAATAAACCACTTCTTTTGGAAAAATATCCACTTCCCTTCTTTTCCCTCAGTTCAGTCATTATCCTGATGTGATTGTCATCATTCAGCCTTATATCATCCTTCATTCACAGTCTATCCTAGGTGGCTCTTGCAATCTCTTTCTGGTCCATTCTTAGGGTGCCCTGAATTGATGTCATGCCCAACAGCTAGCCTGGTTTGTCATTGCCTTTGATTCCACATGACCCAGGCAGTATATTCATATCAAACTGGATAACCAAGACCCATCTAGAAGCTGGACCCACTCCCTATGGAAGAAATGTCTCTCATTTCTCCGAAACATGTTTTGGGAGTCTGTTATAATGACCCTATGCAAGTCACCCTGCTCTGTCAAGCAGGAAATTGCTGCCTGCACCTCCATTCTTATGATGGAAGTGGTATTTGCATAGGCTCCTGATTTACTTGCAACTGGTTTGCTGTTATGGTAGACAATATAGGCTTATCCACCTTTTAGACCTCATGCCACTGGCCTCTCCATGAAGATCACAGGGTCATGTGGTTTGAAGTGATGCTGAATCTGTTCCTGCACTTGGGCTTCAGTTTTACCCTGAGCCCAGTCTCAGCATTCACAGCCAAGCTGGATCACAACCTTCATTAGATTCTGTGTATTTGGCACTTTAGTCTGTTCTGGTTCTAAGAAATGTCTCTCATTTCTCCGAAACATGGAATCTGCTCTGAGTCGCAGACTGCTAACAGTGTCTCTACCTGTACCATCCATTATCTACCTTGCTTAATACACCTTGCTCTTTGCTGAGTTCAGCTCTGGTAGGAAGCGGTGGTTTGCCATAGCGGCAGTCCTGAGGTACGTCTTCACTTGCACATACTTGTGCCTTACTTTCATACTGGACGTGTCCATCAAGTAGTGTATAGCTATGATCAGAGTATCCCTGGTGCATCTCAGAACTGCTCTCATGTCCTTATTCTTTCAAGCTTGATTGTCTGAGTCATGGATAGAGTCAGAAGGCCAAGGCCATACTCAACCACCAACATCACCAACACCGGCATCAGCAGGAAGAGTGTCCATTGTGGCAATAAGCATTTGCCATGGTCTTCACTGCACTGAAACCTTTCTTTGCTTTCTGAAAAACCATGTCCACATGGTGGTTGAAAGATAGTGTCCTGTTGAACGCAGTCCTAAGGTATTTCAAAAATTGTTCTCTCTCGATATATTCACTACTGCACTGCCAGAAAGGTGGTCTTCATAGATATGTTATCTAATGAGCACCACAGGGTTTGACCTTGTTAAGCCAACCCATCTTATGGTCGATATTTTCCTGATTGTTGGCAAATATCCTTTGCCTGGAGTTTCCATGTACATATGTCAGAATGTGTGAGTATTCAGCCAGAGCCAATTTAGTGTAGTTGTGAAATCCTGCCACTGTTGAAAAGCACTGATGACAGCGGAGGGCCTTGAGGTAGTCCTGGAGCAATGACTCTAGGTTGCAAGGTCCATGATTCATATCACAGTGCCATAGCTCTCTTTAGAAGCATTGAAACTACCCAGTGCATGGTCCAGGTGTCAGTGCCCATTTCTATCATAAAGCACAGGAGTGTTGTGGTGTTGTGTAGTCAGCTCTGTTATAGGCCATCTCTTCTTTCCTCTGAAATCTTTCATACACTCATATGCTAATATGGAGACTTTGCTTGTTGTGTCTCTATTGGGTTGATACCCACCTAGTGTGCCTGGAAGCTGTGTGCCATCCTACAATTCCCATGTCAGTTTCTTACCCATGATCTTCTCCAGCACCTTACCATAAATGTTTTGCCTGGCAGTGATGCAATACTCTGCCAATTTGATGTTGTTTTTGCCTGGTTTAGGCAATGGTAACCGGTAACTATGTAGCCATTCTTCTGGTATCTCACCTGGCCTTATACTATTGTTGTACTCTGTCATCTTAGCTTGAACTTCCTCTAATACCTGTTTCAAGTGGCTATTCCGAACTCCATTCAGATCTGTGCCACTGTCCCTAGATGCCTTGATGGTCTGTGAAACCTCTTCAACATTGATCAAGTCTGCATACTGCTGAGTTTGTAACGATTCTGCTAGTTTTCCATGCTGGCCTGCGATATTCCGTGTTGCCCTAGTCTGACTGATCAATATATCTGTGGAAGAATGCTGTCCCTTTCTCTGCATCCGTCTTCAACACCTGACTGTTCTCATTATTGATGCTGCCACCATTGTTGAAACTGAGAAAACAACATGAAACTGAGATACAAAGACATTTGTAAAGTGACCAGTATGACTGGTTTCTCTATCAGGTGAGAGGATATGAAAAAAGCCTGTGAAAAACTGCCCATATAGAGAGTAAATTCCCAGGGGCAGTATATTTTCTGAGAGAAAAATGTGAACCAAAGTTGAAAGATGGAAGTTACAAAGAGAATGGAACTTGCAGCACAAAAACATGATTTGTTGTTTTTGTGTTCGATTGTGGTAAGCAAATATTGGTAGAATCAGCCAGTGAGACAAAACATCTCAACAGCATCATTCTGGCAACCTCTACAAATCTGCTTAAAAAACTGTTTAACATGAAAGAAGTTGTTCTTGTTGCTATATTTTTGTTATTTTATTTTTTTATTATTTTATTCTTCAGGTGTAGTCAGCTGTGGTTTGTTTTTAGCATTTCCCTGCTTTTAGCTATTTGACATTAACTATTGTTGAGAGTTTCTGATTTGTGTTTTATATTGCTTTTATCATATTTTGAAACTATTACTTACTGTACTCTGACTGGACAGTGTGCAATAAATGATATTTTCATAATTTAGGCAGGAAAAGTTTATGTTGCTAATAAGAAAGATTCAGCATGTCATAGAAAACAAATTTGACCAAACCAGTGCTGCATATAGCCAATATTTTATTATAACAGCTAACATTTCATGTCAAATATTGTATAATATTCAGATGTAAATAGAACAAAGTTGAGAAATTGTACTGAAAACATTTTTTAAAATGTTCCAGTCAAAATAATTCAGATAAATCTGTTTTAACATTAAAATCTGTGTTAACTTTAATTAAATAAAATTTTAATTTGTTCAAAACACATTTTAAAAATTAAATGCAGTCAAATCACATTAAAAAATTTGAAGTGTTCTGAAGCTTCACAAAGTGATGAAACTATTAGTTAAGTACTTGATGACAAGCCAGACTTTAAATGTTATTTTAAATTGTTATTTTAAGAGCTCATTTTTTTTTTTTGGACAGAATATTAGCTTGAATGCTATTAACTTCCATTAATATTGATATTTTCAAATTATTTTATAAGCACACAAGCACATCATTTATTATAGAGTTTCCACTAAAATATGTATTTGCTCAATATATTTTCTCATTCTGCCAGTTTTATTTTCTTGGTTATTTCTGTTTAAATGCCCTACCATATACAATAAAACAGTAGTTGTTTTCGTGATTCAGCTGTAGTGAATTTTTAAAATTATGTAGGAAATAGGAAGCATCTTCTAGCATTCATGGCTCAGATCAGTGTGGTAGAGTGTGGCAGCCAAATATTATAGACTGACTGCTCACTTTCCTCTCATTGACTGAAACTGCAAACTTGTCTTCTCTGCAGCCGAAAGAGTATTATTA
The DNA here is from genome assembly GCA_009760885.1 of Achatina immaculata. Classification (NCBI taxonomy): domain Eukaryota; kingdom Metazoa; phylum Mollusca; class Gastropoda; order Stylommatophora; family Achatinidae; genus Lissachatina; species Lissachatina immaculata. The sequence goes on along the minus strand of CM019720.1, from coordinate 65,345,814 downwards.
ATTTAAAGCACTCAGCGTATGTTTACTCCGACCTTGTGTAGACTTGAGAACCAGTAATATGGGCACCACATTAAGTTCTGTCCCATTGGCCTTGGTTGAAGGACTGTATTAGCCCACTAGCAGCAGCATGGCAAAGAGGGCATTGGCCAGCTCATTTTTAATTGTCCAAATAATTGTGATGTTCCTATAGCACAGACACTGACTGCTCAGAGGTTCAAACACATATTTCTTTAGATCCAATTAATTCCTTTCATTATTCATCTAAAAGCCCATTACTGTAATAACTTTTAAAAGTTGTTGTCATGATTAAAAAGAAGAAATGATTTGTGTGCATTGTGTATATGTGATTTAAAAACTACAGTAACTATGATATGATGTTTTGAGCACATACATTATGTAACAATGAAGCATATTATAAAAGAAATGCTGTTTATGTTCTTGAAACCTGATTAATCTTTTTTTCTGATACAAGTAGATCACACGGCAGTTCAGTGTCAGAGTTTTTTAGTCAGTTTTATGGAAATGACTACATAAATGGTTCACCTGACATCTTCATTGATGAAACAGATTCTGGCTGTAGAAGTTCAGTGCAGACTGGCACAAAGAGGTTGTCTGTTGTTTCATGTAAGTATTTCTTACAAAGAAAAGGTTTCTTTCCTTTTGAAAGAATCCACTGTAACCATTTTCTTGCATTCCTCAAGATATCTGATCAGGATCCACCATTTGTGCTGTTGAAAGGGTTCCCCATAAACTGTTCCTTCTTCTGGTGACAGTTTGTCTGAATCCAGTTACATAACAAAATTGTCCATTTATGTCAAGATGATGCAGCTTATTTTTTAGTGAATTACTAAAATATATGTCCTTACATAGCAATCTTAGCATCATGCTTTCACAACTACTCCCATTCAGTCAAAATATGTAGCAAAATGTCATACACTTGTCACAGTTGGTATAACAAATCACAATTTCAGTTTGAGCATTTGCATTTCCACTATTAACCTTTCTGAGACCACACTCATTAAATTCAGGAAACCTCACACATTCACTTCCCTCTAATTATTTGAAGTAAAAATAGCTACAATAGTTGAAGGTGACCAATGAAAGTGCAAAAGCAGTAGTCTTGAACTATTTTCTACAGATCATGTTTTCTTTCTTTCCCTCTGAATCCTTAAAGTTTCTAACTGTAACATTAGATTTTCAGAAGCTCATGCTGTTCATGATTACTTGTGTATGATAGCCCATAGTCTCATGTGTGATAGCCCATAGTCTCATGTGTGATAGCCCATAGTCTCATGTGTGATAACCAATAGTTTCATGTGTGGTAGCCTTTAGTCTCATATATGGTAGCCCATAGTCTCATGTGTGATAGCCCATAGTCTCATGTGCGATAACCAATAGTTTCATGTGTGATAACCCATAGCCTCATATATGGTAGCCCATAGTCTCATGTGTGATAGCCCATAGTCTCATGTGTGATAGCCAATGGTCTTGTATATGGTAGCCCATAGTCTCATGTGTGATAGCACAGTCTCATGTGTGATAGCCAATGGTCTTGTGTATGGTAGCCCATAGTCTCATGTGTGATAGCCCATAGTCTCATGTGTGATAGCCAGTGGGCTTGTGTATGGTAGCCCATAGTCTCTCGCATATGTGGTAGCCCATAGTCTCATGTGATGGCCCATAGTCCCATGTATAGTAGCCCATAGTCTCATGTGTGATAGCCCATAGTCTCATGTGTGGTAGCCAGTTGGCTTGCATATGGTAGCTCATAGTCTCATATATGGTAGCCCATAGTCTTATGTGTGATAGCCCATAGTCCCATGTATAGTAGCCCATGGTCTCATGTATGATATCGAATGGGCTTGTGTATGGTAGCCAAGTCTTATGTGTGATAGCCCATAGTCTCATGTATGGTAGCCCACAGTCTCATGTTATGTGTGATAGCCTATAGTCTCATGTGTGATAGCCAATGGACTTGTGCATGGTAGCTCATAGTCTCATGTATGGTAGTCTCATACTGATTCAGCACTCACTGTGTTATAAGAAATGGCCAACAAAATGGAATAATACTCATCCAATATTTCTTTCACAGTTTACTGTCATGGAGATACAGTAATCTAATGATTTGGTTGAGAAAAGGCTTGTTATTTTTTCTTGAATGAAAACAAAGGAGCATACATTCAGTAGAATCAACTACCTCAGCAGTGTCAGTTGTCCAAATATTGAACTTGGGAGAGATTAATAGTGTAGCTGAGACTGGTAGAGCAGACAAATTTCATCACGTACCACAACATAACATCTCTGTTCAGGATGAAAGAACTTAGAGTACAATGTATTGATGCCTATTTGAAGTATTTTGTTTTTGGTATAAGAACATTTTGAATAACCAAAAAGTTTGTGTTGTCAGTCTGTGTAAACTTGAAGGATATGGTGAGGAGAAGAGTGTGTTACCCATGATGATGATGATGATGGTGGTGGTGGTGGTGGTGGTGGTGGTGGTGATGGTGATGATGATGATGCAAGCTTCTGTAATTTATAATCAGAGACTGGCATCCCCATATGTGTTGTGCCTTCCATTCCAACACTCTGAAGTGTGCACTAGCAAAATGGCCACTCCCTCTCTCCTCCCCCAACTTTGATTGATCATTCTCCTTATGTGACTGTCATATCTGAAGAACACATGCAGGAAAGTTAAATGAGACTATGCTGCACTCAAGAAATAAATTTGCCATTTCTTCTTTACTTGGAATCCTTCAAGTTCTCAAGCGTAATATCAGATTTTCATCACTGAACACCGTTCTTGTTTATCTGTATTACATATCATAAGATATCTCAGAAGTTATTTATGAATATTTGTCCCATTACCCTCTGTATTGTGTGATATCTTGATATATCATTATGTTTCCTAGTTGTTTCTATACTGAAACCACTGTTCATTATAAGAATACTAGACAGTTCAAAGATAAATGTAATTATTGAGTATTTCATTATTTGCTCCTTACATTAGATGTTATGTCACTTATATCTATTATTTGTAATATTCTGCTGTCAAGATTTATTGGCCTTCATCCTGCTTTGATAGAGTGCATTAGCCTGTTAGTAACAGGGGCAGGGAAAGGGCTTTTGAGGAAGAGAGAGATAATTCTCATTGTTCTCATCTAGTATATTAATGTTCCCAGAAAAAAAAAATTAGATTTATTTTTGTGCTCACTTCCAACAAACTCACGTGTACTCTCATTTATATCGAACTGATTTATACATGATTTTTTTGTTTTTGCTTTAAAAAATGATAGCTGTTTATATGTGTCTTACCTATTTGTATATACACTTTCCTTTTCTGAGGAAAATCTTAAGATTAAGATGCTGTAGAACTGTAGTTGTAGTTTTGTCAAGAAAAGACTGAGCATGACTAATCATTTAATGTCTCTCATTGATGCAGGTACCATCTCCAAACTGGATAAAAAAAAGAGCACAAACAGTGTACAAAAAGTAACGGAAAAATTCCAAACATCTTCCTACAACATCAAATAACAGCCATTCAGTGTCTGTGATGAAGGCTAAGATGTCTGACTTTCCTGCATGAAAATAAGCATATCTTTTTATACAATACAAAAAGTACCCAGTGCTGATTATTGCCAGCTGACATTCTGATCAAATATTATTTGATCTCAAAATCACACTTCCTCTATTATGTTATTTTTTCATGGACTTCTTTGTTTCTTTGTGTGATTTATTTTGTTTCTATGAACAGTTGTTGCTTATATCACATCTACCCAAACTCTACTACTGAAAGAACAGTAAAGAAGCGAGATTACATTTTGGAGGAAACAATGAAGCTAATGAAGAAAGAAGGAAAATCAGGTCCAAAAAAAAAGATGCTGAAAACCACACATTGTATAAGAAATATACAAAGGACATTAGGAAACAAGTTAGACATGACAAAAGCAAATACATAAGGGATTCTTGCAGCAGAATGGAAAGAACGTTATATGATGGTCTTTGTAAAAATATGTTTTCTCTGAGGCAAAATTGTTGAAGAACTTCAGTTTGAAAACACCCCTTTGTGTAATTAAGTGAAACACAGAATCCACTAACAGAAAACAAAGACATCTTGAACAGACGAGAAAAGTACTGCATGGAGATGCACCAAGAAGCAAATAGTACAGAAAATAATGACAGTGAGGTGAGGATAAATGAAAAACACAAACCCTCTTTGGAGGAGGTCAGAGATGCCATTTAGAATCTAAAAAAAAGGAAAAGCCCCTGGTTGCAATGAAATAACAGCTGAAATTATACAAGCAGAAGAGAAAGTAGCACCTACATTTATCATGCTCTGTGCTGTAAGATCGGGAAAAGCAGAAGTTGGCCCAAAGACTGGAAATGCTCAATTTACATACTTCTGCTGAAAAAGGGTGATCTAAAAATGTGAACAAAGTATAGAACTATCGTGCTTATAAGTCATGCAGCAAGATATTGCTACAAATCATACTGAAAAGGATGGTGGGAAAAATAGAACAAGAAATACATGAAGTACAACTGGGTTTTAGGCCAAGTAGAGGTGCTAGAGATCATATACTAAACGTGAGGAACATCATAGAAAAGTGTAGAGAGTTTAATGTGGATCTATACACCTGTTTCGTAGATGCTCCAAAGCTTTTAACTGTGTATGATCTGTTTAACAATTATGGTCTGCTATGAACATCATGGGTTTTTCCAATCATCTAGTACACCTCATTACTATACTGTATTAAGATTAGCAAGCAACAGTAAGGGTAAATGGTGAAACATCATTTCTCTGTACCTGTTTAACATCTACACCAAAAACATCATGAGGAATGTACGAGATGAACAGGAAACAGCTAAGTTTGATTCTTTCAACATTGGGGGCCACCAGATTCCAGAGATACGCCAATGATACTTTCTATTGAACAGCTCAGAAGGACTGCAACAGTTGATTCTCTCAACCAAAAAAAACGCAGCAAAGCTCAGAACATCTTTTTAAACACCAGCAAAACTAATGATAACTGACAAAATGAGAAGCAAGCCAAAAATCACACTGGATCATCAAGAGCTTGAAAATGTAAATATATTTGATTATCTGGGTTCATTCATCACCAGTGATGGTGACTGCGCAATGGAAATCAAAAGACTAGCAGTTGCAAGCCAGAAGCTAGCACAAATGAAGAGTATGTGACAAGGTACCAGCAAGAAAACAAAGGTATGTTTATTAAGAGCTTACATGCAACATGCGAAACATGGATACTGAACAAATCTCTAGAAAAGAGAATAACAGCATTTGAAATGAAATGTTACAGAAGAGCACATGGCTAGAGCTATCATGGATAGAATGAAAATCAAATTAAGGAGATATTGATGAGATTAGATGTCGCAGAAAAATGGCTCACTAACACCATAAAAATTAGAAAGCTGAGATAATTTGGCCAAGAGATACAAATTTTTGGATAAGCAGACTGTAGAAGGCAAAGTGCCTGGCAAAAGAGAAAAGGGATGACCTCGCCCAGATGAAGTCAGGACATCATGTAAAGTCTGAATATGTCACTGTGAGATGCTGGTCAACTTGATCAAGACCATATTGCATTCTGGGAGGCTGTTAGAGGGACATCATTCTGAAAAGGACATATCACATAAATGCATGAAATGAAACTGTTAAATTAGAAGCAGAATAAGTTATCACAGTGGGTTGCTTACATTTTGAAACTGCTGTCCAGTGTAATACAAGAAAAGGCCTTCCATAAAATGATCTCATGTGGTATAAAGTTATTTTGCTGATCTCACACATGAGTAGAATGAAATTTACAAGACATTATCAGATGCTAGTAGTGCTAGCTCACAATATATTGGGAAATCATGTTACAGAGATAAACAGTAAATAACTATAAAATTAATGATAATGAATAATGTAACAGCAGTTTTATTTGGTATCAAAACAGTATTTAGCACTTTCAGTTCAACAGTAATTGTTAATTCATGTTTAAGTTGGCTGTCAGAATGTAAAAGTACATATATCTCCACACACACACACAAAATTATACAACATTCCATCATCAACTTTGTGAAATGTGGTGTATGTGCAAGCAAATGCAGTAAGTACCATGAAACTGTAAGGAAGCTAAGAAATTGTAGAAATCTCATCATTTACGCTGAACATGTTCTGAAATTTCCTGTAGCATTATGTTCATTTATTTATTTGAGGTGAAGCCTATACATACCTATGTGACATTTAACGGCACGGGAAGGATATAAGATATAAGATACGAATGTTCATTTATTCAGTATGCTTATTGACTTCCTTTACATGATGTTTTGTTGTTTTTGTTTTTGTTTGTTAGAGATTTATAGAGAGCAATTAGTTTGATGCAGGAACAAACTAATTTCTTACTTTAAGCTTGACTTAATCAAGTATGATTAGTTTTAGCAAATCTATGTACACTGTTGTTCAAGTTTGTGAGACCTGGACACTTAACAAAGCAGCTGAGAAACACATAAATGTCTTTGAATGTAAATGCTACAGAAGAATTCTTCAAATATCATGGACGCAAAAAAGAACAAATATATCCATACTACAGGAACTTAATATTGACCAGTAAAGAGGATTAAAGAGAGAAAACTTAAATATTTTGGACACATTAAACATAATGGGAAGCAGCAGGCCATCTTGCTCAGAACCGAGAGGCCTACAGGAGTGCTGTTAAGGAGGCAAAGTTCCACAAGGGTCATGCAAATGAATGAATGTTCAAGTTATTGTGAAAATGGCAGAGAAGCATTATAAAATTTCACTGCTCCCTTTATGTTTTTTTCATAGACATTTTGTGACTCTTTTAAAGTTGCAGGATAATGTAATAGTGACTACATTAAAATGAATGCTGATGGACTAAAATCAGATGGAGGTGCTACACATGATGCAGTTTTATACAAAGTAATAAGAAGAAGGGGAGAAGAAAAATGGAAATAAAATACAATGAGAAGAACAGAAGGTGATAAAAGCAACTAAAGCAAATAAATATTTCAGCAGAATGCCTTTATCAAAAGACAAATAAGTGGAGAAAGACAAAAAATTATTGTCTATAGGAGTTCTGAGATCTGAGAAGCTGATTAATTATTATATAAGTATATACACGAAACCACTGCTGTAAAGCTGTGATAACAAAATGTATGAACTAGAAAAAAGGTAGGAACAGCTTTATTAATTAATGAGGCTTTATCTTCTCTCTCTATTTCTTCATCCTGTGTGTTTTTGTATGATTAAGGCTCACACCGAAACATCACAACTGTGTGCTCGTTAATTAATAAAACTGTTCCTACTTTTTTCCTAGTTCGTACATTGAGAAGCTGATTGTTTCCTTGAAGTCTTTGTCATAAATTCATAATCAGGAGTTTATTGGTCTTTCTAATATATGGAAGTATACATGATGTTAAATCTACTGGCTCATAAGCTGGCAGTAGTAAGATGTAATGTTGTTACAAACTGTAATTTTATTTTGATAAATTATTTTGTGGCATACTGGCTTATATCTGTCAGCAGTAAGATGTAATGTTGTTACAAACTGTAATATTATTTTGATATGTAGAAGTAGATGATGTTAAATCCTTTATCATACTGGCTTATAAGCTGGTAGTAGTAAGATGAAATGTTGTTACAAACTTGTATGTTGTTTTGATATGTAGAATTAAGTGATGCTAAATCTTTTGTCATGCTGGCTCATAAGCTATCAACAGTAAGATGTATTGTTACTCATTCACTCATTCATTCAACTTTCAGAACTGTTGCAGCTCACTGCTGCAGGCAAGACTTGTCTCCATTCCTCTCTGTTCTTAGTCTTCTCCTGCCAATTGTCCACTCCGAGGGCTTGTAGGTCTTCTTCCAGATTTTGACGCTACCATTGTCTTGGTCTGCTGATTATCATACTACTGTTGTCTTGGTCTGTCTCCATTTATCACTTCTGTATAAGCCCTTTTTGTCTGTTTATTCTTATTCATCCTCTCCAAGTGTTCAAGCCATCTCAGTCTGTTGGTTTTCAGAGTGGTAGTTATAAGTGGAGACCAGAATAGTGTGTTTATTTCTTTGTTATTTCTAATTTTCCATTCTTGTGATATAGTGTCTCTAATTAGTCCCAAAATTCTTCCCAGTATTCTATTTTCAAAGAGCTGTAGCTGTGCATCATCTTGTTTCTTCATTCTTGTTTCCATGTTTCTGAGTCATACAAGACAACTGGTCTAATGTAACTCTTGTATATATTTAGTTTGGTACTGTTGGTCACCAATTTTTTATTGCAACAAGTGTCTAAGGCCAAAGTAAGGGTTGCTTCCTACTTGTATTTTAGCCTTAATTTCATCTCTTACAATGCTGGAGCTATTGAGTAGTGCTTCTCAGATATTTATATGAATCTGTTTGTAATGTTGTTACAAACTGTAATGCTATTTTGATATGTAAAAGTAATGATGTTAAATCTTTTGCCATGCAGGATCATAAGCTGTCAGTTGTAAGATGTAATGTTGTTACAAACTAATGTTTTTTTTATATTAAATGTTAACCTATTTTATATTACTTTGACTGGTTTTTTTTCCTTCCCATATTATCAGTCATCAAATAGTTTGTTACACTCATTAAAGTAAGAGAACATAGTTTTGTAGGATTAGACCTTGGAAAAAAATCTTAGACAAAGCACTTTAGTGAGATGTGAGAGAAAAAAATTCACAAGAGAATTACTTGGGATTTGAACACGGACTCTGGTAGGACGAGCAGACATCTACCACAAGAGAACAGTGTACTAACAGACTGAGCCAATGAGCACCCCCCCCAAAAAAAAAGGTGTTTATTGGCATAGTCATTAGTAACTGTTCAGTAGACACAAGGGATCATGACACCTGGAAAGAAATGAGATCGTGACACAGAAATTCCGTAGCTTAGATTCTGTCTCTCTAGCAGGTACCAACTTTTTAGACAAACAAACGCATGGTCTCCTGCCATGTCTGGTGCATACTTCAACAACAATAACAAATGAACAAATACTTATTACATGAAGTTAGTTGCAGGTATAGTTTCATTAACAATATTTTTTATAAATGGGAAACAGTGAGGTTTTCGTACGGTAAATGGTTTTTCATTCGTTTGTTATTCTTCAGAAAGTAAAATGACTAAAGAATCTGTGGAGAGGAACAGACAGAACCACAAAAATAAGATTTTTAAGGGCATACATCTTTCTCATCGCAACATATGCATGTGAGACCTGGACACCTAACACAACAGCTGAGAAACACATAAATGCCTTTGAATGTAAATGCTGCAGAAGAGTTCTTCAAATATCATGGACACAAAAAAGAACAAATATATCCATACTACAAGAACTTGATATTGAAGAAGACTGGCTAATAAAGAGATTAAAGAGAGAAAACTTAAATATTTTGGACACATTAAACATCATGATAATATAGATAAGACAGTATTGGAAGGGTACATAATGGGAAAAAGAAAGAGAGGAAGACCAAGGCGAAGATGGCTGCAAGACATAGTTGATGATCTGCAAATGGATGCATCAGCAGCAGACCATCTTGCTTACAACTGAGAGGCCTACAGGAGTGCAGTTAGGGAGGCAGAGTTCCACAAGGGACATGCAAATGAATGAATGAATGTTTCGTCATAGTTGTAGTGTTATTAATCATTTGCTTTTTCATAGTTATAGTATGATTAATCATTCATGTTGTTTCATAGTTGTAGTGTTATTAGTCATTTGTTGTGTCATAGTTGTGGTGTGATTAATCATGTGTTGTTTCATAGTTCTGGTGTGATTAATCATTTGCTCTTTCATAGTTGTAGTATTATTAATCATTTATTGTTTCATATTTGCAGTATTATTAATAATTTGTTGTTTCATAGTTGTAGTATTATTAATCATTTATTGTTTCATACTTGTAATATTATTAATAATTTGTTGTTTCATAGTTGTAGTGTTATTAATCATTTGTATTGTGTCATAGTTGTAGTATTATTAACCATTTGTTGTTTCATAATTGTAATGTGATTGGTCATTTGGTGTAAAATTCATAGTGTGTAATGTTTAATGTTCATGTTTCTGTATAAAAGTATTGACCATCAGATAAGCCAAGATATCTGAGAAATTTTTCCACTAAATCTTTGAATTTGTCATTATTGATATCATAAAATCATCAGTGAAGCTGGTTGAGTAAAGGACTTCACTGACAGCTTAATTAAAAAATTGTTAAACATCAGCATGTTTGTCAAGAAGGGGGATTTAGAGTTGGTGAAAAATGAATGATTTATAAAGAGCTCCGGACGGATGGTCAGCCAAAAAAGAACAAGCGTGGTCAGTTTCTGTAAGCTGAAGCAGATACTGAAGAGGAGATTGAAACATCAGTAGTGCATGGATCATGGTCCATTCTAACTCACTCACTACTGCGACAAAAGCTCATGAAAGCAAGAGCCGCATCCTCGAAATTTTCTGTACTCCAAAGTTGAAAAAAATGCACACGCATGTGTTTATATGGATAGTTTGACCTCCGTATCTGACGACCGTCTTTGCTTGGCCACTCAGTTCTTCATCAGCCACTCAGCAAGAAAATAGGTTGCCTCCATGAATCTCACTGTCAGCAGTTTTTCATATGTGCTTGCAACAGTTGACCATTCAGCCAAGGCTTTCAAATACCAGTACATTGTTTCTTTTTCTTTCAAACATCAGTTTTTTAATTAATTGTCTCATTTTAATCATTTTGTTTGTTTGTTTTTGTGTGTGTGGTTGTTTGTTTGTTTGTTTGTTTGTTTCCCTGTTGAAGACAGAAAGTCATGGTGAAAGTCATTTGCCACTAAATGAAGCCACAAGTACATCTAACCAAGATATAAAAGAAGAGTTGGGAAACATTCTTGAGTAGATGTACTGCAGAAAACAAGATCAGTATCTACAATAATATGGCTGATAGTATTTAAATCATCGTCATGAGGAGAGATTTCTGCAAAGATCTCTATTTTGTTTTGTTTTTTTTTTGTATTTTTATATTTCTATTTTTATACACAATAAACTATATTTTATATTTCATGATTTTCTATCTTACATTCTTCCCGTGCCTGTTAAACATCACATAGGGCTTGCATAGTTGTTTGTCAAGTTTTCCTGTTTTCAGCGAGTTTTTCAACTTTATCATAAGATGTTATGCTCACTAATCTGGCTTCTCTTAACAGTGTCCACTTTTAGAGTTTCACGTAGTCGGCCTCTTTTTCTTCGGCCTGTTGTGGTCCACTTGATTGAAAGGTAGAATTCTCATATATGTATATATATATATATATGTGTGTGTGTGATTGATTTGTTCTCAAGAGTTCTTATATATGTGTAGTTGATTCACTTTCAAAGGTAGAATTAGTAAATATGTGTGTGGTTCATTCGGCCCCAAAAGAGAGCTCCTATATAGGACATATATATGTGTAATTGATTCACTCTCAGAGGTAGAGTTCTTATACATGTGTGTGTGTTTGATTAATTCTCAGAGATAGAGTTCTTATATATGTGTGTGTTTGATTAATTCTCAGAGATAGAGTTCTTATATATATGTGTGTTTGATTCATTCTCAGAGGTAGAGTTCTTATATATGTATGGTTGGTTTGCTCTTAAAGATAAAATTCTTATATTTAAAGTTTGTGGAAAAGGGGTTTCGGAGAAGTGAAGAAGATGACAAATTTAAAGCATATTTGAAACAATATTGTAATTGATATAAAAATCATGCAATGACTTTAAAAAAAAACTTAACATTCTACCTCCCATTATCCGAACAGTGAGCTCATTATTATGTCGAGAACATGAGGGAAAGAGCCTCTAACATTACACTTTATGTCTGAAAGGCAGAGATTAATGGCCTTCCTACCTCTTCCACGAAGACGGGGGGACGGGGCACAAATTTTTTTACGTTTATGCAGGGAAACATTTATTCAAAGCTATAAATCTGTCGGAACATACCTGGTAGACATATATTTAATCAGCAGCATGTACACATCCAAATTAAGGCGTTTAAGGATGTGTTGACTTTTATTTGAAATTTTGTAAGGATATAAAAGCATGGTCAATGTGTGCTTTAGTCTCATCGTTGTGTTAGTACAGCACTATCACACAGAGAGTACAGATAAGAAAAACAGATTGTAAGGACGTAGTTGCTTAGAAAAATGTTAAATATATCGTTGTTTCTCAAACTTTGTTGCAACTGTCATGGCATCCACAGAACACTGGTAGACTTCTTTTCTCCCTCAAACCTTCTTTTACCTATATAAGATTTAAGAAACTTTCTACGCTGTTGATACTGACACTCACTGACATAGGTTTAACTCACTGAAAGCTAATATGAGGAAACTGTAAGCTTATTGACTGAATGGTAAAGAACAATTACCTAATTTAGTGAAACATATTTTCATTACCAACTTAAAATAATGAGACAAAAAATGAGACACATCTTGTGCAACAAATCCATGTCAATGGAAACAAGATTCCGAGTACTTAAATGTTACATCGAAACAATTTGGTTTTACTAATGTGAAGCATGGTCCATGAGTAAGAGAATACTGCGAGAAATGGAAGTCATGGAAATGTGGTTTATAAGAAGGATGTCGAAGGTACCATGGACAACCAAGAAAACCAATGAACAAGTCTTAAGAGAGGCTGGAATTAAAAAGCAAAGATCAGAGGCAGACAAGCGAGATTTATAGGATATTTCCTGATAAGAGGAAAATTGGAACACACTGTGGCAAGTAGAAAAATTGAGGGAAGAAGAGATAGAGGAAGACAGAGAGAGAAGTTACTGTATGGGAGTGTCAGTATGGCTAGGAAGAAAGTCACCGGCGGATCTCATAATCAACGCAAAAGACAGGGAATTGTGGAGAGAAATGATCGCCTACGCCACGCGGTATGACACTTAGATAAGATGTGGACGTGGATTGGCCACACACTAAGGAAATCTGACAGCAGCATAGCAAGACAGGCACTGACATGGAATCTTCAAGGAAACAAAAATCAAAGAGACCTAGAACTACCTGGAGAATGGAAATTTCGACAATGCTCGAAGACAAGGGATACACATGGAAGGAAGCAGAGAATAATCCAAGAGCAAGGACGACTGGAAAGACTTTATCCGTGGTCTATACTCCCAAAAGAGTGAAAAGCGATGATGATGATGATGACCTGTGTCTAAAGTTTTCATTACCAGCATAAGATATGATCACCCGTGCCATAATATATGATCACCTGTGTCTAAAATTATACATATTTTCACTACCGCCATAAGATATGATTACCTGCGTCTAAACTTATTTTCATTGCCAGTATAAGATATGATCACCTGTGTCATAAGTTATGATCACCTGTGTCATAAGATATGATGATCGCCTGTGTCTAAACTTGTTGCGTGTTGGATATACTTGACAAAATTTATCTCAGCGTTTAGAGAGGGAGTTTCTGATGTTGGTATCTGGCCGTGGTGTTAGGTTTCACGTAGTTCAATCACTATGGTCTTCTCATGGATTACTTCCTTCATCCCAGGATAACACAGAGCAGAAAGAGAAGAACATCACAAGCATAACAGATGAAAGCCTCATCAACCAAACACCCAGAACTTTGAGGAAATTTGTCTGCTTTTCGACAGATAATTCGTGGACCCTCGCACATCTCAGCTGTTCAGGCCAGGCCTCTATACGACGTAGAAATAACCTTGAAGTGATTTTAAAATTGGGCAACTGAGTAGGCACGGAGTCATGCTTAAAGATATGTGATCCTATTCATCACAAGATCGTGTTCCAACCAGCAAGATCCTGCTTCCACTAGAAGGATCATCCACATACTATCAAGATTATGATCTCACTAACCAAATCATGTTCTGACTCTAGAGATAATATTGCCGTTAGCAAGATCGTGTTCTCACTAGCTAGAGAGATCGTGCTCCGACTAGATAGATCATATTCCTACTAACAAATTATGATCTGACTAGATAGATTATATTCCCACTAGCAAGTTATGATCTGACTAGAGATATCATGCTCCGACTAGATAGATCATATTCCCACTAACAAATTATGATCTGACTAGATAGAATATATTCCCACTTGCAAAATCTTGATCTGACTAGAGAGATTATATTCGCTCAGTGTGGCGACCAAATAGATCATATTCTGGCTAAAGAGATAATAAGGTAATTGTTCCCACTAGTAAAATTATGTTCTGACTTGAGAGGTTATATTCCCACTAGCAAGATCATGTTCACACTAGAGACGTTATATTCACATTAGCAATGTCGTGTTCCCCTACCAAGATCATGTTCTACAAGCAAGTTCATGCTCAAACTAAAGAGATAGTGTTTCCATTAACAAAACCGTCTTCTTCCTAACAACGTAATATTCCGCTAACGAGATCACGTTCCCACGAGCAAGATTATGTTCCAGTTAGAGAGAGTGTGTGTTCCAACTAGCAGATATAATGATCCCACTAGCAAGATCATGTTTCGATACAGAGATCACGTTCTCACTAATAAGATGTTGTGCCGTGTAGACAGACCATGTTCTGACTTACTTCTTACATCTTACTTCTCGTGCCGCTAAACGTCACATAGGGCTCGCAAGGTAGCTTGCCAAGATTTCCTGTTTTCGGTTAGCCTTTCAACAAGGGATGTTAATGTTAATCCTACTAAACCGGCCTCTCTTAACAGTGTCCTCTTTAGAGTTTCACATAGTCGACCTCTTTTTCTTCGGCCTGTTGTGTTCGTTTGATAGCTTGTTTTGGGATTTTCTGGTCGTTTCTTCTCAGCACATGACCAGCATATATCCATCTTCTATTTCTGATCACCCATGAGACAGATTGTTGTTTGCTCATCTGTCTTGAATTTGTTCCACCTAATGCTGAGTATTTTCTTGGGGCATTTATTTTCAAAAGAATTTAATTTGTTGTCTATTTCTTTAGATGTTTTCCAGCTTTTGCACGCATAAATAAGGGTGGATATTACATTTGAATTGAATGGTTTTTGTGCTTATAACTTTTGAATTCTGTATGTTCTCAAGAATATTGAAGGTCAATGCTGCTTTTGCAATTCTAACTTCCTTTTTGGTGTCATCATTCTAGTCAATGTAGCTGCCGAGATATACAAATTGGTTTACTTCTTCAACAGCTGTTCATTTTATGTATATTTTTCCTTCATGGTTAATGAGAAGTTTCATTATTTTTTTTTCCTTGTTAATTTCAAGTCCTATTTTACTAACCATTGAAGACATGATATGTGTTTTCCCCTTGCATTGATTTCACATTGTCACTAATAAGAGGTAAGTCATCTGCAAAATCAAGATCTTCTAGCTGGGTCACATATACCCAGTCAATGCCCATTTTACCTGTACAGCATTTTTTTTTCATTATGAGGTCTATGGCAATTCGAAAAAAAAACAATGAAGATAATATACATCCTTGTTTCACACCTGTTTCAGTCTGGAACCATTTGCTCATTCTTTCTTCTGTGTTGACTGCACAAACATATCCAATGTAGAGGTCGCTAATGATGTTGACAATTTTAGATGGTATTCTATATATTCTTAGAATTCTCCACAGTGAATCTCTGTGGATGCTATCAAGTGCCTTTTTAAAGTCTATGAGGTTCAGAATTAATGGTTTTTGCTTTTCAATATGTTCTTCAAGTATTATTCTTAGAGTAAAGATCTGGTCGAGACAGCTTCTCCCTTTTGGAAATCCTGCTTGTTCTTCTTTCATCGCAGCATCCATTATATCTTTAATTCTATTCAGAATAATTTTGCAAAATATTTGGACACAACTGATAGTAAGGTTACTCTTACCCGGTTATTACAATCGCTAAGGTTGCCTTTTTTTATTTTAACAATGATTCTTTTTTTTCTGTTTAGATAAACATTCTTTGTAGTTGGCTCATGTTGTCACTGTTAATAGCTTTTAATATTCCGGGTGTTATTTCATCTTCACCTGCAGCTTTGTTGTTAGCCATTAAATTCACTGCTATTTCAATTTCATGCAATGTAATTTAATCTAGACTGACATTTAGTTGTGGGATTGGTAAGTCATTTTCAAGGTCTATCAACTCTGTTGGGTGTTCTGACTAGAGAAATTATATTCCCAGTAGCAAGATAATTCCTATTAAAGAGAAAATATTCTGACTAGAGAGACTATATTCCTACTAGCAAGATAATTACAGTTAAATAGGTCATATTCTGACTCAGTCAGTCAGTCATTTGCATGACCGTTGCGGAACTTTGTTGCCCTGGCAACTCTTCCTGTAGGCTTCTCGGTTGTAAGTGAGGCTGCTGATGCGTTCATTCGCAGATCATCAACGATGTCTTGTAGCCATCTTCGCCTTGCTCTTCCTCTCACTCTTTCAAGATAGTCTTCTCTAAATTATCATTACGTTTGATATGTCCAAAAATTTGAAGTCTTCTCTGTTTAATCTTCCTTACTAGCCAATCTTATTTACTATTAAGTTCTTATAGTACGGATATATTTGTTCTTTTTGTGTCCATGATATTTGAAGAACTCTTCTGTAGCATTTACATTCAAAGGCATTTATGTGTTTCTCAGCTGTTTTGTTAAGTGTCCAGGTCTCACAGGCATGCCCTTAAAAATCGTATGTTTGTAGTTTTGTCTGATTCTCTCCACAGCTTTTTTAAAGAGTGATAGATGTCTTCCTTTTAATGTCCCTCATTGTATCTCCATTATTAGTAATGATCTAAGATATTCGAAACTCTCCACCTCTTCTGATTTTTCCTCACTGATATATGTTTCAGCTGCCTTATTTGTTTTGTCAGCTGTCATCAATTTAGTTTTCTTTGCATTAAAATAAAGGTTTTGGTATTCACTTATGGACTGACATAAATGTTTTTTTTCATTCCATTTTGTGTTGTGGACAGTAATACTGTGTCATCAGCGTATCTAATCTCTGGTATTTCATAACCTCCAATTGTTATGGTATCGTAATATTCTTTGTCTTCATCTTCTCTAACATTCCTCATTATATTTTAATATACAAGTTAAATAAGTAAGGCTGCAGTATGCAACCTTGACGGACCCCTTGTTTTATGTCAAACCAAGTTGTTGTTTCACCATTTATTCGTACTGCTGCTTGTTGGTCTAGATACAGCAGTGATATTAATTGTGTCATCACATGTGTTGGAAATCCCATTTTTTCCATTATTTCCCAAAGTTTTTGGTGTTGTACACAATCAAATGCCTTTAAATTCTCTGCATTTCTCTATTACTAATCTTATGTTGAAAATATGATCTCTATTCCTCTTACTTGTCTAAAACCAGCTTGGACCATACTGATTTCTCCTATGTTCTGACTAGAGAGACTGTATTTCCTACTAACCGAATGCTTCCTATTTCTTCGGTAAACTTCAAAATCTGTGTACAGCTAAGACAATTCAAAATCTGTGTACAGCTAAGACAATTCAAAATCTGTGTACAGTTACGACAAATTATATGTACAAATAATAATTCAAATTATATCTACAATTAAGACATTGCGAAATCTGTGTACAGCTAAGAAAATTCTAAATCTGTGTACAGCTAAGAAACGCCAGTCTGTTTATAGATTAGAGGGCAAGAAAGTTGCTCGAATTTGCTAAAATCCATTCCTGTACATCAAAAGATTTTCGTCAATGTTCCTCTCATAAGCGATCCATCATGTTGCGTACACTCTGTCCCTACATTATTTAAGGCAGGGGTGCTCAACCTATGCCCCGCCGGTCACATGCTGCCAGTGGAACAGCTGTCCGCGAAGGTGAAGCTTGTAAACTATATTTAGACTTTTACATTTTAATGCAGTATATATAATTGAAAAATAAGACCGAAATGAATCATTTTGAAAAAAGCTATAAATTAAGGGGGGAAATGTTAATAGGGCAGGAAAGTTAGCCATACAGCTCCTGCTGACTACAGCAAAATAGAGTGAAGGCATCTATAGGTAAGGAGAGAAGCTCAGCTTTGCGATGAGCGAGCATAGGTGACACTGCTACATTTTCGCTACTTTCTAGTTTACAATAAAAGATGTATGCTTTTTGTTTTAAATGATGGAAAGCTTGTCTGTTTGTTATGCCGCTAGCTTGCAAAATGCACTACCATTGAATGAAAGAGGCGTCACGGTGGTGAAGTGGTTAGTGCACTAGTCTCTCATGGCAAAGGTCCGGGGTTCGAATCCGACCGGGGGCGCCCACGTCACCCAGTAGTAGAAATGGGTACCCGACTTCCCCTGGAGCTGGGAAAGGAAAGGCGGCCAAGAGTGATGCTGACCACATCGCCTGCTAGTGTGCTGACAGGTCAAGAAAATATGGGCACTAACACCATATCCCTATGCGCCTCTAAGGCATGACATGGTTGCCTTTACCTTTTACCTTAATTTAACCAATACAACTCAAGCTGGCTGTTTTCATTAATGGGATCGTCAACGAATTTAAAACGTTTGAAGAACTGTCGGCTTTATGTCCTCTGAAAGGAACCACGAAAGGAGGAGACACATAAAAGTGACTCTTGCTAGATAATCTCCTCAGTTTGAAAAATCTCGCAGGATTGAGATGGACAGAGCCGCATCTATGGTTGGAAAGTTGTAGCACGTTTTAAAGAATGAACACGAAAGTATGTTTACCAGTTACCACAAGGAAGATGTGTGTGCCAAATCTTAGTTTTGAAAATGTCATAAAAGTTATCACAGACACCGTTAACTTCATCCGATCAAAGGCTGAAAATCATCGCCAACAATTTTCAAATCTACGGACGGAATGAGATCAGGCCATGTTGTCTACTTCTCCGGTGAGCGACTGTGAAACCATTCAAATGTGCTCACGAGGATTTTTGAGTGGAAAGATGCTAACCAAAAGTTTATTACAGCAAAAGTCAAGCCAGTACCAGAATTCAATGATTTGAAGTGGTTGGCCGAGTTTGTTTTCCTTACGGGCATTTCTTTTCGTCTGAATTAGTAAGATGTGAAGTTTCAATAAAAACACCAACTAGTGTAATCACACTGAAACTGGAACGCTCTAGAAAGGACTCTGAATGTCCTAGCTACACTCTACTCTGTGAATATCATGGAGACTCCATGAGACCTCAAAATGAAAATCATTAACCTTCAGTGACCTTTAGTGTGACTTAAAACTTACAAATCAAATTTTACCAAAATTTCGTAAAACCGAAAAAATTGTGTGTTTAAGAATGTATGTAGCAAGAATCTGGTTCTTCTTCTGAAGCATGTGTTATAAGAACAGATGTTTTCTTGAATGAAGTAAAAAAAAAAAATGAGGCTAAAAAAAACTGATTGTCACCTGCAGAACACTGCCTCCGATTAGCTATTACAAAATAATTTCACACATTGTATTATTAATATAGAACAGAGTCAGCTTTCTCACGAACTTAATCTTTCATTGTTTTGCTATATAGTGAACTATAAGTACAATCCTTAGAAATGTGGTTGATCTTTTGGAAGAAAGTTTAAACGAGCCCAAGGTTTGCAAGCAAAAAATTTTTGGAGTTGAATTCAGAAACAACTGTGAAGAGCAATTTTTGGAGACGAATTCAGAAACAACTGTGAAGAGAAATTTTTGGAGACGAATTCAGAAACAACTTTGAAGAGAAATTTTTGGAGTCGAATTCAGAAACAACTGTGAAGATAAATTTTTGGAGTCGAATTCAGAAACAATTGTGAAGATAAATTTTTGGAGTCGAAGGTTATTTTTATTAAATCACATTATTTTAAAATGTTGTGGAACAACTCTGCATTTGTTTTAAGTGTTTTACTCGACAAATTTTCCTGTAGGTAGTTGCTTCTGAATTGATCTTAAAGGCGGTATTACAAGACTTGTCTATTGTGTGGCCCGCAACCCGCACCAACTTTAGAACTGGCTTGAGCTTTCCAAAAGGTTGAGCGAAGATGTTATATAGGCCCTCTTGGGAGGGTTAATTGGCCGGGCGAGGGGTGTCCAGCTGGGGGCTCCGACAGTTTTATGTGTTTTAAGGGTGGGTTCTGGGGGCTTTGCGGGGAGGTGGGGGGCGTGGTGGGTGAAAACAACCCGAGGGGAGGAGGGAACGACTTACCGGCTTATAAAATTTCTCTCTGGGGCCCTTGTGTTGTCTTTCCAAGAGTTTACGTAAAGAGATTCTCAGGCTGTGCCCACCTGATAGACCGAGTCATCGCCGTTCCTGGCCAACAAAACGTGTTGCAGTGACCTCATTTATTTATGGTTTTAATCCATTAAAAATATTTTATGTTGGTGATGACTGTAAGCGACGCCATCCATCGCAGTACTGCTGTCATCAGCGTCAAATTATATCTGAGGAAATTTATTGTGCTTTTTTTTACCTCCAAATTATCTCTGTTCTCTGTAACAGCAAGCCTTCAAGTGAAATATTTAGCATGTCTGATTTCTCATAGAGCAGCAGAAACAGCATTCTGTCAGATCGAATTGATCAGTCGATAATAAACACTTGCTAATCAATCGTACTATTACAGGTATATTCATTCATTCATTCATTTGCATGTCCCTTGCGGAACTTTGCCTCCCTAAAAGTACTCCTGTAGGCCTCTCGGTTGTGAGCAAGATGACCTGCTGCTGATGCATCCATATTACAGGTATAACCTTTTCTAATTATTAGAAACTTTCATATTTGGAAATAACAACCAACGAAATGGCGAGGGTTGCACTTTTTAAAGTTAATTTATTTTAAATGATGAAATTTTCAAAATTATTGATTTATTATCTGTGATGAGTAGATCTATCCCTGCAAAACTTCTATAACATTAAAGATAATGTTTAAGAAATAAATAGAGTAAATTTAATATCAGATTTCTGTTAGTAGCATCACTGCGGTGGTCATACTTTCAGCGAGAAGTCATGTTTCCATAAACCTGATATTTCATGTGTAATGGGAACGAATGAAGGTGTCGAGTAACTGTGAGGCAAGTGCAAGAAGTGTGACGTCAGAGAGATAGAGAGAGAGAGAGAGAGAAAAAAAAGAGAGAGAGAGAGAGAGAGAGAGAGAGATGCATGGCTCAATAGGGGCACACATTCACACACAAACAAGCACAGACAACATTCACTGACAAAACATGGACACGGAATTTAGAGAGGCTGATGACACCGCAGACAGTTACCGTGAATTTTATTGATGCAGGGCGGGTGAGTGGTGGAGTGTTAGTGCATTGTATATTTGTATCTCAAGCTCTCAATAGCGCTTCAGTTACCCGGCTGTAGAAATATGTACTAGGGTTCTTCTGGGGAAGGGTGGCCAGATG
Source organism: Achatina immaculata (assembly GCA_009760885.1). NCBI lineage: Eukaryota > Metazoa > Mollusca > Gastropoda > Stylommatophora > Achatinidae > Lissachatina > Lissachatina immaculata. The sequence goes on along the minus strand of CM019720.1, from coordinate 65,324,523 downwards.
TGATGCTGACCACATCACCCTTTAGTGTGCTGACCACATCACCCTCTAGTATGCTGATCACATCACCCTCTAGTGTGCTGACCACATCACCCTCTAGTGTGCTGACCACATCACCCTCTTGTGTGCTGACCACATCACCCTCTAGTGTGCTGACCACATCACCCTCTAGTGTGCTGACCACATCACCCTCTAGTGTGCTGACATCACCCTCTTGTGTGCTGACCACATCACCCTCTTGTGTGCTGACCACATCACTCTCTAGTGTGCTGACCACATCACCCTCTAGTGTGCTGACCACATCACCCTCTAGTGTGCTGACCACATCACCCTCTAGTGTGCTGACATCACCCTCTTGTGTGCTGACCACATCACCCTCTTGTGTGCTGACCACATCACCCTCTAGTGTGCTGACCACATCACCCTCTTGTGTGCTGACCACATCACCCTCTTGTGTGCTGACCACATCACCCTCTTGTGCGCTGACAAGTACTAACATGAAATCCGCTAGGTAACTCAGTGACATAACTGGGTTTATCGTAAACTTTTACCTTTAACTAAATGCACAGAAAGCATGGGAACCAGTCTGAAGCAAACGCTTTCGTTCGGCTGCATTTTCAAAAGCGACAAAGTCATATTCCTAAAGTCAAGCATTAGCACTTTTTTTAAATACTGTATAAAATTTGTTGACGTATGCCATTCTGTGTGCTTGCTTGTAACAGAAATGACATGCTAATCTAAAATAAGTGAAACATCTGAGTTGATGTCTGTCACTGGCTGTAGATGCGTATATAGTCATTTACACACAGTATGCAGAAAATATGAAACAGGTTGTAGACATAAAAAAGGACACACGTAGCAAAGATTGTAGACATTATTTTATTATGCAATGACGGCCAGTGGAGTCTCCATGTAGCTAGATCCCCTGACAAGGGACATCATTCCCACGGTATGCTCGTTAACTGCGGAGTAAACAAAACACATTGCATGAAATAAAAGCTGTCCAGGAAGTTTCCACATAATATAATGGAGCTAAAATAACAGGCTTCTCTTTATGCGCCGTACTTGAACCTGTAGCACACAAGAGACATACCAGCAGACCAGTTGACATGTGGCATTCACTTTATTATACATTGCTTGAGCATGCTGAACAAGACAGGAGGGTCTTATTTTAGAGTTTTATAGCGAAAGCAATATCAGCCTGAAAAAAATGTGGAGACAGAACTTTAGACGGAGAGAAGAAAATCAGTAAATGGTGGCTGTAAAATGAACATCAGAACTTTAGACCGAGAATAGAAAGTCAGGAAATGGTGACTGTAAAATGAACATCAGAACTTTAGATTGAGAGGAGAAAATCAGTAAATAGTTTTTGTAAACTGATTCTCAGAACTTTAGACGGAAAGAAGAAAATCATTAAATGGTGACAGTAAATTGAACCTCGGGCTCCAGTGGGATGAGTAAGCAGGTAATTACTACAGGACGGCGCGCTATCGTCTGAGCCATGAAGTATCGCATAAAAAAATGTTCGATATTCCTTGGGGATATTACTGTTCGCCCCAGATTACACTTTACAGTACGGGATTAATCTGTATAACCCAAGATTATTCTGTATACCCAAGATTACTCTGTATAACTCAAGATTACTCTGTATAACTCAAGATTACTCTGTATAACTCAAGATTACTCTGTATAACTCAAGATTACTCTGTATAACCCACGATTACTATGGACAGTCTAGGAATCCGAAATCATGTTCGGGGTTCCGGAACATAGTCATTTCGGACGCAAAATGTCCGGGAATGTAAAATGTAGTTTTATTATATTGTAGTGAATATGACTGAGTATAATATTTAACATCATGTCTGATTTAAAAAATAAATAAAAGAACTGATGTGCATGTGCATTCATTGTAATCTTGTTATATTCCATAATATTTGATGGCAATGAAGATAATTAAAATAATGTAATATTCTTTTAGTAGTTTTATTTTAGTGTTTCCCGTTTGAAAATCATAAGCCACAGAAACTCCAACAAAAATTTTGAATCACCCTGTAATTCTATCATTCAACACTTCAGTGCCGTCAATCATAACAATTTAACAAGTTATCGCCTTTCAGAAAATATTTCTATAGTAACTGGTATAGGAACACATACACAGTGAAGTATGCAATTTTAAGGTAAACATTTCATTAACTTATGGCTATGTAAGATTTATATCTGATAGTCTTCTACACTTTTTGGTTATTTTGTTGCTGATTTTACAAGAAAAGGAAAGGAGTTTCTAGAAATTTGTCAGTGACAAATCAGGTGGCAGTCCTCTAAGTAGTGCTCGGAAATCCGTAAATGACAAATCAGCGGTTCTAAAACTTCCTTTCGGCCTGCGACCTCTATCAACTAAGCTACATCCCTGGCGACCCCAAAAACATTTTTTTTTGTGCTCATTTTTATCTGATGTCATCTGCCGCTCCCTTACTGCCCCCTGCTTCTGTATCTTCCTGCCGCCATGTTCTTATATTTATGTCAAGATATTATATTTATGTTATTATATTTATGTTAAGATAGTGAGAAAAGTATGAAAAGTATGCAGGGCGCTGGGAAGTGCCAATAGAATCCCTGAACTTTCATACAGATACATAAAACACCTGGTGAGGTTTCAGATGGGATAAAATAATTAAATGCTTAATCAGTTTTTATTTTCTAATAATTTTCTTTCACATTTTACTAAAATAAAATAGCGAGCCAAAAAGTAGTCTAAAAAATGTAAAGGTAGTAGTGAACAGCTGTAGTGCAGATATGTTATACTGTCCTTCTCTAGCTGTACGTGCCAAGGCACGTCGACCATTTCGAAAATGTGACGTTAACAAATCAGATCGAGGATGGCTGCTTCTATGGAAGCATGCACGAGAGAAGAGCGCATATCCATTTCTTAGGTAGTGAATGTGACAAACCTGCAGATATTCATCGCTGAATGAAGAAGCACATATATGTCGCTTCAGTAGGTATAGAAATGACGCAGGAAATTTAAAAGTGGGACCTCAAATCTAGTGGATGCAGCTTGATCTGGTCGGCCTGCAAATATGTTTCACTAACGCTGAAGTGGAAAGAATGATACAGGAAAACCGGCGGGTAACATTCGATAAGGTGGCTGGAAAATTGGCTAAGGTGGCTAATGAAGATTAGTCATGGCTCGTGTGACAGTATAGCCTGATAATACAAAAAAGGGGGGAAGCCGCACAAGAAATGCACACTAGATGGGAAGTACAAAATGAGCACCAAATAGAAATAAATAGAGAATGACGACGGCAGATAATGATGACGGAGGGGGTTTGGGGGATTCGAGAATAAGCTTAGCGACGAACTTGCGGACTTAGAGAGGTAGAACAATAAGAAGGGGGAAAGCGACGAAAGAAGGACCTCTCTCCACTCCATTACTTAGTGACTCACTCGGCTATATACGGACTTATGGATGTTATAACCAAAGAGCGTCGAGAATACAGAAGTACCTAGAGACACAGTGAGAGGGACTGGGACACCGACTTCAGAACTCTAGGCCACTTTTGTGAATGAAAGAGAAACCGTTGTCGTTCTTCCTACGTCGATGCTATTTTGAAACAATAAAGAGTGTCCGTGGAAATCAAAATGAAAGAATTGGAGTTGACAGTTGCCTAAAGTTTGGATGTTATTGGCGACGAATTACTGCTCAGAGTTACAAATTCGTCCTCCGAGTTACAGGTTCGTTGGAAAGGCGACGTTTAATCGAACTAAATTAAAAAGAGAAAAACCCATCACCATTTAATACACGTCCTCCCTCGGACATTTAACCCCCACCCCACCCTTTGACAGCTCGGCGCACCACATCATTCAAGAAGTGATGCAGTACCGAAAAATATGCGCCAGTTTGGTACCAAAGAAACTCATCTTCCATCTGAAAGAACGTCGTGAGGGTGTTTGTGAAACTCTTTTACGACGTTTTGGAGCTGAAGGAGATAGCTTTCTACGACGTATAGTCAGCGGAGATGAATGGTGGGCACGTTACTTTTAGCCAGAGACAAAGCGAGTCAGCAAGGAATGGCAACACTCCTCCTCGCCTAGACAAAAAAGAAAAGCTCCTGCAGCAAGAAAATTGACGCTCAGATGAACCACCACCAACAACAAAGCACACTGTAATCTGCTTTAGGACCACTTTAAACCTCACACTGCACTACAGTTGCTCAGCAATTACGTATCTGCGTTTGGAGTGTCTTACATCCTACATATTCACTCGACTTTGCACAATATGATTATCATATGTTTGGAAACCCCCCCCCCCTTCCGCAGTCAGGTGCTGGATAGGAAGAAGTACAACAGGGACGAAGAGATTAAAACGGTCGTGCACATTGGCTACAAGATCAGTCAGATTTTTTTTTAGAAACCCAAACGTTAGTGAAGCGGTGACAGACTTGCACTGAACGTGGTGGGCAACTATGCTGTAAAACTGATAAGGAGATTTCGATCATACTTTTTTCTCTCAGTTTAATTTTGGCTAACTAGAACAAGTCAATTTTGATAACACCATTTCTATAGAAGTGGCTGCTGCGGTGATTTTGTAAACATATATTTACCTCCAGGAGGACAACATACGCAGTAAACTCCAAATTTTTGAGAGTTGACATATGGAAATGGGCATCTATTCAAGCAGTTGATTGGTGCAGTAGGTAGCAAGTCAAGTTCCAGTAATTCAGGTAGGAAACGGCAACCCATCTCCCTGGATGCTCTTGTCTTGAAAACATTTTGAACATGATCATTCAAAGTGCCTAGGATGTAAGTAAATTATGTCAGTGTTTGGGCTCGTGCCCTCATCATTGCCACTATTAATCTATATTTAAAGTTGTTTTCCTATAATAATTCGGGCCAGTAATTTTGTAGAAGAAAATTTAAATTTAGAAAAACAAAAGACCGAGGCTATACAGCGGTATTCCATTTTTTTTTTTAGGAATTCAAATTTTAAACTACAGGAATGTAGGCATGACATTATTTCCCGATAAATATATGGCTAATGCATTTGTTATAAAATCGTTTGTGTTGCTTTAGAATCTTTGTCTGGTATGATAAGAGCTAACTTTTGTTTCTATAAGTGCTCTGTACAAGCCCCAGCACATCTTTCTTATGTTAGAATGGGGTGAACTTTTCATGCTTAGGAAAAACTTTTCACCCATAAAAATGTTTACTTTTCAGCCACCTAATACCCAAACCTAGAATTTCTCTAAATTTTGGTTCATTCTGAAAACGTATCAAGATGAGGCACCAGCAAATAAAGAGGACATTTACGTGCTGAAAACTTCCCACTAAGTTACTCACCACGAGCTCCAGCCGGAGAGTTCACCATGTTCTGGGCGGAGTTCACAGCAGATGTTTGTGCGCCAGGACCTGTTGAGGGGACTATCGGTGGCGCTGCTGTAGCGACTGGTGCGAAAAGCAAGGCATCAAAAATCATTTGAGCAGCGTTACTTGATGCAAGATTAGACGCAGTGGCAGCTGTACCAGGAGCTGTTGCTGCAGTTGCATTTCCGGCGGAAGACTGTGGTGGGGGGCTGTTGAACTGTGGGAACAAGGTGGCTAACTGCTTTTCAAAGATTTCTTGTGGAGAAGCTGGTGGTGGAGCAGGTGTAGTGGTGTTTAACTGTGGAACTGAGGTTGATGATGTTCCAGAGTTCTGCCCACCCATCAATTGGGAATACATTTGCAGGAGCTGAGGGTTGATCACGGTATTGCTTGTTGGTCCAGTGCCAGAACCTGTCTTTGACATTAAAGCCGTGTATTGTTCTACAAGTGACGCAGGGGTTCCACTGCTTGCGCTCTGGATTGTGCTTGATGTCCCATATGATTTGCCACCCATAATTTGGTTGTACTGTTGTAACAACTGCTCATATCCAACACCTCCACCACCACTACTTCCACTTCCACCACTACTTCCACCACCACCTCCACCTCCACCACTACTTCCACCACCACCTCCACCACTACTTCCACCACCACTTCCACTTCCACCACTACTTCCACCATTTGAACTTGAACTGTTAGGAGACCCTTTTTTCATTATGCTATTGTATTGATCCAAAAGTACCTGATAGGATGGACTGGCACTGGATGTCGATTTCTGGGAAACTCCAGTCATGCCCAGGAGCTGACTTAATGATGACCCAGTTTTCCCTGATTCAGTCGGGCCTCCCCCTCCCATTGCGTATTGTTTCAAAAGTGCTTGATAATCAGTTCCACCAGCCACAGTTGTTGAACCTGTACCAGGTGTTGAACCTCTACCAGTTGTTGAACCTCCTGCAGCTACAGTCTGTTGCTCTACCGCTGTTTGGGTGGGATTTGAATTTGCTGAACCTGTAGCTGCTGCTTTTCCTAGTGATAGTAAAGTTTACTAGGTTAGATATGTTGTTAAAAACTGCCGCCCCTGTTATGGCCAAGTACATCAAACTGAACTCTGGTATAAAGTGTAGTATGTTAGTTCTAACTTACAACGCCTGACACAGGCACCAATTTTATGTGTTATCACTAAAACAAAATGAAGATAAGTGGGCTCAAGTGTACACTACGCAGAGTTGTTGTTAAAACTATCTTCAATAAAAGTGGGAACAATTTTATTAATTAACTTGGACACAGTTGAAACGTCTCGGTTAAGCTACACATTCTCTTTCCAAACAATCACACTCCCCCCCCTCTCTATTATGTTCTACTCTTTCCTCACCTGTAACTTATATTCCGTAATCCCCTCAGTGCACCTGATTACAAACCCTCTACCCCAACGACGTTAATCTATTCCATCCACCTTTTTCTCGCTAAGATAATTATTGTATCTCTCGCCCTTCCTCCCCCCCCCCCTCTCTCTCTCGTTTTCCCCGTCACTCAAACCAAGTCTTCATTTAAACATTCACAATACTCTACCACACGCATTCCTTCCAAGTCACAGAAAAGTTCTCCATTTTAAAATAATTTTTCTAACTTTTTCCATTTCTGTTTTTTTGCACAACTGTGTGAATTTACATTTTCTTTCCCTTTTTTCTTTGTTCTGTATGTTTTTGTATTATTAATCGTATATCTTATATCCTTCCCGTGCCGTTAAACGTCACATAGGGCTCGCAAGGTGATTCGCCAATTTTGCCTGTTTTCGGCGAGCTTTTCAACCTCATCAAGGGATTTTATGCCTGTTAATTTGGCCTCTCTTAACAATGTCCTCTTTAGAGTTTCCCGTGGTCGGCCTCTTTTTCTTCGGCCTGGTGTGTTCCACTTGATGGCTTGTTTTGGGGTTTTCTGATCGTTTCTTCTCATCACGTGACCAACATGTCCATCTCCTTTTCCTGATCACCCATGAGACTGGTTGTTGTTCGTTCATCTGTCTTATCTCTGCGTTGATCTTGAATTCATTCCACTTGATGGTGAGTACTTTCTTTAGACATTTATTTTCAAAAGAGTCTAATTTCTTGTCTGTTTCTGTAGTTGTTTTCCAGCTTTCGCATGCATAAATGAGGGTGGATATTACATTTGAATTGAATAGTCTCAACTTGCTTTTTGCGTTTATAGCTTTTGAATGCCATATGTTCTCAAGATTCTTGAAGATTGATGTTGCTTTTGCAATTCAGATCCTAACTTCCTTTCTAGTGTCACCATCCTGGACTTTGTAGCTGCCTAGGTATGCAAATTGATTGACTTCTTCAACATCTGTTCCTTCTGCTTGTATTTTTCCATTTTGATTAATTGGAAGTTTCACTATTTTTGTTTTGTCCTTGTTAATTTAAAGTCCTATTTTGCTAGCCAGTGAAGACAAGATATCTGTTTTTTCTTGCATGGAATTCACATTGTTACTGATAAAAGTTAAGTCATCAGTAAAATCAAGATCTTCTAGTTGGGTCCCATGTACCCAGTCAATACCTGTGTTACCTGTGCAGCATTTTTTCATTATGAAGTCTATTGCAATTCAAAAAAGCAAAGGAGACACTATACATCCTTGTTTCACACCTTTTTCAATCTGGAACCATTCGCTCATCCCTTCTTCTGTTTTGGCTGCACAAACATATCCATTGTAGAGGTCCTTAGTGATGCTGACAATTTTTGATGGTATTCCGTATAGACTTAAAATTCTCCATAATGAATCTCTGTGTATGCTATCAAATGCCTTTTTAAAGTCTATGAAGTTCAGTATTAATGGTTTCTGCTTTTCTTCAAGTATTAGTCTTAGAGTAAAGATCTGGTTGAGACAGCTTCTCTTTTTTTTTTAAAATCATGCTTGTTCTTCTCTCATTGTCGTATCCACTATATCTTTAAGTCTATTCAAAATGACCTAGCAAACTGATATTAAGGTTACTCTTCTCCAATTGTTACAGTCACTAAAGTTGCCTTTTGTTTGGTATTTTAACAATGATTCCTTTTTTCCATTTAGAAGGGACCTTTTCTCCCTCCCAAATCTTATTAAATATTCTCTGTAGTTGTCTCATGTTGTCACTATTGATAGCTTTTAACATTTCGGGTGTTATTTCATCTTCACCTGCAGCTTTGTTGTTAGCCATTAAATTCACTGCTGTTTCAATTTCATGCAATGTAATTTCATCTAGATTGACATTTATTTGTGGTAACTCGATTTCAGGGTTTATCAATTCTTTTGGGTGTGGCTGATTAAGTATTTCTTGGAAGTGTTTGGCCCATATTTGCTCTTGGTCTTTACTTGATGTTAATAGGGTTCCAGTATTGATAAGGACTGATCTTTCTTTAGATGTAATAGTACCTGTCAGCCTCTTTTGTATGTTATATAAAGTTTTGCTCTCCTGTTTTTGCTGCTTTCTCTGCCTCTTTCGCGATATTATCTATGTATTCTCTTTTATCCCTTCTAGATGAACTTTTTACTTTCTATTTCTTAGTATGTTGCTTTCGCCAGATCTTTTCCAAGATATGTCTTTACATTCAACATGACTAATTTGGCTACTCGTATGTACTTCCATGTGCTTTCTGATATCCATGCTTTTCTATTTGTTTTTTTTTTTCAGTCCAGCGCTTGCTTTTGCTGCTGTGATAATGGCTGTGCTGTAAGAATTCCATAATTCATCTATACCTATCTCTTCTATTTCACTGAGCGTTGTGGAATGATTGCCAAGTTCATAATTGAAATTACTGTTAGTATTCTCTTCTTGTAGGCTGTGGCTGTTTATCTTTCTGTGTACTGATTTCTTGTGTTGGCTATTCAGTTTTAGGTTTATTTTCCCTATACACAGATTGTGATCACTGTTAACATATGCACCCCTAAATGCCCTTACATGTTTTGTACTGCTTTCTAACACAAAAATGATCTATCTGGTTTCAAATTCTATCATCTGGAGATATCCACGTTGTTCTATGTATCTCTTTCTGTGGAAATATTGTGTTTCGAATGACCAGGCCCTCTGTTAGACATATTTCAACATCCGTGTTATCTTTCCCTACCTTAGCGTTGAAGTCTCCCATAGCAATCAGGATGTCGCGTTTAAGGACTTTGTTAATGATTTGTTGTAACTGGTGATAGAAATCGTCCTTAACCTCATCATCTGCATTGTTCATGGGTGCATAACATTGTATTATTGTCATTCTTCCGTGTTATCAATGCCTAATCCTAAATACTGCGTGCTCGTTAATCAATAAAGCTGCTCCCACTTTCTTTTAAATAGGTCTAACATTTTGTTATCACAGCTGAATATTAATATGTTTACTTTTATATACACTTATACCCTGATTATTTGTGTGTCACTATACTGGGGTGTCAGTCTTTACTTAGCATCAAGACCTCAGTAAAATCTGGTGCAAGACTCACTTCCATCAACCCCCACCCCCTCCCCTTCCCCGCTTATATATTCTGAAAGGCCTCCTGAATGTTTCCCGTTCTGGAAACACAGGAAAAACAACCGCTGCTGGCGAGATTCTTCATCTGCCGTGCGTGGAGCCGGTGCTCCTCCCGGCCAGTGAAGAAAGTGCAAGTGGGGTTGCCGCGTGACACCACTGGGGAAAAGGTGGTAGAAAGGATAAAGCGAAGCAAACAGTCAAATTACGGCACCTCTGGTCTGGAGGTTGGCCACGTCCTAAGTGCACTCATATCGGGTGAAATGCTGAACCGGGTTAACCCGGAGGTTAAGACACTGCTGGCGAGACTCTTCGGATGCCGCGCGTGGAGTGAAGCTCCTCCCAGTCAGGAAGAAACTGCGGAAAAGAAAAAAGGGTTGCTGTGTGACGACGATGTGAAAAGGCGAAGGAAAGGATAAAGTGGAGTTTAATCAGTACGTCCAGTAGTATCGCTGCGAGAGCTACACATACCACAGCGCCTCTGCTCTAGAGGCCGGCCACGTCCGAAATACACCTACACTGGTGAAATATGCCTAAACCGGCACACACCCGGGGTGAAACTTGATGGCTAGGCATGTCACGCCACCTCCGCTCTAGAGGCCGGCCACGCCGAAATACACCTACACTGGTCTTCTTCTTCTTCGTTCACTTCTACCACCAAAAACCGCACTGTGAACCTACTGAATTCACGCCTGTGGTCCTCGTTAGGTCCCGTGGTCCCCTGTGTGGTCCAAAATAGACCACACGAGATCCACGAGAGGACCACACGAGGTTCAGAGTATCACAGTGCTTTAGCCTGTAATCTTGGTGGGTCTCGGAAGCGGGATTGCGTGACACCGTGGTTTTCATTGCACCAGTTTAGTCTAGGGTTGGACTTTCTCACCGGAAGACCTCGACGTGTTTATCAGTGCATCCCTACTGGGTGAGAGGCGGTAGCCCACCCAGGCCAGAGTTGGACTTTCTCACCGGAAAACCTCGACGTGTTTTGAGATACCCGTGTATCACCGCCGGGTGAGAGGTGGTTGCCCATCCAGTCCAGGGTTGGACTTTCTCACCGGAAAACCTCAGCGTGATTAGGATACGCAAACATCCCCGCCGGGTGAGAGGTGGTTGGCTATCTAGGCTTCCCTGGTCCAGTGTCTCCGACTTCAGCATTTTGCGGTCGTGGCCGCTACCTTTCCTAGTTGTGACCAGGATGGAGCTTTTGTCCAGGAGGACGAATCCTCGCCACTAGTGACTTCTACCCCTGGGTTGAGCTGGTTTAGGCATTATCCCAGTATGGGCGTGTTTGGGACGGGACCGACCTCTAGGGCAGAGGTACTGTGACATGCATAGACTTCAAGATTCACCCCTGGTATGAGCCGGTTTAGGCAAAATTCACCAGTATGGGTGTTTATCAGGCGTTACCGACCTCTAGAGCGGAGGTGGCATGACATGTCTAGCCATCAAGTTCCACCTCTGGTGTGTGCCGGTTTAGGCATATTTCACCAGTGTAGGTGTATTTCGGACGTGGGCGGCCTCCAGAGCAGAGGTGCCATGGTATAGCTCTCGTAGCGATACTACTGGACATACCGGTTAAACTTCACTTTCCACCACCTTTTCCCATCGGCGCCACACAGCAACTTTTATTTCTTTTCCGCATTTACTTCCTTAGCCGGGAGGAGCTTCACTCTACGCGCGGCATTTAAAGAGTCTCGCCAGCAGTGTCTTAACCTCTGGGACAAGCCGGTTCATGCATTTCACCCGATATGACTGCACTCAGGACGTGGCCGACCTCCAGACCAGAGGTGCCGTGATTTGACTGTTTGCTTCGCTTTATCCTTTCTACCACCTTTTCCGCAGTGATGCTGCGCGGCAACCTCATTTGCAAATTTCTTCATTGGCCGGGAGGAGCACCGCTCCACGCACGGCAGTTGAAGATCTCGCCAACAGCGGCAGATGAGCTACCAAACGTGCCACTCATCTACCCTGAGTAACTGGTTTTCAGGCGCCAGATATTCGCCCTCGCCCCTTCTCCTGTCAGTTTAAACAGTTCTGCCACGGGAAGGCCAGGAGCTGGACTTGACTGCCAGAGGCTGTTTGTGGCGCGTTTGCAGTCCTTAGAACCACCTACACTGGTGAAATATGCCTAAACCGGCACACACCAGGGGTGAAACTTGAAGGCTACACATGTCACGGTACCTCTGCTATAGAGGTCAGTCACGTCCCAAACACGCCCATATTGGGATAATATGCCTAAACCGGCTCAACCCAGGAGTGGAAGTCACTAGTGGCGAGGATTCGTCCTCCTGGACAAAAGCTCGATCCTCGTCACAATTAGGAATGGTAGCGGCCACGACCACAAAATGCTAAAGTCGGAGACACTGGACCAGGGCAGTTTAGATAGGCAACCACCTCTCACCCGGCGGTGATACATGGGTATCTCAAAACACGTCGAGGTTTTCCGGTGAGAAAGTCCAACTCTGGCCTGGGTGGGCCACCACCTCTCACCCAGCAGGGATGCACTGATATCCAAAACACGTCGAGGTTTTCCAGTGAGAAAGTCCAACTGTAGAGTAAACTGGTGCAATGAAAACCACGGTGTCACGCAATGCCGCCTCTAAGACCTACCAAGAATACAGGCTCAAGCCCTGCGATACTCTGAACCTCGTGTGGTCCTCTCGGTGATCTCGTGTGGTCCTTTTTGGGGACCACACTGGGGACCATGAGACTTAACGAGGACCACAGGCGTAAATTCAGTAGGATCACAGGGCAGTCTTGGTGGTAGAAGGAACGAAGAAGAAGTAGAAGACAGGAAAAACATTCCGGGCCCCGGGTGTTCTCCCTCCTCCACCCTACTTAAACCAGGACCTGTTCAGCATGTCTGAAATGTTCAAGTTGCGGTAGGCACGTGTGACAGTGTGAGTAGTGTATGCGACTGGGCTGACGGAAGTATTGATAGAAGAGTGCACGCAGAGCGATGCGCAGGAAGTCTCCGTCTAAGCTGGAGTGATGAACTTTACTTACTCCAACTTCAGCATTTTGTGGTCGTGGCCGCTACCCTTCTTAGTTGTGATAAAGGCGGAGCGTTTGTCCAGGAGGACGAATCCTCGCCATTAGTAAAGTTTCACCCCTGGGTTAAGCCGTTTTAGGTGTATTATCCCAGTATGTGCGTATTTAGGATGTGATCGACCTCTAGAGCAGAGGTACCGTGACATGAGTAGTCATCAAGTTTCACCCCTGGTTTAAGCCGGTTTAGGCATATTTCACCAGGATTGGTGTATATAGAATGTGGCCGGCCTCTAGAGCAGAGGTGCCGTGGTATGAGTAGCCCTCGCCGCGAGACTACTGAACATACCGATTAAACTTAACTTTATTCTTTCCATCACCTTTTTCACAGGGGCGCCGCAGGCAACCATAATCGCATTTTTGCATTTTCTTCATTGGCCGGGAGGAGTTTCATCCCCACTCGCGGCAGCCGAAGGATCTCGCCAGCAGTGCATTTATGGGATGAACTCAACAGACAAGTCTGCCAGCGAGGAGTGGCGCCAAACAATCTCCGACAGTTGTCTCTTACACTGCAGAAAGAGTGGGCAGCCATCTCACAACAACAGATTTAACGGCTAATCGGATCCATGTCAAGGAGATGTTCTCTGATACAGGCCAGAAGAGGCCATACACCTTTCCGAAACGGAGGCCTCAGTCGCAAAGAATAAAAGTCCAAACGAAATTTAATGAACATCATTTCATTGTTAAAATCTTAAAGTTTCTTCATGCCAAGATTGAAATATTAATTCCGTAAAATAAAATTTTGATATAATTTTGAAATTTGGTGTCCATTACGACTACAATAGTGCTGCATTTTTGTAAACAGTATATGAAGTTGTCGAAACAAATAAAAAGGGACTGAAACAACAACCATATAATTCCTTGGTTGGAAACTTTGCACGGCAAGTTATGCCGCTTTGTCAATAAACTCAAGGTCTGCTTATAACGATTCTTCTTCCCTCCCTGATGTCACCAACCATCGGCTCGGGTTGTCGGGGATAGTAGCAACCACTACACGATCACGCAGACAGTGGGGAGCGGGAGCTTCGTTCAACACGGTCACAACAAGACAGTTACTGGTCGAGCTATGTCTGGAAATGTTGAGGAAGGTGTACCGCTCTCCTACAGCAGGCAGTAATCACAGGTCTTGGCAAGCTATCATAATGTAAACTGAATGAATTCATTAATTAAGATGACATGACTGATGAAAAAAAATCCCACGAGTGGTCAGCAGGTGGCAGCTTCGTTTATAAGAGTTGAACAGAAATACTTACCCTTGAGCTGAGAATAGGCGTTCATTACATCCTGCATTGATGTACTCGTACCTTGAGGAGTATTTGAACCCGATCCAGTAACCGTGTTGCCAGGCGACGAGCCAGTATTCGAGAGCTCGTTGATCAGACTGAGTATCTGCGTGTAGCTTAGCATGGTATCGGTTCTTGGTGGTGCCTTTTGACTGTTCGGGTCCAGGTTACTGCTTGTACTGCTGAACGAGTAGGATGTTTGGTATAGGTCGGGGAGGGGAGGCGGTGTAGTGCCAGGTGTTGGGCTGGGTGTTTGTGTCATTCTAATCAATGTGGCTGAGTATGCGGTCCACAGCTGATTGATGGTCGGGTCACTCAGACCTGAAATACCACAATCATGTGCCCTCGCAATTAGAAAAGTGCTGAAGTTACAAATAGCAGCGTGTACAACTGACGTTACAAATAAAAAGGTGTACAGCTGAAGTTACAAATAACAACACGGACAAATAAAATTACAAATAACAATATATACACTTAACAGACAAAGAAAAGCCCTAGATTTTGTTTAAGGAAATCTCAACAAATCACCATGTTTATGGGATGACAGCAGCTTTATCAATGTTTGTGAGATGAATGCAGCTTTATCAGTGTTTATGAGATGATCGCAGCTGAATTTTTCATGGCTAACAATCAGACAGTAAACATTTTGATATCGCTTGTCTCATAATTCTGTCATCGCTGCCCGCCCTTTGAACTGAAGTAAAATGTACAGCATAGTTTCCGCTTTGGAAAGTATTTCAGGAAGGCATAATATTCTCAGTTTGTTTTATCTGATAACAGTTTTTTCCGAGACATGAAGCAATTTCCGTTATTTCTTGTTCTTTAATTATTTTTCTTATTTTCTTGCAAACCGCCTGTCCTATTTCTTATCACATTCGGCCTGCACTGTGACTTCTCTGTTATCACATTCGGCTTGCACTGTGACTTCTCTGTTATCACATTTGGCCTGCACTGTGACTTCTCTGTTATCACATTCGGCCTGCACTGTGACTTCTCTGTTTTTAGCTCCCATCACGGAGCACTTTATGTATTCTTCATTTTGTGACACAAAAGTAAACGTTTAATTTTATGCTTGTTATTGTAACAGAATAGCCATTCTGTTCAGAGAGTTTTTGTGTATTGCTAATAATTGTGTTGCGTAGACTACGTCATTAGGAAAGTACGTGTGCAAAGAAGTCGTTAAAAAAGGTCCGTGTGAAAAAGCCGGTCGTAGGCAGTCTATGTGTGGAACTTTGAACTGGATGGACGTGTCGGGCGAACGAGAATGGGGTAGAGCGAGTCTTGTTGTCAGAATTAGTTTAGTTTGTTTTTCTGTGTGGCTGCAGTCCTTGGTTAGCCTGTAAGTATGGTTTTTGGTATGAATAAATCATTTGTAAGGTTTTCCTTGCCCATGTGGCGTAGATATTTCACGCCGGGCATTTGTTGCTGTAAATTTCTGTAATAAATGTGTGTGTCTGATGATAAACTACAACAATTGGTTTTGTGGAAATTCTCATTGTTGACCAGTTTGTTTTGGTCGGAAGACTGCCAAGTTATGTTCAAGTTGTTGTATTGTACTATCTTTTGTGGAGTTGAAAGCCTGGGTGTCTTGTTGTATTTTCTTAGTGTATAATACAGAAAATTAGGTGATGGTTAGAACACCAGCAACAAGAAGAAACTTATATAAGTTGAAACTGCACTCCACAAGAGGAATCAATCAAACCAGTAGTCTTATTGTAAGGAGGATACTGCTTTAGCTGGTGCCGTGACCAGGATACTGGTTCAGGATCAGCTTCACTGGTATGGCTTCATCCACTATGCTGCCTGGGGGCCAGGAGCTAGAGGTGCCCACCAAGATTCTGCGCAAGCTGGACATCGTCGCCGCCTTGAGTAGACGCCACCAAGTCTCGCCAACACACCCCTGACGCCAATTCGAAGGAAGAAAAGGACGCCAATGCAACTCAACCCTTTTCCTAATCTAGACTCCTTTTCTTCTCCGGCAGAAGATGTCGGGAAGCCAATGCTGACAGAACTACCAACCGAAATTCGAACGCTAGCTAGCTAACCAACTCCAATCTTGACTCCTTAACTAACTACAAACCTATCAACTCCTAATCTATCTGCAATCAGCTTCCAACACCTAAGCTAGCTATCCTTACTCTACAACATATTTGCTGTTGACCAAAACAGAGTCTACCATGTTTAGAGCCGAAAACGAGGCAGGTCATCGACAAGGTAAGCAGGTCATCGATCGACAATCGTAATCTAGGGCATGGTACAATAGACAAAACTTTGTGGGTACTACACAACTGGAGACAAAAATACTACAACCTGGAGACTTGCCAAGACTTCACAATTAGAAGTATGAGCCGTGCATGAAACCAGCAGCCCACGAGCAACAACCAAAACACTTTGTGACAGACCGTGAAGGAAAGCGCTGGTCATCAAACTTTCTACGTACACGGTACCCTCGGGTTTCAATACTTTTAAAACTTGTTTTTGTTTCAATACTTTTTTTTCTCGGCTGCTCTTGTCCAAAATAACAAAAAGAATAGTTCGTTTATTACGTAATCAGTAATCAGATGTAACTACTACAGGTGTATCCCTATAACTTGATGGCCACTTACAAAAATTAGAACACGTAAACAGAAACAACAAAAGTATGTTACCTAATATATTGATGTCCTGTACTGTTCGCCCTGTCTGTGTAGATAAAAGTTCAGCGAAGATTGGCCACAACGGACTATCTGGCACATGCTGTCCTACTCATGCTGTCTTACTCTCCAAACATGCTGTCTTACCCTCGACACATGCTATCTTACCCTCCACACATACTGTTTCACCTTCCAGGCACGAATTCTGTCTCAGTCTTTCAGTTTCATTTAGTAATTTGATAAATTTTTCACAGTCGTACTTTGGATGGATGCTTTCATGCAATGAACTTCCTCGAGTGCTATAAATGTGCAGCTTCATTTTTTAATTTACCTCCCACTGAAACGCAGTCACTTACAGTCAGATCAAGTCTGCATGCTACAATGTGACTGTGAAATCGCTACTTATGACTGCCGATCCCCTTCAGCGCGATTTGTTCGGTGGCTATAGCAGCGGATACTGAGTTTCTTGCCAGTCGTCAAAGAAAAGAAAGGCCATGCTTGACTTCAGAAGAATGTGCCTTTCCTTTCCTTTGTGTCGCGTCGGAGAATATCACTGCGCGTTATACGTGACATATCCACTACATCTACTACCTGAGGTGTGCGGGGTGGGGAGGTGGCAGGAAACTTGACTGCTGTTACTGAAGTGTGTTGTCATAATGAAATACAGAATCAACCATTTCAAAGATCTGCTGTCATAATCAAGTACAGAATCAGCCATTTCAAGATCCGTTGTCATAATCAAATAAAGAATCAGCCATTTCAAGACTTATTCAGCAACTTCCACAAGCAGAAAACGACAACACTGACGTGCAGGACGTGGAACATATTGTTTTTCTTTTTGTGGTTCAGTGAACAGGTTTAGCATGAAGAAAAGTCAGACACTCATTTAATGAATCACTTCTGTGCTCTTCTCAAGATTACACCTGTGCCACTGATTATGGTTTACTAAATCGCTGCTATGCTTCTCAAGATTACATCTGTGCCACTGATTATGGTTTACTAAATCGCTGCTATGCTTCTCAAGATTACATCTGTGCCAATGATTAAAGCTGAATACATCTTGTTTTGGCAGTTATGTTTGCTGTGTCAGGCAGGCATTAGTCTCTGAATGACATGGGCTGACAGCTTGTGATGTGATGACTGGAGTAACAAAGCAGACTTCTTCTTGGAACTGCGAGCTAGTGTTATCTGCAGCTGATGCGGCAAAGATGTCGGATTGGGAGCATGTTAAGGCGGCTATTTTTTCAGTCCCTCAGTTGAGATTAAAAAAACAGGGGGTGTGCAATACTTCTTCAATAGACTCAACCACCATGGAGACTATGGTGATCTCTGTCCCTTTAGTGAGTATGGCCCTGTAACCTGGGGTACCAACGGAGAGATGGGGTAGGGTCTTGGTCGGCTATAGTTGGCCAGCCCTGAAGCTAGCACTTCAGCTATTGGTCGCTGACTGTCAAATCGACTAGCGTCTCCTCCCCCACGTATCATCGTCCGTATCATCTCAGGGGAAAACTTGCTATCAAAGCAACTGGTCAAAGTCAATAGCAAACTGCCCAAGATGTTTGGATACTCTGGTGTGCTATATTAAAGCGCTGCTCTGTCAGTCATTTTGTAAGAATAAGCTTGAAAACTGGTAACCATTGCGGGCTCCATAATTTGTTGAAAGGCACACACAAGAGAATTATATGTACTACACATGTAAAGAGCTAGAAAATAAATACAGCTTGAATGTTCTAGTAACACACAATACTTAGTCTATGAGTATATAACTATACACGGAGTCACTGCAGTAAAGCTGTGATAACAAAATGTATAAACGAGGAAAAAGGTAGGAATAGCTTTATTACATAACGAGTACAAAGTTGTTACGTTTCAGCGTGTCCTTAATCAATCAAAAACATACAGGACGAAGAAATAGAGAGAGGAGATGAAATATTTTAAATATTTAAAGTATAAAATCTCTCTATTTCTTCGTCCTGTATGTTTTTGTATGATTTAAGGCTCACGCCGAAACGTCACAACTGTGTACTCGTTATGTAATAAAGCTGTTCCTACCTTTTTTCCTCGTTTATACAGCTTGAATGTTTGTACATTTCATTACCCAACGTGCAGACGATGACCA
Organism: Achatina immaculata; assembly: GCA_009760885.1. Lineage (NCBI taxonomy): Eukaryota > Metazoa > Mollusca > Gastropoda > Stylommatophora > Achatinidae > Lissachatina > Lissachatina immaculata. The sequence goes on along the minus strand of CM019720.1, from coordinate 65,305,597 downwards.
CTGTTCGAAGCTTGTCAGAGAAAGACATCTCTTACTGTTTGTTAATGTACCCTGTACTTCCTTTGGGTGTAGCTCTACTCTCTTCTAGGAACCACTTCTAAGCGTGCCCAACATAAGGCACGCTGAAGACGGTAATAATATCTGTCAGGCAAACCGCCTTCAAAAGTATCCCTCCCTCTTGGCCTGTTTATCCTCCTAAAAGTGAATCTCGCATTAAAAGAAACATTTAAAAAAAGGGATTCTGATCCTAGGAATAGCATTTCATAAATCTTGGGCGGTGCTTCTCAAACTTTGTGTCCGTATATCCTGGGATAATTTTTGCTTGAATTTCATTATACGTTTCGTAGTAGACATATGAAAGCCAGATTTTAAAGTGAATTACAGCTATCATTTATCACCTTGAACATAAAATACACAGTGTGTTCATTTTTTTCTTTGTCTTGTTTCTAAACCAACGAAGATGCATTTTAACCTTTATGTTGTGAATGCTCTGTCGTTATAACATATACAGGGTCGGATTCAGGCCTATGTAACCGATGATCTGTCGTTATAATACCTGCAGGGTCGTATTCAGGCCTAAGTAACCGATTCAGTCGAACTGAGCCCCGTGTCTGTGCTGAAGAAATTCCACGTTCACTCACTCACTCACTCACTCAATCAATCAATCAATCACACACACACGGTTTTAGCAGTAGGTCTACAGGTGTATTGGCTACGCAAAATCTCTTCATATATAAAAGTGACAATCAAAAGAAAAAAAAAGGTGAAGTGAACAAAGACATGCAAAGACAGATAAAAAAAAAAGCGAAGACCTGGACAAGTACTTAATACCATACGCGACATTTCATGAGACTGGCCACTGAAGACCTAGACAAGTACTTAATATCATACGCGACATTTCATGAGACTGGCCACTGAAGACCTAGACAAGTACTTAGTATCATATGCGACATTTCATGAGACTGGCCATTGAAGACCTAGACAAGTACTTAGTATCATACGCAACATTTCATGAGACTGGCCACTGAAGACAGACTGACAAAAAATATGGAGGTGGCTGGTTGTGAGAAAGAACATCAAAATTTTGATATAGATAGAAGTCTTTACAAACACAACAGCCAATGAGACGATGTACAAACACAACAGTCAATGAGACGATATACAAACACAACAGTCACATAGACGATGTACAAACATAACAGTCTATGCGACGACATACAAACACAACAGTCAGTGAGACAAGGAAATGTTTAACAGTCAGGCTGAATCTATAGACCTCATTGACTGTAGCAAAAACTACGAGGACGGCGGTGATGATCTTGATGATGAAGAACTTCAAGAAATAGATAAATCTTTCTCAAAAGCTGAAGAGATCTGACCAAAAGAAGAACTCAGCTTCTGAAAGTGAGTTATTAACAGCCACTTGGCCTGAAAACATCGACCAGCAGCTGCAAGATCTCCTAACATAACCTTCGCTCTATAAGATTTTCCTTGAGATGAAAATTTTGAAAATGTCACAGCCAAAGTGTGTTCTCGATCTATCATTATGACAGCCATGGACTCGTCAGTCACTGGAAGTTCCAAGTAGACGGTCATTTTATTTGATCAGTTGCCGTCGTGTCAATGTTCGAGCCGACTCACAGAGTGAGCAACATTACCGAATGTTGGAAAAATTATAGTTTATTGACAAGTTAAATCATTCTCTGCGGGCACTGACAAGTTAAATCATTCTCTGCGGGTACTGACAAGTTAAATCATTCTCAGTGGGTACTGACAAGTTAAATCGTTCTCTGCGGGAACTGACAAGTTAAATCATTCTCTGCGGGTACTGACAAGTTAAATCATTCACTGCCGGTACTGACAAGTTAAATCATTCACTGCTGGTACTGACAAGTTAAATCATTCTCTGCGGGTAGTGACAAGTTAAATCATTCTCTGCGTGTACTGAGAAGTTAAATGATCCTCTTCGGGTATTGACATTTTTATCTTATCTTATATCCTTCCCGTGCCGTTAAACATCACACAGGGCTCACAAGGTAGTTCGCCAATTTTCCCCGTTTTCGGCGAGCTTTTCAATCTCATCAAGGGATTTTATGCCTATTAATTTGGCTTCTCTTAACAATGTCTTCTTTAGAGTTTCCCGTGGTCGGCCTCTTTTTCTTCGGCCTGGTGTGTTCCACTTTATAGCTTGTTTTAGGATCCTCTGATCTTTTTCTCATCACGTGACGAACATATGTCCATCTCCTTTTCCTGATCACCCATGAGACTGATTCTTGTTCAGTCATCTGTCTTATCTCTGCATCGTTCTTGAATTCTTTCCACTTGATGCTGAGTATTTTCCTTAGGCATTTGTTTTCAAGAGCCTAATTTCTTGTCTGTTTCTTTAGATGATTTCCAGCTTTCGCGTGCATAAATGAGGGTGGATATTACATTTGAATTGAATAATCTTAACTTGGTTTTTGTGCCTATAACTTTTGAATGCCATGTGTTCTCAAGATTTTTGAAGATCGATGCTGCTTGTACAATTATAATTCTAATTTCCTTTCTGGTGTCACCATCCTAAATTTCCCTTGTAGGGGTCTATGTAGTTGCCAAGGTATGCAAATTGATTGACTTCTTCAACAGCTGTCCCTTCTATACGTACTTTTCCATTTTGATTAATGTGAACTTTCATTTTTTTGTTTTGTCCTTGTTAATTTCAAGTCCTATTTTGCTTTTTCAGGAGTGAACTAATTCTTTCAACAAATTAATATCCGCTTTACTATCGATATTTTTTAACAGAAAATTATGAACACGAAAACAGGAAAGAGTTCTGCACTTACTTTGGGCCCCTCGCTTGCTAAGGTCGCCCCTGAGTATCCGTGACATGTTCTTTGAGCAGAGCATTGTGAGCGTTGATTGTAACGAACAAAAAGTTCCACATTCCTGCATTTATGACGAGCTGTTCCTAAAAGATCATTGCTTACACAATGACGGTCAAGGTCATTTTAACATAAATAAGTCATCTTGAATTTTTTCTTTTCCCTTCCATCAGAAATCCTGTAGTCTCAGCACACACAGAATAAATACACACGCCATTTGTTTCTAAAGAGATCTGAAACCGAAAACAACGTGGAATTTCTATTTCGCTTTCAGCGCTTGATAGAACAGATATAACTGTATTCTTGTGAAATGTGGACAATAAACAAGTATTTCCAGAAATTGGAAGCAACAGAAATGTTTTCTATATAAAAAAAATATAGCATATATCCTGGATAACCATAAAAAGGAACGTTTTCTGGATGCTATAAAAACCAGGAAAACCAGTCAAAATCAAAGAAAAATACCATCTTTATTCACAAGGAAGAAGTTAGAGAATCTGATAATCACTGGAAAATTCAACGGAAAACACTTTTTTAAAGGTGGGAGTGGAAACTTAATAGACTTTAAAAAAAGTGAACTCAGCTGACTGAAAACACCAATGACTGAAAAAACAAATCGTGGATAACCCTGAATATTTCCTCTTGTAGGAAAGTACATACTGAATAAAGGAAGTATTTCATGAGCTTTTATTTGTTTACCAAATAGAATAAATCTGACCTAAGAGTGGTCTATTAGAAAATTGTTTCGGAAAGAAAATAAGAAGACACGACAGACAGATTTAGAAAGGGGGAGACAGCTATATCAAGGAGCTGTTAGAATATTTGACAAATCTTCCTTGCCGTAAAAAATAAAGCATTAAGCACTCTTTGATTCTCATGTTGAGCCACAATATTTGTAAATCACTGCCTCGTTTAACATTTTAGACAAGCGTATTGTCCGTTTAAAAAATAAATATTGACTGGGTTATTTCAAGGTATTACTGGGTTAAAATTTACATAAAACCTTTCAGAATATTCGGCAGTTATTGCTTTTGTCATATGTCGGTCATGTGATGAGAAGAAACAATCAGAGAATCCCCAAACAAGCTATCAAATGGAACACAACAGGCCGAAGAAAAAGAGGTCGACCACGTGAAACTCTAAGAGGACATTGTTAAGCCAGTTCAGTGGGCATAACATCCCTTGATGAGATTGAAAAACTCGCCGAAGATAGGACATCTTGGAGAATATCATGCGGGCCCTATGTGACGTTTAACTGCACGGGAAGGATGTAAGATGTAAGATTGCTTTTGAATGACAGGTAGCTTTTCAGAAGATCAGTTTATGAAAGTGTGCAAGATAAACTAAACCATGAAAATATTACTCGTAAGGTTATACATTTAGTTATGGGAAGTATAGATTATCTTAAGATTAATTTATTTTATATTATCATAGGTATTTTTTTTAACCAGGGTCTTATTTCTTGGACCCTAACTAACTCTGCACCGGTACAAGTAATGCGACAACACCACTGGTACAAATGTAGATTTGTGCTAGGCCAGCAAAAATAATGTTTTCCGCTGTTTATCTCTGTTTCGTGTCTGATATTTTCAAACATGGGCAGTCCACGCCAAAACAGACAGCGTAAGAGCATTAATTATGCCTTGGAATTTGTTATACCTCGTGTCACGCTTGACATCTCAAGCAGCTCTGATTTAAAACTGGTGTGTCCTCCTTTTCTTTTTTTTTTTTTTTGGTCCTTTTCTTTTTTCTTCTTTTCTCTTCTTTTGTGGTAATGCGATCTTGTAGTACAGACATCATTTATGATCAAGATTTAGATTTACTGATGTTAAAAACAACATGAAGACATGTAATTACTTATTAATGATATCCTTAAACAAACATCTGCAGTGCTCGAGCACTGAAAAGAAATCATAAATAAAGCAACAGAAAAAAATCAGAAAAAAAAAGCGAGAAGCAAATCTACATGCGACCGCCATGTTACGGACGACCAAAGAAAAAAAATTGCCCAGCTCATGCACTAGATTTTCTTACTTTTTTGTTATTTATTTATCTTTTTTTTTTCTTATTTTTCTAGCATATATATTCTAGGCACAAACCGATGATTTGTTCTAAAACTTGTACGGAATTTGCGACGGTTTGTCTCACTTCTGAAATAATGAAAAGACTGCCTGTGTATACATTAATAAGTAAAAGTTTACACTTTCCATTAATCAAAATGAAAAAATACATATAGAAAGGACAGCTGTTGAAGAAGTCAATCAATTTGCATACCTTGACAACTACATAGACCAGGACTGTGACACCAGAAAAAAAGTTAGAATTAGAATTGTACAAGCAGCATCGATCTACAAGAATCTTGAGAACATATGGCATTCAAAAGTTATAAGCACAAAAACAAAGTTAAGACTATTCAATTCAAATGTAATATCCACTCTCATTTATGCACGCGAAAGCTAGAAATCATCTAAAGAAATAGACAAGAAATTAAACTCTTGAAAACAAATGCCTAAGGAAAATACTCAGCATCAAGTGGAAAGAATTCAAGAACATTGCAGAGATATGACAGATGACTGAACAACAACCAGTCTCATGGGTGATCAGGAAAAGGAGATGGACACATATTGGTCACGTGATGAGAAAAAAGATCAGAGGATCCTAAAACAAGGTATCAAGGCCAGAGAAAAAGAGGCCGACCACGGGAAACTTTAAAAGAGGATATTGTTAAGAGAAGCCAAATCAATGGGCATAAAATTCCTTGATGAGATTGAAAAGCTCGCCGAAAACAAAACAAACAAAAAAAATTGGCGAACTAACTTGCGAACCCTATGTGACGTTTAACGGCATGGGAAGGATATAAGATATATGTAAGAAGTAAAAGTACCCGGCGTTGCTCGGGATTTCTGTCTGTCTGTTTATCTAATATCGATATTTCCGTGCCTGCAAAACAGTAGAACTGTTGATGTGCCATATTTGATTTAATAGTATATAAGTACTATAACAACAACAAGAATAACAACAACTATTACTACTACTACTACTACTACTACTACTACTACTACTACTACTACTACTACCACTACCATCACCACCGTTATTATTGTTAAATTATAAACATGTCTCTGGTATTTATGTATTCAAGCAAAATTGTTTAAGAAATAAATTCTGATGGATTGTTCACAATCTTATACTTCAAATTCTTTTTGAAGACGATGACCAGTGTTCATGTTCCTCCTATGTCCATTTGAACAGTTTATGATATTGTCATCAAACTAATGAACCAGAGCTGAGCAAGAGACTATCCCACTTCTACCTGGTGCTCCTAGTTATAGGCTGTTGTGTTTCTTCAATGACAGCTTGATGTTGGTGGACTGCAGAAAAATATTCTTATTTGGCTTACATGGGAACTTTAAACCGGAAACTAAAACAGTTCCGTATCCGATACGTTATGTGTCTTTCAAAAATAAGAGAATGTCATTTCTAGTGATACCAAAGATGAATTGTCGGCGGTGAAAATATACAGAATAGCGACAGAGTTATCGTTAGTGACGATCTGTATCAGCAAAAATTCCCTTGAACTGGAAGTAATTGTTGAGCAGGACACGACCAACCATTACAGAGACATCGTTGTCCAGGCAGAACTTCAGCATGTAGAAGGGGGAGGGGGGTTTGAATATTTTGAGGGGTAATTAGAATATTTTCATATTATAACTTTTTTCATAACTTGGTTGACTATTCTGCTGGGGTGGGGGTGGGGGGGGGGGGGGAATAGCACCTCACGCACGTGTGCGGGGGTATCAAAATCTCTGAGGCATTGAGGTCTGGCATGATACAAAAAAGTTTGGGAAACACTGATGTACATGATGTGATGCTATTATGGTATGTAAATATCCCGACATGAGCGGCCATCATGCATAGGATTGACTTCAATATTATGGATGGGACTGGCTCCAACAACATGCATGGGACTGGCTCCAACAACATGCATCCAACACCATGCAGTGGGACTTGTTCCAACAAATTGCATGGGACTTGCTCCAACAAATTGCATGGGACTTGCTCCAACCCCGACATAGCGCCTTCCCTAAGCACCAAACGACACTTCATGAAATGGAGATGGCCTTTCCGCGAGAAGTGATGAAAATCTCTCACGCCTTCTTTGCTCGTCTGGTTGGTTCTATGAGAAGTAGATGTTCTATCTGATTGTTCCATGAGAAGTGGATGTCTCACTTTATTATTCCACGAGAAGTGGATGTTTCACTTTATGGTTCCATGAGAAGTGGATGTCTCACTTTATTATTCCACGAGAAGTGGATGTCTCACTTTATTATTCCACGAGAAGTGGATGTCTCACTTTATTATTCCACGAGAAGTGGATGTCTCACTTTATTGTTCCACGAGAAGTGGATGTCTCACTTTATTATTCCACGAGAAGTGGATGTTTCACTTTATGGTTCCATGAGAAGTGGATGTCTCACTTTATTATTCCACGAGAAGTGGATGTCTCACTTTATTATTCCACGAGAAGTGGATGTCTCACTTTATTATTCCACGAGAAGTGGATGTCTCACTTTATTGTTCCACGAGAAGTGGATGTCTCACTTTATTATTCCACGAGAAGTGGATGTTTCACTTTATGGTTCCATGAGAAATGGATGTCTCACTTTATTGTTCCACGAGAAGTGGATGTCTCACTTTATTATTCCACGAGAAGTGGATGTCTCACTTTATTATTCCACGAGAAGTGGATGTCTCACTTTATGGTTCCATGAGAAGTGGATGTCTCACTTTATTATTCCACGAGAAGTGGATGTCTCACTTTATTATTCCATGAGAAGTGGATGTCTCACTTTATTATTCCACGAGAAGTGGATGTCTCACTTTATTGTTCCACGAGAAGTGGATGTCTCACTTTATTATTCCACGAGAAGTGGATGTCTCACTTTATTATTCCACGAGAAGTGGATGTTTCACTTTATGGTTCCATGAGAAATGGATATCTTACTTTATTATTCCATGAGAAGTGGATGTCTCACTTTATTATTCCACGAGAAGTGGATGTCTCACTTTATTGTTCCACGAGAAGTGGATGTCTCACTTTATTATTCCACGAGAAGTGGATGTCTCACTTTATTATTCCACGAGAAGTGGATGTTTCACTTTATGGTTCCATGAGAAATGGATATCTTATTTGTGATAGTGCCATTAGCGGGCACACTATGCTGATAGTGTGAACTTTTGTTTTGAAGTGACGCTGGACAAGTGCAGCGATCTTCACGGGATTGAACTTTATTTTGATGCTCGTTAATGGAATCTCTCATAAAACCAGTTTATTTTGCCATTATTACATCAGACTGCTTTTTTCCAATACGATTTGACAAAACAGTCTTTGTATATAAACTATTTACTAGAATGCTCTTGTGCAGAAAGGATGCTGGTGATAATCAAGTGATGATACTTCAGATGAAATGCTGTTTTTTAAAAACATGCAGTATATACACCAAAGCAGCGAGGAAAGGCGGAATTATCACAGACGGGCAGGAGTTCCAGACTGAACAAAAGCAGGTCGCTGCACAACACACAAATAAAATGTTGTGTAAGTAAAAAAGAAAACAAAAAACACTAGTCGGATTAGTGAGAGAATAGTTGAGAACAAGAGAAGAGCCAAGCTACATGGTCCAAGCAGGGAGTTCCTACAGAAGTCATTATCTCAAAGTTGGCTATGCAAAACGCAGCATTGTATTGTGCAGGTATGTTCACAAGCAGACGCTACTGTACATCTGTTGACAGGAACGTAAAGCTGATGAAAAAGGTAGACATGAACTTTGCTCTGTGTAGAGCTGAAACAGTCACATGTGCCAAGCGGGCAGTTTGTTTTTTTTCTTTGACTGAAAGTAGACCAGTAAAGTGGAAGACAGAGAAATGCAAACATTTGATATATGTCTTCTTCAGACGACCAACACAGACAACAGAATTTAAGCAACAACAGAAGGAAAGGAAAGCCCATATCTGAGTTTGCTTCTTGGTTAATATAGAAAAGGCAGCCATGTAGTTGCAATTTCATTGTTGGAGACATCCAAGTTTGTGCACTGCAAAGTTGATGGACACATCCAGGTTTGTGCACTGCAAAGTTGATGGACACATCCAGTTTTATGCACTGCAAAGTTGATGGACACATCCAGGTTTGTGCACTGCAAAGTGTTTCGAAAGAAAGTAGGTGCTTTCAAGGTTGACGTGTCTACTTATGTTCAATCACTTCGGCACAGATGAATGGACAGCTGACAAAATATGAGAGTAGAAGAAGTTACAGAACTAAGAGTTTTGTGTCTTCATATGCTTTTAACCCTGTGTTCTCCTTGTACTAGTTAAGTAGCTCTAAATGCGGTCGTGATGTATTTTTGTGTTGCCTGTCCAGTTCAGCACTTTGCGACACAATATTGTTCCATCACTTTACAAGATTCACCTAAGCCAGAAGTTCTTAATCTGTGGTCCATGCACCTCCAGGGGGTCCACAGAATGATTTTTGTGGTCAGGATATTGAATGTTATCATTTAAAATAAAAATATTAGCATCATCTGGGTTCAATTTATTGTTTTAATTTTAATGAGCCGTCCACAGCTGTTCTTTGGCAGGAAAGAGGATCCACAGCTGTTCTTGAGCATGAAAGATGGTCCACAGCTGTTCTTGGATAGGAAAGGGGGTCCACGGCTGTTCTCTGGCAGGAAAAGGGGTCAGCTGCTGTTTTCAAGCAGTAAAGAGGGTCCACATTCTAAAAAAAAAAGCCAGGAACCATTGCTGTAAGTACACCCTGAATGTACAAAAGTGTTAAACTTATAATAAATTATTTCCATTCGATGACAACTTATTTGTAAAAGTTTACCTTTTTTTCACTCACTTGTGTTGTCATGTTTTGAACTAACGCTGTTGTATCAGCACCCTTCATCTTCCCAGATTTGTATCTGCATGTTTGATAGCTGCTTGACTTTTACGTTGTAGGGGATGCATTTCACGATCAGTTGTGCAGGTGAGACTTTTGTCAGTAAAGGTAGACAGAGGTCTACGAAAAAAAAAAAAAAATAGAAAGTGGGAAAGAAAGTGGCAGAAAGTAAGATAAGCACGTATAAATGAAGAACATACAACAGTCCAGTATTTCGGCAAAAGGCTTTTTTCAAGGATCACATGCAAAAACAACACAACACCAAAATTACATGAAATATTAAACACGTAACTTTGCCGTTATCCTCCTTGAAAGAAAGACGGGCACAAAATTTATGTCCCTTCACAGAGGACAAGACAGGAATTCAATACTGAACTTAGCATATTAATGAAATATGTATTTAACCCTCGTGAAGTATTTAGTACACGCATTGTTGTACGAAGTACACGGATACGCTTACGTAAAAAACTTTTCTTACGTAAATATTATTTAGATGGTGACTGTAGATTTTGATTGTAGATAGTGACTGTTGATGGTGGTTGTAGATTTTGACTATAGACATTGAAGTAGATGGGGGTTGTAGATGGTGACAGTAGATAGTGACTGTAAATGGTGGTTGCATATGGTGACTGTTGATAGTGATTGTAGATGGTGACTGTTGGTGGTGGTTGTCGATGGCGACTGATGATGGTGGTTGTAGATGATAACTGTTGATGGTGGTTGTAGATAGTGACTGTAGATTATATTTCCAAAACCAGTTAGACACAGAAGACCATTCATCATCTACGGCTGTCATGAGGGAAAAAGAGAGGAAACAAATGGAAATGTCGCTCTATGTCCATCTCTTAAACACACTATTTTCACATATTGCTCACAGAAACACACTTCACTTGTTTAATATGGAAATTTAAAATATCGGTCATTTTAACTTCCGAATCGAACTTGTTTAGTGGTGAGGTATGAAAAGAATTGGCAGCTGAAGACATATGTTTTATTATATAAAAATTGTTGTAATAATATTTGTGACGGATCATGGTAATTTGAATGTACGTATGCTCCTTCTCTGTCTGTCTGTTTGCCTTATATCTATATGTATGTTCGTCTGCTTGTATGGTGTCTGTAGAGTCTAGAAGGTGAGAACCTCAAATATCATTGTTGCTTACAGAACTTTAAGATGCTGGGATGATGAGACAGGCGATGTACACACAGTTCCATAAATTTTTCATATTTGTCCACCCAGTCTTGTTGTTGGCAGCAGTGATATTTTTCTTTCCACGGTTCTTAGTCATCACACATAACATATTGTACAAACTGGCAGGAATATTTCCCGCCAACCGCTAGATTCGAGAGTTCGAATCCGAGCTGAGATGGATTTTTTTCCCGACCATTACGGCTACAAGGTCGAACCAGCCTCGTAAAATGGGTATCGGAGAAAATCTGGGAAGTAAAGAAACTGGCCACCCTACCTCATACACTGATAGCCTAGCATAATAAGGTCTCTAACGCTTCATCCCTACGACAGTTCAATGGGACTACCTTTATAGGTCCAGCCAGGCAAGTATAAGAGTAGGTATGTATGTGATCAATGTAGCCACTTAAATTTTTTTGTAACCCAGTCATCTATGAAACAAGGAAACAAACAGAATAATTTACTTTTCAAAATATATGAAATGGCAAAAAAAAAAAGAAACATTACTCGCTCTCGCGCTCTCTCTCTCTCTCTCTCTCTCTCTCTCTCTCTCTCTTGTATAAAAAGATTCACTCAAGATATTGTGAATTGTGATTTTAATTATATCCAGGTGCTGTTTGTGTGTATGAGTTCAGCTGGTGCCGACTGTGTGAGAGTCTAGCTGGCGCTGTGTGTGTGAGACTCTAGATGGTGCTGTCTATGTGTGTGAGTCCAGATGGTGCTGTCTGTGTGTGTGAGTCCAGCTGGTGCCAACTGTGTGAGAGTCCGGCTGGCGCTGTGTGTGTGAGACTCCAGATGGTGCTGTTTGTGTGTGTGAGTCCATATGGTGCTGTTTGTGAGTGTGAGTTCAGCTGGTGCTGTTTGTGTGTGTGGGTCCAGATGGTGCTGTTTGCGTGTGTAAGTTCAGCTGGTGCTGTTTGCATGTGTGAGTTCAGCTGGTGCTGACTGTGTGAGAGTCCAGCTGGCGCTGTGTGTGTGTGAGACTCCAGATGGTGCTGTCTGTGTGTGTGAGTCCAAATGGTGCTCTTTGTATGTGTGAGTCCAGATGGTGCCGACTGTGTGAGAGCCCAGATGGTGATGTGTGTGTGAGAGAGAGAGAGTCTAGATGGTGATGTCTGTGTGTGAGATACTCCAGATGGTGCTGTTTGTGTATGTGAGAGAGTCCAGATGGTGCCGACTGTGTGAGAGTCCAGCTGGCGTTGTGTATGAGAGAGACTCCAGATGGTGATGTCTGTGTGCGTGAGTCCAGATGGTGCTGTCTGTGTGTGTGAATCCAGGTGGTGCTATTTGTGTGTGAGAGAGACTCCAGATGGTACTGTGTGTATGTGAGAGTCTAGATGGTGCTGTGTATGAGTGAGAGGGAGAGACTCCAGATGGTGCTGTTTGTATTGGAGATATTGTTAGGACCTGGGGCAGCACTATATTACTTTATGACGATTTTTCACGTCAAAAAAGATGTGTATTATGTGCATGTGATAGTGGGAGCAAAATTATAACAGTCTTTGTCCACTTTTATTTATTTTACTTAAACCGTTTTGACCTCGACATGTTGGCCAAGAATGATGGTCAGATCAAGTGTGTGCCAACTGAGGTCATCTACTGTGAGTTGCTGCGTATCTTCAGAGAATGAGGTGACGACTAATTGCAGTCTTCCATAAAGCCGTCTTTCTCTTCAACTGTTGCTGCTTATCTTCAGAGAATGAGGTGACGACTAATTGCAGTCTTCCATAAAGCCGTCTTTCTCTTCAACTGTTGCTGCTTATCTTCAGAGAATGAGGTGACGACTAATTGCAGTCTTCCATAAAGCCGTCTTTCTTGCGTCTGTGCTTAGCCGCTAATATTAGTGAAACGCTCGCCCGCACTCTTATGGAACTGGACGGATATAATACGTTCTGATTGTGGTTATTGTCTGGTAGTGGCACTGATAACATTGTTATGGAGAGCAAAGCCAACTCCAGGTAATCGAGATTGTCCAGAACTGAGGTCTTGTCAGAAAAATATATCATTTTTTTCTCTTCACTGAGGACCTTGACATTAGTCTGGGAGTCTAGCTTCTTGGATGGCAGTAACATCATCCTGCAGCTTTTTGAGCCCCATGTTGAGAAGGGCTGTTTTTCTACATGTCCTTTTTTCATGTCCAGACTTTCAAGCCCAGGACACATGGCACCTGCCCTCCATGTACTAAGACTAGCTATACACTTCTTGTTTCTATTCCCGGATGTTCAGTTTTACATCTAATTTTTTAAAAAATTTTTGTTCTGTTCTTTTTTACCCTAGAAGACATGTAGATGGCTAACATCTTTAAGTCAAGGGCTGCCCGATTGAGGCAAGATGTCGCTGATCACATGCAACTAAGAAATAACTTCAACCGTTGAAAACGACTGTAGTGAACCAGGCCTAACATTTAAAAAAAAGCAGAAGATAGGCCCAAGATAAAATATCTTGCTTCGGTTTCATTGAAAATAAGAATAAAATGTCATGTTGTTATACAGGCCGTCTTAAACATATGAAGGGAGATAACCACTAAATGAGATTCCCTGCTGTACATTGAGAGTTACAAAACATGTATTTTCACTAGCTATCAGGTGAGAGTTGAGGAGAAAGGTATGTGGGAGGTGGTGGGGGTGGGGCGCCATTTTTATTATTACAAGTGCACAATGACTGAAAAACCGATTTGGTTTTTTTTTTTTTTACAGCTGAGAACAAACAAAACGAGGCTCAGCAAAAAAACAAAACGTTGAACTGTTTAGTAAATACGCACAGCAGTCTCCTGACAAACGTCAACATAGGCTGCAATCAACGGCAGATGTTTCTGGCATGTAGTCAGTCACAAGCTTTCTAAAATTCCTCATTTTTGGCCCAAAATGTAGTCATTTGTCTTTATATCAGTTCATTTTTTTTTATTGACAGAAAACGTCGGTAAGTAAAGTTCTTAGTAATGATTTTCTGTTATTTCCTACTTCACATCGCTGTGAATGTCTTACTTTCTGTTATTTCTCGATTCACATCGCTGTGAATGTCTTACTTTCTGTTATTTCTCTGTTCACATCGCTGTGAATGTCTTACTTTCTGTTGTTTTCCAGTTCACATCGCTATGAATGTCTTACTTTCTGTTATTTCTCTGTTCACATCGCTCTGAATGTCTTACTTCCTGTTTGGTCCCTCTTCAAGTGTCTGTAAACAAAATAATTTTAGGTCCGGAAAGTTTTCATTTTCTGTTTTCACAACACCCCAGTTCAGTCTTGCGTGTGTGTGCGCGCGCGCGCTGAATTGTTCTGCTTGTTCCTAGTCACTAGCTGCAATATATTCGTGATTTTAGAACCTTTACCAGAGATGTTCAGTATATTCCTTCAGTCTACAGCCACTGAAAAAACGGACGAAAGTTATTCTTTCACACAAAGTGTCATGTCTGTGTGTGTGTGTGTGTTTAACTGGCGTACTTCAACTTCAAAAGAAGTGCCGGTTTGGCGATATGTGTGTATGTATGTGTCTGTGGGGAGGGGGCATACGAACGTGCCTTCTCTCACTGGGCAAAAATCAAATGACACAAGCAACAACAACAAAAATATGGTCGCGCACGCCGACTTACAAAGATGACTGGGGTATAATAGATGAATACATACCAACACACCTGCCGTCAGGTGAGATTTTTAAACTGTAATATAAAAATTCATGTTAAGGTAGAGCGCAGCTTTTGAAAGGAGCATTCGTCGCCACGCCCTCAGCATTCCCCTCCACGTAACATATTCGTGCTGCCTGCACAGCGAACTGGCGCGACCATTCAGTACCGACTAGGCTGTGTTGACAAGAGAGGGCCCTGTGACTGTTACGGTTATCAATACGGGAACTGTCAGCATTCAGTTACTTCCTGAAATGTTTGCCTTTTCTGCTTTCACGGACATGTCTTAAAATTTGTGACATTTGTCTGTTGGTATGTATACTAAGTGCAATAAAAGAATATTATTATATAACCGTGATTTCATGGAATAACAAATGTGTATAGCCAGATTTCGGACATTCCAGTTTATGTTACAGTTAAATAGACAATTCGACATTTTTTTACGAAACCAGTAGCATGCTATTTTTAGACGTGTTCTGGTGGTATACGTGAGAACTAAGGTATTAACCAGTATATTTTTTTTCGATTATCAAAGTTATTCAAAACAGAATAATGATTTCTAACGTAAACCATGAACTAAAATGTGACGGTAACTGTTCGGTTGGGACTACTATATATATTTTTTCTTCTAATCTTTGCTATTTCATGCATAATTCTCTGAGAATGCTTTGAACATACTGAACCATCTTTTCGAGTGAACGGTAACATTTAACAGAACTGGTAACTTCTTGCTAAAGTCGACTACATGAGACTCCAGCTTCACATTTTTAGTTCGGCAGAGGTCACTTTCTCACTACAACCGCAGAACTTTAAAGCTGAGAGTTCCTACAGCTACTTGTCGCTCTGGGAGTGAACATAACAATGTTTTCGTTCCCTTCTATATGTTGCCATTTTTCGCGCTTAGAGATGACAGGATTATTTCTCTCTCAGATCTCATATATATCTATTTTCGCTTTGAAATCCGATAAAATCATATCTCGCAGTGAAAGCTGATATAACTAAATCCCATATTGTAAGCTGATATAACTGAATCTCTCACTGTAAGCTGACATAACTATATCTTGTACTGAAAGGTGATATAACTATATCTCGTACTGAAAGCTGATATAACTATATCTGGTACTGAAAGCTGATATAACTATATATCGCACTGTAGGCTGATATGACTATATCTGGTACTGATAGCTGATATAGCTATATCTGGTATTGAAAGTTGATATAACTATATCTCATACTGTAAGATGATATAACTACATCTCGCGCTGAAAGCTGATGTAACTATTTTTCATCAAAATATCAGCGGGGCCTGTTAGCTATAATACATTATTTCAGCATCGGTATTATGTGTATATTTTATTATTCTGATCGAATATAAACCTTTTATCTTTTTGTATTACTGGCTGAGTTTTGAATAAGAAATTTAAACCAACAGACGTCATGAAACATCTAACATAAATTTAAACCAACATATATCGTCAAACAGCTAACATACGTGTAAACCAACAGTTGTAATCAAACAGTCAACATTAAATATAAATCAATAGATATCATAAAAAAGTTAACACAAATATAAACCTGAAGATGTCATCAAATATCTCAAATCTCATAAAAGATATAACATAAACAGGTTTCATAAACCATCTGCCATAATTATAAACCAACATATGCTGTCAAATATCTAACAGAAATATAAACATAAGAATTTCATAAAACATGTATCATAAATGTAAACTTACATGTACTATCAAACAAAAATATACACCAACATATATCATCAAATATATAATATAATAAAAGCCTATTTGTCACCAAACATCTACCATAAATTAACAGATGTCACCAAATATCTAATATAAATTAACAGATGTCACCAAACATCTAACATAAATTAACAGATTTCATCTCATATCTAACATAAACCAACAGATGTCACCAAACATCTATCATAAACTAACAGATGTCACCAAACATCTAATGTAAACTAAAAGATATCGCCAAACATCTAACATAAACTAACGGATGTCACCAAACATCTAACATAAATTAACAGATTTCATCACATATCTAACATAAACCAACAGATGTCACCAAACATCTAGCATAAACTAACAGATGTCGCCAAACATCTGACATAAACTAACGGATGTCACCAAACATCTAACATAAATTAACAGATGTCATCTAAAATAAATATAAGCCTACAATATCACCAAACATTTGACGTTAACTTGACCGTTAAAAACGCACACACAGATCTATTAAATACAAGTGAACATCAACACAGTAATAACAGCAATAAACCCCAACAACGAACCAGATTCATTACACTATCATCCTCTTTCGCCTAAGGACGAGCCACTGCAGACTACTGAGCCACCAACATCGACTCAAAATGTCTTACACAGACGAGTGTCCATGTGGCAGTGTGTTCAGACTCCAGAACATATCCTTCAGTAGTGCCAAAACCATGCACACCTGAGGCGTGAGACATGGCCAGAGGACACAAGCTTGGGGCAAAAGCTTTGGGGCTCCTATGAGGATCTGGAGAGGACTGAGAGCTTTGTCATGTCGACGGGGATCAGGATATGATGTGACCAACAACCTCGAACGCAGAAGAAGAAGAAGAAGAAGAAGAAGGTTTCATTTCTTCATAATCATCTTCACTATAGTCTTCTTTTTTCTTCTTTTTATCATCCGCTTCGTCTTCTTCATTCGCTGTAATTTTCAGTCTTTATCTTGGTTATCTTCTCTATCGTGGTTTTAGTGTTTTGACTTTCTGATTTTCATCTTATCACTTCCATTATTTGTTTAGTTGTTATTTTCACAAGTTCTCACCTAGTTTTCATTTTTTCCCCCTCTGCTCATGTTATGTTTTGGGCAACATCCAAGTTCCTCTCCCCTGCTCGTGAGGACAAGAAGTAAACAAACAGCTACAAGAGACGATCTCTGTTGATAGAGACTTCTACAGATCAGACAGTCGCTTTTCTCACGATCGATGTAATCGTGGACTCTGGTCAGACATGTTTATGTACTCATTTGTGTGTTTACCATGGTGCATGTTTGTATGTTTATCATAGCGCATGTTTGTATGTTTTTCATAGCGCATATTTGTATGTTTATCATGGCAGATATTTGTATGTTTATCGTGGTGTTTTGAGCACTATATTCTGAACAAAACCAGAACAAATGTCTCCAAGCCGTAATGTCAAGAACCGCCATCTCTTTATTTCTCTTCTTCTCTCTTACCATTTCGCCAGTCTTGAAACTCACTCCTGCTTGCTCAGTCACAAACTGTCACTGAGCTGCGGGGGGCATCCAAGCGTGATCGCTACAAAGAAAACAAATGTATCAGCTTGTCCGGCATGTTTGACTGAGTTTTATCATCATCTTTCATACTCTCGCTTCAGTTATCTTCGTAATAACCCAAAAACAAAAACAAACAACAAAGCTACACCTGTCCTGTTTCCTTTCTTGGCTTTGAAGATTTGAAAGCTGAACACTTATATAAGGTATGCATACAAATAGTTATCTAGTTAGCTCCAAGGAAAAAAAGGGTACTTGTGTTTATTATGCTTTTTTTTTTGTTGTTTTGTATGGATCTGGGATTTTTATGCTAAATACTTGTACGTACCTATTTTAAAGAATTTTACAACTGAATTCATTTTGTTCAGATAACTGTATGTTGGTGACTTTTATGACTGCAACATTCAGTAAGAAATCACAAAGAGGTTTCAGAAAAAAAACTTTCAGAATATTGGTTATTAGTATTTTGGAACGGTTGGTGACAAAGATCTCTATCAAAATATTCGAAGTTTGCCGTCGAATGGGCCCTGGTTTCTTTCAGAATATAGTCTGAGGCTGAGTGAATTAAAATATTTTAAATCTCATCAATAACGAGTATTGCGTCGTACAGACTGCTCGAACGAGAAGATGGACTGCTCTACTTATCGCGACTGTAGCTGACAAAACAGAACTATAGGCGGCGATATGTACTGTCCAGTTGATACAAAGTCTTGCATGCTTTTGTTTTGTCCACGAACATACACCATTTGATGTTACGCTGACGTGCAAGCACATTAAAAATAGACGTTAACCTAAGTTCAAACCTGGTGCAATTATTCTAATAACATTAACTCTTGGTGCTGATTGTTCGAACATTAACAACACCAAAGTTTCTGGTTACTGGTGGCTGCTTTCATAAGCGAAGCAGCAGCAAAGTTGCCGAGATACTTATTTTCTGCTCGTATTGTCTCCCTTTAGTACACGTAATGCACGTCGACCTAAAGTACAAGCTGAAAGCTTGTGGAGCAAAATGATCATTTGATAAATGAACAGAATGATGCCTCTGATTGCAACTGAAATCACATTAAACCAAAGTGTCAGCATTGGGCAATCTGTCTGTGGTGAAATATGAGCGGCTCAGTGGATATAATTTATTGTGTAAGTCAAAGACATACGTTTTTATACATTGATATACTGTACTGATATATAACTTAGATACAGGATTCTGTACACTGATATATTGTACTGATATTACAATTTAGATAGAGGATTCTGTACATTGATATGCTGTACTGATATATAACTTAGATACAGGATTCTGTACACTGATATATTGTACTGATATTACAATTTAGATAGAGGATTCTGTACATTGATATGCTGTACTGATATATAACTTAGATACAGGATTCTGTACACTGATATATTGTACTGATATTACAATTTAGATAGAGGATTCTGTACATTGATATATTGTACTGATATTACAATTTAGATAGAGGATTCTGTACATTGATATATTGTACTGATATACAACTTAGATAGAGGATTCTGTACACTGATATATTGTACTGATATTACAATTTAGATAGAGGATTCTGTACATTGATATATTGTACTGATATATAACTTAGATACAGGATTCTGTACATTGATATATTGTACTGATATACAACTTAGATAGAGGATTCTGTACATTGATATATTGTACTGATATTACAACTTAGATACAGGATTCTGTACATTGATATATTGTACTGATATACAACTTAGATAGAGGATTCTGTACATTGATATATTGTACTGATATTACAACTTAGATACAGGATTCTGTACATTGATATATTGTACTGATATACAACTTAGATAGAGGATTCTGTACATTGATATATTGTACTGATATTACAACTTAGATACAGGATTCTGTACATTGATATACTGTACTGATATATAACTTAGATAGAGGATTCTGTACATTGATATATTGTACTGCTATTACAACTTAAATAGAGGATTCTGTACATTGATATGCTGTACTGATATATAACTTAGATAGAGGATTCTGTACACTGATATATTGTACTTATATTACAACTTAGATAAAGGATTCTGTACATTGATATATTGTACTGATAGACAGAGAATTATGTACATTGATATATTGTACCGATATACAACTTAGATAGAAGATTCTGTACATTGATATAAATTCCTGCTCTTGTTAGGCATAGCTGAAACATGTTTAAAAAAAAACAACTGCCGCGTGGTTATTGAAGGGCAGACATTTTACACCCCAGACATTTTGTTGCGAGAAGATCAGAACATTCATTTGTGTAAAGTCCCTATCAAAACACGCTTTGATCTTCAGATCAACTCTCGTTTCTTATCTTTCACCTTGCCTCGCTCTCACCCGCCAAAATAATTTCTGTCGTTATTAGAAACAAAACGATGCCCGTTTTTCATCTTTGAGGCAATCTTAGTCATTTTTATGTTTAAACTTACTCGTATACACTGTTTAATAATGTTTGCAAGTTTGGGAATTATGTTTTAATCAATGGCAATTCTGGATTACTTATCTTACATCCTTCCCGTGCCGGTAAACGTCACACAGGGCTCGTATAGTATTTGACAAGTTTTCCTGTTTTCGGCGAGTTTTTCAACTTCATTAAGGGATGTTATGCCCACTAAACTGGCTTCTCTTAACAATGATTTTCACATGGTCGACCTCTTTTTCTTCAGCCTATTGTGGTCCACTTTTTAGCTTGTTTTGAATGTTTCTTCTCATCACATGGTCTACATATGCCCATCTTCTTTTTCTGATCACCCATGAGAAAGGTTGTTGTTTGCTCATCTGTCTTATCTCTGTGGTGTGCTTAAATTCATTCCACTTTATACCAAATATTTTCCTGAGGCATTTGTTTTATTTCTAGTCTGTTTCTTTAGTTGATTTCCAGCTTTCGTATGCATAAATGAGAGTGGATATCACATTTGAATTGAAAAATCTTAACTTGTTTTTTTTTTGTGCTTATAACTTTTGAATTCCATATGTTCTCGATATTTTTTAAGGACAATACTACTTTTGCAATTTGAATTCTAACTTCCTTCCTGGTGTCACCATCCTAGTCTATGTAGCTGCCAAGGTATGCAAATTAGTTTACTTCATCAACGACTGTTCCTTCTATATATATTTTTCCTTCTTGATTAATGAAAAATTCCATAATTTTTGTTTTGTCTTTGTTAATTTCAAGACATATATTACTAGCCAAGGAAGACAGAGAATCTGTTTTTTCCTGCATTGATTTCACATTGTCACTGATAAGAACTATGTCATCTGCAAAATCAAGATCTTCTATTTGGTTCTTTTGTACCCGATGAATGCCTGTTTTAACAGCACAGCATCTTTTCATTATAAAGTCTATAGCAATTCCAAAAAGCAAGAGAGATTATATATATACACAATATATATATATATATATATATATATATCCTTATTTCACGCCTGTTTCATTCTGAAACCACTCGTTCACTCCTTCTCCTGTCTTGACTGCGCAAGCATATCCGTTGTGGAGATCTCTAATGATGTTGACTATCATAGATGGTATCCCATATAGTCTTAAAATTCTCCACAATAAACCTCTGTGTATATCAAATTACTTATATTATGACTTATATCATTTGTTATTATTATTATTATATGTAAAATTCCCATTTCCGTGATATTAAAGCATATCGGGAAATATGGTGTTAGGCCCATATTTTCTATGACCTACTGCACATGAAAGTGTGATGTGGTCAGTATCACGCCTGACCGCTTTACCTTCCCAGATTTCTCTGGTACCTTAGAGGCTGGGTGAACTTCGGGGCCTTTGTTTGTGTGTGTGCGCGCGCCAGAAAAAATCCCACTGCTGGGACTGAACCTGGTACCACCACTTTACGGATTAGTAAACTGACGGCCTAACCATTCAGCTAACAAGACCGCCATATATACTCACATTTATCACATAATATAATAAATTATTCTACCTCTACCTCTTTCAGTCTCTCTTAGCGAAGTTCCAATGGAGTTGCAGAACCTGAAATAACCACGTCGACGAGGCAAATATTTGTCCCTGATCAAGCTGGTAACCTGGTCCATTAGAATGTCTGAAGTCTGAGACTAATCCACAGTTTTTCTGACCGTTTTGGGACACCAGTAAATTCTAATGGGTCTTTCCAAGAAGTTAGGAATCAACCAGCAGAAGGCGTGTCTCCCAACTTCTACTGCTGTGCCGTACAAATGGAGCAACCAGACTTACACAGTTGCTGAGATTCTAACAAAGTTTAAGTTTCCTTGCGTGGTACAGTGTGCAACAGGTGAGAGGCAGTCGCTGTCTACTGGAACTTAAAACAATTTTTTTCTTCTCGCTTCGGTTTTCCTCTACTTTTTCGTTCTCTTCATTTCTGCCTGTGTTCTTTTCTTACTAAGATAAGCCGCCTTTCTACTACCAAACCGCTCAGTTGTAGTGATCTACATTATATTTCTTTGTTTCAGGTATATAACTATATTCCTCTGGTTGCTAGGAAATACAACTCTTTTTGTATCTATATCCATGTTTCCTTCATATTCTTGCCCACATTTTTCCTCAGTGCTCAGGCCTGTGAGACCTTAACAAACAGCTGAGAAACACATAAATGCTTTTGAATGTAAATGCTACAGAAGAGTTCTTCAAATATCTTGGACACAAGAAAGAACAAATATATCCATGGTACAAGAACTTAATATTGAAGAAAGCTGGCTAGTAAAGAGGGTTAAACAGAGAAAACTTAATTTTGGACACATTAAACGTCATGATAATCTAGAGAAGACCGTCTTGGAAGAGTACACAATGGAGAAAAGAAAGAGAGGAAGACCAAGGCGAAGATGGCTGCAAGACATTGTTGATGATCTGCAAATGGATGCATCAGCAGCAGGCCATCTTGCTCACAACCGAGAGACCTACAGGAGGGCTGTTAGGGAGGCAAAGTTCTGCAAGGGACATGCAAATGAATTAATGAATGCTCAGCTATCTTGGCGCTGGGTAAAGTAGTTCCGAACACACAGGCACTTTATTTTTGTTAAATGTTGCCTTCTCATTTGCTTTCACTTTATACATGTCAATTTTTGTGAGCTAATTTTCAGTATCTTAATCATGTCACTTTTTGTGAGCTAATTTTCAGTATCTTAAACATGTCAATTTTTGCTGCCTCATTTGCCGTCGCTTTATAAATGTCAGCTTTGGGTGTCTCATTTCTGTCACTTTATACATGTCAACATTTGCCATCCTGTTGTGTAAGACATTTTTTCATTGCTTAAAAGCAATGCATTCAGCAGCAGTTTTTCTGTGATTTCATCAAAGCATTTTAATGGTTTGTTGTCATATGTTTAAAATAAATTGTAAAGTTATGTACAGTATTAAATGTTTCATTATGTATTCGTATATTTAAAGACTGGGTAAAGCTGGGGCGACCATCCCCAACCCAGCGCGTCACAGGCGGCGGATGGTGAAAGTCCTCCAGATATGGACGATCCCTGTGAATAAGGAGTTGTCCAAATAAGCAGGCGCGGACCAACTGGCGGTAGACTCAGAGAGCAAGGTGGGGTAGTAGGTGGCTCTACTACTCCTATAAAGTGCCTCAGGTGCTCAATGAAGGGAATACCAGGCGGGTCAGAAGCGCCTTAAAACCTCTCGCTCCCGCTGCCTTGCGGGTAGGACAGGGAGTCCAAAGGCTAGCGGAGAGTCCGTACACAAACCAACAGAAGGCAACGGGAAACCACTGTTGTAGCTCCCAAGAACAATTATGCTTATTCAGAGTCATAGATTTATCATGAACGACGTTAACGGATGTTCCTCTGGCAGCTCACGAGCCACAGGTGAGGCCAGATCGTCATCAAGCTACTGGTGGCAAAACTAACAAGTTCAAAATAGCAACATGGAATGTTAGAACTTTATTCCAGGCTGGAAAATTAGAAAATGTAAATATGGAAATGGAAAGGATGAAGATCAACATATTAGGAATGAGTGAAGTTAGATGGACAGGTGCAGGAAAGATAAACTCAGATAAATATACAATAATACATTCAGGAAGTGAGAAACATGAACGAGGAGTAGGAATTATATTTGATGAACAAACGGCAAGGACAATTATAGGATATTTGAACATCTCGGACAGAGTCCTGCTAGCCCAACTGAAAGGACAACCAATAAACATAAATATTATACAAGTGTATAACAACATCTGAAAGTTCTGAGGAAGATATACAGATATTTTATAATGACATAGAGACAGCACTAAAACACACAAAGTCACATGAAGTTACCATAGTCATGGGAGATTTTAATGCCAAAGTTGGTAAAGGAAGAACTTCGGACATCGTTGGTGACTATGGACTGGGGGAGAGGAATGACAGAGGTTATAAATTAATTGAATGGGCAAGAATACATAGCATGGTTGTAGGAAACACCTGGTTTAAACAACATCCTCGAAGACTGGCAACGTGGTGCAGCCCAGACGAAAAGACATTTAACCAGATAGACTACATATTAATCAACAAACGATTCCGCAATGCATTACTGACAACAAAAACCATGCCAGGAGCTGACTGCAATAGTGACCATGATCCACTCTGTGGAAAAGTTAGAATAAAGCTAAAGAAAGCAGGCAGAAAAGTGAGAAACATCAAACTGAATACAGAACTTCTTAAAAATGACCAAGAACTGAGAGAACAATACAAAGTTATTATAACAAATAGATACAATGCAATAGCAAAGATAAATAGTATAGATGAACAGTGGGAAATGTTAAGAGATTCTATCCACCAAACTGTTAAGAAGATAATACCACCGAAAAAAGAAGCCTCTAAAAATAAATGGATGACAGACGACATCTTAGGACTGATGGACAAGAGGAGGAGGAGTAAAAATAACGAGGAAAAATATAGCAAGATAAATAAAGAAATAAGACGCAAATGCAGAGAAGCAAAAGAAGTGTGGTTAAATGAACAGTGCAGACAGATAGAGGACGCTCATAATAAAGACAGCAAAAACATGCATAAACGAATTAATGAACTCACAGGCAGGAAAACAAAATATACCACAGGATGCCTGAAATCGAAAGAAGGTAAAATGTTAATGGGAAAAGAAGACATTGTGGACAGGTGGACAGAGTATATCGGTGAGCTATATGGAGGAGAAAGACCAGAATTAACACCATATACTGAAAACTGTGATGGACCGCCAATACTTGAAGATGAAATCATAGATGCCATCAAACACATGAAGAAAGGAAAAGCGACTGGGCCTGATAATATAACAATAGAAGAAATCGAGGCACTAGAGGAGACAGGAATAAAAATAATAACCAAGTTACTGAATGATATTTACAACAGTGGTTATATTCCCAGTGACCTGATAAATCCACGTTTATAACACTACCAAAGAAACCAGGTGCAAAGGAATGTGACGACCACCGGACTATCAGCCTCTCATGTCACATAACGAAGCTACTTCTGAGAATCATTATGAGAGGAACAAGGAAAAAGATAAAAATGGAAATAGCAGATGAACAGTTTGGATTTGTTGAAGGAAAGGGAACACACAATGCCATTTATGCTTTACGAACAATAACAGAAAGAGCTTTAGAAGTACAGAAAGATCTCTACTTATGCTTCATTGATTACACCAAGGCATTTGACAAGGTGAAACATAGTGAAATTATTAAAATGCTTGAAGACATCAATATAGACGGCAAAGACTTGAGGATTGTAAAACATCTATACTGGCAGCAAGAAGCAGCAGTTCGAGTTGAAAATAGAATTGGAAAATACCAACCTATAAAACAAGGGGTGCGACAAGGATGTGTACTATCTCCAGACCTTTTTTCTGGAAAAATAGAAGGAAGAAGATCAAGAGGAAGACCAAGAGAAATGATACTGGACAGTCTGACGGGATGGTGTGAGAGGAGATCACCAACTGAACTGATGGCCTGCATGAAGGATCGGGTACTCTGGAGAAGCATAATAGCAAACGCCAGTCAGCACGGCACCTGATGATGATGATGATGATGATATTTAAAGAACATATAAGCAGTGATCTTTTAATTATCATATAATATTTAGATTATTAATATTTCATTTCATAGCATTTTTCCTGATATACTTTGTAGGGTTATAGCATTAGCACTGTAACGTTTAAATAGTTTAAATTTTGTCTGAAAGTCAAATACGGAATGGGAAAATGCGCTTCTGATGTATGGTTGCTTCGCTGTCCTTGCCTACCTGACATATACTTATCTGAGACAAATTTATAACTGTTTCTATATAAACAAGAAACAAGAACTTTTGGAAGTTAACAGTGGTATCAGCATAACCTGGGGACTATAAGCATAGAAAAAGTTAACAGTGGTATCAGCATATTATAGTAACTATAAGCATAGAAAAAGTTAAGAGTAGTATCAGCATAACCTAAGAACTATAAGCATAGAAAAGGTTAACAGTGGTATCAGCATAACCTTGGGACTATAAACATAGAAAAGGTTAAGAGTGGTATCAGCATAACCTAGGGACTACACACATAGAAGAAGAAGACGCCTAATACTACATTTTTGTTACCGTAAGCAATGAATAATGTTTGAGTATTATAGCAGAAACTCAAATAAATAATAGCAAAGACGTTATTTAAAGTTTGGTAATACTGAGAACAGTATCTATGGGGCTGGAAACTTGCGTTATGAAGCCATCATAGGCCATAAACACAATAGCCGACGCAGAGAATGCAGCAAGAGAGACTATAGCACGCACTAATTTGTTATTTATCACTAACAGAATGCTCATAGTAAATCTAAACAATAGCACAGGCTGTTTTACGCAGGCTGTATAAAAGACACAGAAAACAGTGGTCACGAAATGGATGTAACACACTGAGTAAGATTATACATCTTAGAAACAGATTACTATAATCATCCGAGCGATTGTTTCAAAATAATCACGTCACAGTTTCATTCTCATATATGTGGGGCACTAATGTTTATCATTTTGGTGTAGTAAGTATAATTTTTGTGAAGTGAGGCCATGTGAAAATTACGGTCTCTGTTCCCCAGATTCATGCACTGTGGTGTGGTCAGACTTTCAGTTTGATCTAAACCAACCGCTGCTGTTCTACAGCAAGAGATGTGTTCAGAAGATGCATGCCGCCAGTCTAAAGAACACCAGCGATATTCTAGAAGAGATTGGACCGCCTTTGGCTATTCCTCAAGATTATGACGGTTAGTATTGAAGACTGGAATACTTGTTTAACAGATTAAAACATGTCTGTGAATCCGTATCTAACAGTTTAAAACACGTTTGCGTTTCAGTGTTAAACAGACAAAATATGTTTGTGGATCCGTATTTAACAATTTAAGACATGTTTGTGTATCAGTGTTAAACAGATAAAATATGTCTGTGGATCTGTATTTAAGAGATTAAAAGATGTCTGTAGATCAATATTTAACAGATATAAAACATATCTATAGATCCGTATTTAACAGATTAAAACATGTCTGTGGATTCGTATTTAACAGATTAAAACATAGCTGTAGCATTTCAATTTACAACTTAATCATACAAAAACGTATGATTAAGTTGGAAACCGAAGCATTACAATTGTGGGCCCTGTCGTTAATAAAGCTGTTCCTACTTTTGTTTTAAATTGTGGAGATGGAACGGAACAAAAACAAAAAGAAAAAAGAAATCAAGAAGTGATTCAGGAAACGACTAAACAAAAACCAGTAGACGTGTGACTGTGAAAGAATCTTGTAGATATGGACCTGGGCCCTAGGTGTCCTCATATCTTGACGGCAGTCAACATGACCTGGCACGAGCGACATGCACGACTAGTCCATGTTAGACAATAATGATATGTGTATCAGCGACCAGTAATCACATTGAAGGGCAACAACTGAAGTATCTCTGACAGTAAAATTGACTCTTTGGGATAAGACAGAAAGGATATACTTGTAAGTATGTTTCAGGTGACAACAAAGAGAAAAATCATAAACAAAGTTTGTAGATGACACTACAAGACAATCTTAAAACAAAGTTCGTAGATGACACTACAAGACAATCTTAAAACAAAGTTTGTAGATGACACTACAAGACAATCATAAAACAAAGTTTGTAGATGACATAGCATCTAGGAATCCCATCAAAAACTGTAGTAGGACAGACGTACACAGTGCACTCATATTTTTGTTTACAATGTATTATGTTACTCAAGACTTGTATTATTCAAGCAATGCCGTTATATCAAACAACGAAAAACCACAAAAGCCTGCACATGAACTATTAAACTGTTATCAGCTGTAAGATTCTCCTGGAGTTCTATTTGAGGTTATCAAGATGTTTAGAAGATATAACAGTATGTATACATTCTAGCTGTGGGTTTTTGTGTGAGAGATCCAAGTCATGAAAAGCAGTTTATTTCAACTTAAATGTTAGTGTGTGATAACAGCCTTACTGTGTATACAGTGCTGTGTTGATAGAGCGTTGAAACAGGGCTTACAGTCCACATCAATAGGCGCCTTAAAACAGACAATTTTTGTTCTTTTCTTCTTGTTCATACAACTGAGACAAACTCCTGCCCCACAGTACGGATATTTTCTCGCTTGACTACAACTCTGTAAAATGTAAAATATTTCCATTCCCGAAGTAATTTGTTTGAAGCCTTTGTCGGAAGAAATTAAATAAATATGAGTCAGCTGTTAAAATTCTTCACATACGGTAGTTTGATATTGACCTTCAAGAATCTTGAGAACATATGGCATTCAAAATTTATAAGCACAAAAACCAAATTAAGATTATTCAATTCAAATATAATATCCACCCTCATTTATGCATATGAAAGCTGGAAAACAACTAAAGAAACAGAAAAAAAAATTAGACTCTTTTGAAAACAAATGCCTCAGGAAAATACTCGGTATAAAGTGGAATGAATTCAAGAACAACGCAGAGATCAGACATATGAGCAAACAACCTGTCTCATGACTGATCAGAAAAAGAAGATTGACATATGTCGGTCATGTGATGAGAAGAAACAATCAGAGAATACCCAAACAAGCTATCAAATGGAACACAACAGGCAGAAGAAAAAGAGGTCGGCCACGTGAAACTCTACAGAGGACATTGTTAAGAGAAGCAAATTCAATGGGCATAATATCCCTTGATGAGATTGAAAAACTCGCCGAAGACAGGACATCTTGGCGAACTACCATGCCTATGTGTAAGATGCAAGTAGTTAGTCAGTTGTTAAAATTCTTCACATACAATAGTTATTTAGTCCCAGGATCCAATTCATAACATTCTTGACACATTCCCCCTTGCTCTGCTTTTCGTTCCAGTAATTTTGCCAAATGTCGCTGTCAGAAGTTTACTTTAAGACAGTCTGGTACATCCTGTAGACACACCTGGCCATCATCGTCATCATCATCACCAAAAGCCTCATCATCGTCATCGTCGTTGTCATGTCCACCATCATAATATCATTGTCCTCGTCTTCTTCACCTCCATTATCATTATCGTTTTTCGTCAACAGTGTCATCATTGCATAATAGTTGTAGTATTTGCCATCATCATCATCAATATCATGATCATCATATCATCAATATCATCATCATCATCATCAACAACAACAACAACATTATCAGATCAATATTAAGCAAAAATGCTTATTTTTCTCCAAAATTTTCTGCCTGTGTCTACTTACGTTAGGTTTTCCTGTTGTAGCACAAAACGTTGCTTCATATTTGGAGTTTATGTCTTCACATTTTGAGCTTATGTCTTCATATTTGATGTTTATGTCTTCATATTTCGAGTTTACGTCTTCATATTTTATATCTTCATATTTTGGGTTTATGTCTTTATACTTCGAGTTTATGTCTTCATTTTTTATGGCTTCTAATAGAAGACCATAGCCACTTCCCTATCATCTTTCATTCATTAGCTTGGCAGCACCAGCATGTGCACATCTATTTCCAACAGTGAAAGCTGAGAAACTACCTTTTGCAGCATGACCAGGATGATAAATAAATTACTATAATATTCTTCTTCTTCTTCTTCCTCCTCCTTCTTCGTCCTCCTCATTCTTCTTCTTCCTCCTCCTCTTCTTCCTTTTCCTTCTTCTTCTCATCTTCTTTCCTCTTCCTTTTTCTTCTTCCTCCTTTTCCTTCTTCTTCCTCCTCCTCCTTCTTCTGAATTCATTTTCATATGTTCTTTCATTTAGATAAAAATATATGTTGCTTCTGTGAATCCTATTGTCAGCAGGAGGTCTTTATAATACGGCCCTGAGTTTTCCATCTACACAACTTTTCTAGGAGCCAGATCTGAGCTCCGGGGTGGCTGAAGAGAGAAAGTTTGCAGAATGATCCAGGGCCTGGATACAGTTATGACAAGTGCAGGGTTAGGTTTTGCGTCCTTTATGTAGCCAAAGTTGTGGTCTGCAACACCCTTTCTCATAACTGACCTTGAGAACCAGACAGTTAAGTTCTTCATCACGGCATCAGCCACCAAAAGACCACCTTTAAACACAGGAAGAGCTACCACAGCGGTCATAATTTCAGTTTATTGTGTTACTGTGCATTTTCTACTGAATTGTGCATTCTCTAATAAATCTTACTTGTTTCACATAAACTTAGGTCCAAACTTAGTGCCCCTTCGTAATGAGAGTCGATCTACTGTGTAGACTGTTGGCTTTTATTATTCTTGCTCCAGTCTTAATGTTATTCGCTGTTTTTGTTCTATTTGCTCGTTCTTTCCTTACCACATTTATAGTCTTCCTATCTTATAAAGAAGAGCACTCATATGCACTAACATTGTTATTTCTTGATGCACTGTTCGTTTGAAAGCATGTACCATGTCATTTTACCTGGAATCTGAATTTCGTTTATGAATTCCTTACAGGTTGGTTTGGTGCAGCACCAAAGGGACTGAGCAAAGCTAAACGTCATTTTCGGATTGATGACGTGGCAAATTCTATTGCTACTCGTTTCCTTGTTAGCACAAAATGCCCAGCCTTTACTTCCTGTCGAGATGCTGACGGTAATCCAAGTTATGCACCACGTGACATAGGCCCTGGAGAGGTTCTCAGACGGGTATGTGTTATGGAGTCAGACGTTGATGATCCTGACTGTCCAGAGCTTGTCAAACTGCATGGACCCTGTTTGGAGTGCCTGGACGAGAAGAATGACGACGTCATCGTCCCACTCTCTCACGCAGCCCTCTCTTACGAGGTAGCTCAGGTATATCCGGATGATGAGACAAAAGTGTTTCAAATCTCCAAGCCTATCGAGGCAGGTAATTCTAAACTACCTCGGATTCTTTCACTCGTACATGGTGACCCACCCTTGTTGGCCTATGCCTTCACAGGAATGGTCAGGTGTTACAGCGTGTTTACTGAGGAAACGATACTGGCAGCAACACTCGAAGATCCAAATTCTAGATGTCTAGAACTCGCCACCGACTCCTGTGCCCGTTTTCGACTTTGTCTAAATGAAGTTGTAGTGAAGAAAACTTGTGAGTATGCCAACGCTCTGCACATCTGTGAGAACTTAGGAGCAAAATTCCTAACCGGAATTAAAGTCTCGTTTTCGCTCAAACCGGAAATGTCTGATCAAGGTGACGTTGACGTGTCATTTATTGAGACGGCTAGTGATATGCAAGAAGTTGAAGCAAATTCTGAGTTTGAAATCTCATGGGGTTCTGCAAGGAAAGCCAGACTGCTCAAAGCATCCAGTTCTTCAGGTAAGAACGTCGATACATCTAATGCTGAAGCTCCGTGTTCAGACTTAAAAGCACGTCCACAAATGCCAGCTCAGATAGAGGACGTTCCACAGACTGAGGATTTGAGCGATATACTAAGCGACAGCAGCGATTCCGTTCTTCCACATCATCGTAATTTTACCGAGCAAGAAATCGTTGACTTGATGCTCAGGAAAGGTTTGATAGGTCAAGCTGAAAAGCTCAAAGATCCATCTTTTGACCTGGATTTACTGAAAGAAAATCGCGTCACTGACAATCCTTTATTCTATTTCTTTCAGCGAAACCCAGAACAAAACCCTTGGAAGTCAAAAGAAGCAGAAATCAAACAAGCAGAATCAAAGGAATGCCGGGAAACGGAAACAAACCCTCGGGAGCAGAAGGAGAAGGAGAATCCACTTCTTCACTTGTTTCAGAAGAATCCAGTTCCCACTTCTGTCAGATCTGAACAAACAAATCCTTTATCTTATCTGTTCGAATACAACTTGACTCAGACGGCGGTTGAAGACAAATCAGGAAACAAAACCTTACCTGCCAAGCATGAAACAGTCTCACCTGCCTCTAGCTTGCCTGCAGATTTTCAACATCCTCTCCAGTCACCATACTCACATGCTGACGTATCTCAGTATGGGCAGGTCGTTTGTAAAACTGCCAAAGTATACAATGATGAACATGATGACGTTGATAGTGATGACGAGAATAAAGAGACCGATAACGAGGGCTACAGTTCTGAGAGCAGCGAAGATTATTCTGACTTCTCTGAATCTCCCGATAACATTAAAGGACTTTACTGTCGCAGAGGAATATATGTGCCAGAACAGAATGTTAGTGATTCATCCCGCATTGGCATGTTCAAGAATGTTGGTCAAGAAGTTAATTTTCAGACGGCTAAATCCTCATTTAGTACGAGCCCTGAGACTACTCAGCCTGAGATGATCACAGACAGAATTAGGTCAGCAGCTTTCGACTGTAGCACCGACGCAGGAAAAACAGGACCTGTAATAGATGTTTATGATGAAACGGAAGTTGTTGATGACTTGGTAAGTTTGGCAGAAACAGAATCTAGAAAAGACTCCATGATTGATCTTTCTGGACGACCTAGTTCATCTGATCATGAAAACACTGCGAAAAACGCTACGGAAGGAGAACAAGGAAGAAGTAAGCCAAGATGTGCTGTACACCGAGTAAACAATTTATTACAAGAAGTGTCAGAGCGTGTCAGTGTTTCTAGTGGCAGAATTCTGGATCTAAACAAATGTTCCCCACGTCTGCGTGATACAAATGTGGCTGCTCCAAGAAAGAGACAGTCTGCACGAGGACCTGGGACAGGACTGAACATGTCACCACAAGACATGAGTTCCTCCCATGCTTCGGTCGATTCAGACAGTGGTAACTCTACTTCGTCACCTGTAGCTAAGGGAAACATAATACCCTCAATACAACAGCCCAGACCATCACTTGACAAAAAATATCATATGAAATCTACATACTCTGGTTTAATCAACAGCAACCCTGGGTTAATAGGATTAAATTCTGTAAATACTCTGGGAGCTATTCGGCGCCCAAGTGTGGAAGCAGATCCAGCCAGTTTAGAAGAGAGAAACAGCACGGCGACATCCAACCGTCTGCACAAGTCACGTCGGTCTGAACCTTCTATTAGTAGCATCTTTAGTGCTGCATCAAGACCGGAAACCATGAAAGTTAAGACAAACATGAACTCGTATCATCGCTCTCCCAGACAGACGCGTTCTGTGGAGGGTCTGGGAAATTCCAGGTCGTTTCATGAAAGAGTAAACTATTTATCATCAAATAAAGAAAAAGACATTTTTTCTCATAATAAAGGACATGCCTTGACCTTCGCACAAAACTCGCAATCCTTGGATTCTGTCAGTGGAAGCAGTAACCGTAATAGTAGTAGCAGTGATGGCACATTATCACCGAAACTGGTCGTGATCACAGACAATGATCTGTTTATCGCAGATAAAACCAATATCACTGATACCATCACAAGCCACGAATTTCGAACTGGACTGTCAAGCGTTCGAAATTTCAAGGACTTACAGGAAAGCGAAGAATCACGAGTTTTTTACAGCGACAGATTTACGGACACTGAGCATAGATCGGTTACGAGTGAAGCGTGGAGACCTACTAGTACAACCCAATCCGTCAGCGGAGTTTTTATGATTCAGAATGCTGATATCAGTTTGCAAGAAGATTATGTATAAATTATTTCATTTTTGTTTTTCTCTGTTTGGTCTTTTGCTAATTTTAATATTGCATTATATTTCATTAACTAGAAAATACTGCTGTACGAAGTTGATAGATTCAAGTACATAGGAACGATTATAACAACTGATGGGAAATGTCACAACGAAATAAAAAGCAGGCATGCTCAGGCTAAGTCAACATTCTAGAAAATGAGGCACATCTTGTGCAACAGATCCATATCAATGGAAACAAGATTCTGAGTTACTTGAATGTTACATCGAGTCAATTTTGTCTTATGGATGTGAAGCATGGTTTATGAATAAGAGAGTACATCGAGAAATGGAGGCCATGGAAATGTGGTTCATAAGAAGGACGTTGAAGGTACCATAGACAGCTAAGAAAACCAACGAAGAAGTCTTAAGAGAGCCTTGAGTTAAAAGACAAATTACATCAAAGATCAGAGGCAGACAAGCTAGATTTGTAGGAAATTTTCTGAGAAGAAGAAAATTGGAACACATTGTGGCAGGTGGAAAAATTGAAAGAAGAAGAGACAGAGGAAGACAGAGAGAGAAGTTACTGGATGAGCTGTCAGTGTGGCAAGAAAGAAAGTCACCGGCGGATCTCATAATCAACTCTAAAGACAGGGAATTGTGGAGAGAAAAGATCGCCTATGCCACGCGGCACGGCACTTGACTGACTGCTGTACGTGTGTCAGTTTGTGATGATGCACATACAGTTTTTATGGTGATTTCTATCACTAGAAGATACTGCTATACGAGTGTCAGTTTGTGATAATGTACATACAGTTTTTTTAAATGGTGATTTCTATCACTAGAAGATACTGCTGTACGAGTGTCAGTTTGTGATGATACACATACAGTTTTTATGGTGATTTCTATCACTAGAAGATACTGCTATACGAGTGTCAATTTGTGATAATGTACATAAGTTTTTTAAATGGTGATTTCTATCACTAGAAGGTACTGCTGTACGAGTGTCAGTTTGTGATGATGCATATAGAGTTTTTATGGTGATTTCTATCACTAGAAGATACTGCTATACGAGTGTCCGTTTGTGATGATACAGTTTTTTTACTTTGGTTTCTTTCGTTAGAAGATACTGCTATACTAGTGTCAGTTTGTAATGTTATACACGCAGCTTTTTATGATGGCTTCTAGAGGTTACTGCTGTACTAGTGTTAGTTTGTGGTCATTTTGTGGATATAGGTTATTATAGTGGTTTCTATTGCTAGAAGATACAGGTGTAATAGTGTCAGTTTGTGGTGTTAAACTTTTTTATGGTGACTTATGTTACTTAACCACACAGGATTCTTTTATTTCATCATTACCATCCTCATGTAAGCATTCTCTCTTTTTCGTGTGCTCCCTCACCTGCCGTCAGTTTCGTTTTTATTGATTTACTTTCTTACCAAATTTTCTCAAATAAATTTTTAGTGCAGTTTCTAGGTAGCTTACAGACAGCTCTTGCTCCATCTGGCTTAATAGTTTTAGTTTTTGTTGTGGCGAAATTTTCACTTAATACATCTTGCATTCTGTTGCTTGACCTCGAGTTTTGTTATTAGCTGCCAGTAGTATTAGAACAATTATTGCTGTGTTGGTAGCTTGCAAACCGGTCTTCATTTGTTCATTATTATTAGTATTAATGTTTTCTTTGTCATTATTACAATAAATATAATCAGTATTCTTGTGCTTATCATAATCTTCATCGTAAGTATTTGTGTCTTTCATAATTTTCGAAGTCAGCGCACTGTTACATAATCTTTGTTTATATTTTCATCTTCCTTCATTATC
Organism: Achatina immaculata; assembly: GCA_009760885.1. NCBI lineage: Eukaryota > Metazoa > Mollusca > Gastropoda > Stylommatophora > Achatinidae > Lissachatina > Lissachatina immaculata. Next base: position 65,269,886 of record CM019720.1, on the reverse strand, counting down.
ATCATCGCCTGTATTCTAGAAGTCGATATCGTGGCTTTTTTTTTACCTGGTCAACATCAGCATTATTATCATGGTTATCGACTTTATTATTGTTATCGCTTTAATCATTTAAGACCACACTGGTTGGTATGTATGAGTGCAGCAAGAATATCATACAAGGCGAGGACTTTTGCCTCTTCCACTGTTTTACCGTACTTTGGCTTTCCCGTACTTTTTGCCTCTGCTGTTATTTTCCCATAGTTCTGCCTCTGTCGCAGTTTTCCCAGAGCATAGCTCACAGGAAAACAGTCACCTAAGTTTTGGGAGTCTATACAGCTCAGGGATTATTTATTGTTCACCCGTCACTTCCTGTGCTCTGTACCCAGACCAACAGAGTCATAACAATGTGTGTTCGCCATCAGCATCTAATTATTTGCTTAGATTTGTCTCATTAAAAAACAACAAAACACGTTCACTCAACATTGCTTTTTTTATGAAGATCCATCTGTAGAGGCATATTTCTCCGGGAACTACGACTGCTTATCTCGTTGTCGTGACCCAGATTTCCAGATCTGAAGACACTGAAGGTTTATTGAGAAGCATAACACTGTAAGATGGGAGCGAGGCGGATGTTCGCCCCCAGGAGATCAAAAGACAACAATGGTACACATCGTGTGGACAACCTCGCGTGGCCTCAAGGACAATAAGATAGACTGGAGATAGCAGATTCACTACAACCAGCCTTCAGTGAAGATGTAACACAATAATTGGTGTATAAGTATACAACTATACACTAAGCACTGCAGTAAAGCTGTGATACCAGAATGTATAAAATCGGAAAAAAGTAGGAGCATTCCTGACACACACCGCCGGACAAGCCACACCTTGCAATTTACAGCTAAGTACTCCTTAAAAAAAAATTTTTTTTATAAACAGTATTCATGTGAATCTATACTTTATCTCCTCTCTCTATTTCTTCGTCCTGTATGTTTTTGTATGATTAAGGCTCACGCCGAAACGTCACAACTTTGTAATCGTTAAGTAATAAAGCTGCTCCTACTTTTTCCGATTTTATACATTCAGTGAAGATGATAACGTATAACAATAAGGATAATGATGATGGTGGTTAGCAACGAAGAAATAAAGTACACTGAAGTAGATTTCTCGTATACTGACAAATATATTTCTATAATGCTTTATGTCACTCCATGATCCAGTTGGTGCATTCATCTCCGCTAACGCAGTGTTTCCCAAAGCAGGCGATAATGCCCCTCCCTCCGTTGGCGTTGGAAATGACCAGGGGGCAGTAAAAGAAAAAGGGTTAGCGGGAGCCCACAGTTGAAGAAAAGGAGGGGAAGGGGAAGCAGCAGCAGCAGCAGACAGGTAACAGTAATACCTTCCTTCTTAGCACTTCTCAACCTGATATAGAGGAACGTGTCTCCTTACATGAAATTCGTCCATCACATTGAGAAAGTTAATAATGAAGTTGATGTGCTATAAATATACTCCTTTGTACTGTTAAATAAACTAGTTTGCTTAGCTTATGTTTTTACTCGTGTAATGCATATCCTAGCTTAATGTACGAGTATTACATAAGTGCGTTGTGTGTGTGTGTGGGGGGGGGGGGAGCGTTGGAGATGTGGCGAGGGAGGAAAAACAAGGGGCGGGGTAGCCCGAACATGCCTGGGAAATACTGCGCTAACGTAAGACGCTAGATCGGCCGACCAATGAAGTGCCGACATATAAGACACAGACATGCACCTTATGACGTCATGGAATGTGGCGGACACAAATCCCAGTCAGAATTTTTGTTTTTTCGTTCTGGACTCTCCATTCTAAAATTAAATATTAACTGGTGTGGTGGAAACATATGTTTCCAAAAATCAGCATTTTTACACTAGGAAAAAAGATACCTTTTGTTCCCCCCCCCCACTACTCTCGACAAAGCGTTTGTATGTATGTAGTTGGGGGGGGGGGGGCGGGTTGAACGAAGGAGTTTTATCTACATCTTTAAGCTTGTAGATCCTGAGTAGAAACTTGAGCTGGGCATAAAATCTGCAGAATCCATGAATTAACTATGAAAATAATTTATTTACAATGAACTGAATATGTAATTTAAATAAAAACCAGGTTTTCGTATGTACAAATTATCATGCTTTGGCACATTTCATGAAAAATGTTGTATTCACTGACCACACAAAGCGCTTATGCTGATTTACAATGGATGTTTTCACATACTGAAAGATGATATTTTATCAGCTGCTGATCTATATGTTTTGTCATATTTATGCTGGTGTTTATGGTGAATAACCATGAAAATAAACATTACTGAATCTATAGTAAGTATTGAAATTTGTGTGTTTTATTATTGTGAAATTCTGAAGTATGATGTAACAAAGTGAAAATAGGTGAAGAAAATACAGAAACTATGACAATTAAGAAGAAAAAAGGGCCTAATGTGATGATGTAGGTTAGAATATATCCGAGGTTAGAGATTGGGGGGGGGGGGAATATCTTAGTTTGGACGCAGGAAGTACAAGGTGTGTCCGGTAAGTAATGAGACTATTTTATTCAGCCAATTAGCGGGGGCGGGTTGAAACAGGGGGGGTGGGGGTGGGAGAGGGGGAACGGATTCTCTGGATCTGAAGGTTAGTGGGGGATGTTAGGTAAAGGGTCGATATCTCGTCATTTGGCTCTGAGTTTTTACAGAGTGCGGATAACTTGCGAACTTTACAGATGTTTAAGCGTCGCGTAATTGTAAAAAAACAGAGGAGTGTCGAGCAACGATAAAGTTTTGTGTTAAACTTGAAAAATCCGCGGCCGATACGCTTCATATGATACAGAAAGCCTACAGGAAGGATGCTTTATCGAAAGCATAAGTGTTTCAGTGACACAAGACGTTTAATGAAGGAAGAGAGAGAGAGAGAGAGTCGAGGATATACAACGCACAGAACGCCTATTAAATGTGCAAATCGAAGATGAAATCGATGTTCATTGTCTCTTTTTACCCTAAAGGTGTTGTCCTTATGGAGTTCGTACCACCCGGACAAATGGTCAACGCAGCATTTTACATGGAAGTGCTTAATAAACGGCCGAAGACAGAATCGCGCGGATCCGCCCGGATATCGCCAACACCTAAGTTCTTTACCACGACAATGCGCCGAGCCATGCGTCGCTGCTAGTGAAAGAGTTTCTGGTCAAACAAACTGTGGCAACACTGTGCCAACCTCCATCACAGCCTGAACTTGACCCCGGATGACTTCTTTTTGTTTCCCGGCTCAAATCAAGGTTGAAAGGCCATCATTTCGGGACTGTTAATTACGTGCAGGCTGCCGTGACGAGTGCTGTGAAGGAAATCCCTGTTCAAGACTTCCAGGGGAGCTACGACGCGTGGCAGAACCGCTGGCAACGCTGTACTGATGCTCAATGATGTTATTTCAAGGAATTTTAAGTATATGTAAGTATATCTTGAACAAATCAAATTTTATAGAATCACTTTCATTAGTTACCAGACACACCTTGTCTAGGTCAGATGGTCATTCTGTTATTGCCATATGATCCACCCCGGGTAATGTGCCGTGATTATTCTCCATAGTGTGGCAACGGCTGGATAAAACCTTTTTGTTTGGTTAGACCAAAGCTGTGCGAATAAACAGTTATTCTGTTCGTTGGCTTGCATCTGAACGGTCCAGAGTCCGCTGGTAGCCGGAGACTACGTGTTAGAACCTGATATCGCTACTTGTAACCGGCCGCAGCGATTAATTTCGCCCGGGGAAGAGGGAAACGATTACTATCCCAGATCGGAACTCATTTTTGTGTTAGAGTTCCGCTTTCGGTTCTTTCATTATCAAATAGGCGGCTGGGCGATAAGGGATCTATGTCTCTTAAAATGTTTACTTTTTTTCCTAGTTTATTTTATGGTTCTTAATAGTGGCAGTTTTCTTGGTCTCAGTCGTAACAAAGGGTCATAGCCAAATCACAATGTTAAAAAGCACTCATATATGCGTTAGTTCTCGAATGTTCCTTCTTGTGTAGGGTTGGGTGCTCGGACTGAAGTTATTCAGATAAAGAAATCGCGCCTTTGGGGGGGGGGGGGGGGGGTAAGACGAAATCGGCGCGGTTAAGCATCTTCTGTCAAGATATTTCCGGCAAGTAGAACTTTTCCTTGCCTCTGGAACTCGCTGAATTGCGATAAGTGCAAAATGTTTATTTTAGTACCCGCATCTATGACAGGTTACCTGGAGATTGTATTATTGTTACTACTGAGAAGATAAGTTGCCAAGATTGAGCTAGCCTGTAGTTGTAGTTTTCCATTGTTAGTGTACGGTTTTGTTTGCGCTAGGGATGTTCGCTGGAGTTCCTAGCCCACTGAGCCTTAATGTTGAAGTTTTCATTATTGATTGTAATGTTTTATTTTCGAGGACGGGCGTGTGAAACTGTTGAGTGAGTATTTGCGATAGTGGAGTGTGGGAGTAATACCACCGAGGGAGAGATTGTGCTTCATGTCGTGCCATATGAATGTTGTAATAGTGGGTCTTGCAGAGTGTAAGGCTCTGGATAAATTGGTGCAAGTGTACCATTTTACATAGTCAGATGCGAGGTTAAATACCTGCGTGACCATAGCTGACTTGGTCCCTATGACCAGTGTTTTATAATTGGATACAGTCCCGATGAAGGAAAGAGGTAATCTTCCATCGCCACGGTTACTCAGGTCTGAAGTATTTTGTCTGCTAATGATCAGGGGAAGGTATGGCTGTAGTATATATATATATATATATATATATATATATATATATATATATATATATACGTATGAAGTATGATGTTGATATGGGAATGAGTGAGAGTGAGTTTGTGTAGGTATGTAATGACACTAGCGATTGTGTCAAATAAGACGTTTGTTTCTTATTGTTTGCTTATAAGACTTTTTTGCTTGTTTCAGATAAGATTTTGTTTTTGTTTATCTTTCTCTTCATCATCATAATTGTTTGCCCCTTGTTCTTTTGCTGTTTATTTGATCTGCATGTCATCATTGAATAATCTTGTTCTACCATCGCTCACGCCATGGTTATATGACCGCTTCTTTAAAGGCGTTTGTCTGCCTTTATCTCGACACCTGATACAGCGTATATCTCTTCTGACAGCAGTGCCACAGAGAATCATTGTGCTGCTATTGCTATCAGATGTCTAATGGGATTTACAACTTGGTTTATGTGGAACTACCTTTCTGGTTTAGTCTCTATGAGATCTGCAATTATTGATCTTCTCAGAACTTCTTGTTTCTATGATATCCACGTAGAAACAGCTAACAAGACAACACAGGCACACGACTACCAACTAGAACAACACCAGAACACGTTGACTAGACTTGGCAGGGTTCCGACAACACATACATGTCAACAGTGAGGATACCAACAAGCCCCATAGTGTAGTTATCACAAATAACACACATTTTACTATTTGGTAAAATGGAAGATGAAGTGTGGACGAGAACTGATGCCAAATGGCATAAAAATAAAAATAACAGTCACAAAACTTCCCGGCGAGAACATCTTCGCCATATGGAAAACAAAGCCATGATAATGAAAAACACAAGAGATTACATACTTACAAACTCACGAAACAACTTCTGTCTTATGTGAACTATTCCATTTCTTAAAACATCACAATAAGGAGAACACGCCAACTATGCAACTGTTTCATACATCCTACTTGAAATACTAAACGTGCTTGTCCTAACAAGGACAAAACCTGAAACTCTATATGTTGACAACTACTCATAGCTTGAAAGCTAACCAATGAAAACACTTCAAAGGTCTACATGACTTTGATCTTAATCCTATCCTGAACTTCTTTTTTGGCCCTAAATCAACTGGCCTATCAAGCTATGTTCATCATGTTGTGTCTCCCGCTCTGTCCTAACAATCTATTTTGTAATCTCTCCTAAACTCTAAAATCCCCAGCAAGTTACTTTTACATGTTTTTCTCAATTGCGCGAATTCCACTACCGACTCTTAACTTTCCTCTAGCTCTATTACAGTTTCTCCGCGGGACACTAAATTTTCTTCAGTTTACTAAATTACCCAACACTGAGAACTAGAAACTTATTAATCGTTTCTCGTGAGATTTGTACTCCTAAGTTCATGGGAGTTGTAAACAGACACCCAGGGGAGAAAGTACTGCAAGAATTCGTACTTTTCCAGATTATGACCCTTTCACAGTGACTTATTCTGTCATATCTTCATTTGCCACTGCCTGGACACATTGTCGTCACTTATCAACATCTTGGGAACGACACTATCTGGGTCATCCATATCACCCAATAAACTGATGATCCCGGACAAGACGGGTGTTTTTTCTTTCTCGGGTGTGAATGAAGCGGCTTGTGAGTGAGGCTCCTGTCAAACAGCACAACAGCTGCAGGGCGCCAACTGAGCTACATCTGACGTTCAGTAATACACCGTAGTCACATACTACACGTAGATCTTCCCGCATACAGCCGCGCCCTCGCCACGCCATCTCATTAAGACCGAATTTGACTTGTCTTGTGCTATCTCCGTGTAATTGGGGGCTTGTGTTCTTTGCAGCCGATTCTTTGAAGGTATTGAGGCACATCATCAAATCGGAGTTGGAACGGGTTATGGCAGCTATTTTTTCAGTCCCGGAGTACAGCTAAAAAACTGGGGGTGTGCAATGCTTCTTTAACAGAGTCCACAACCATGGAGACTATGGCGATACCTGCCCCGTTAGCCAAACTATGCTTGTTACTGGGGGTACCAACAGAGAGATGGGACATGGTCAGCTATGGTTCGCTAACTCTGACGCTGGCATACCCGTTATGGGTGGCTGATTGCCTCATCGGGCAGCGTCTTCACCCCCAGACCTAGTTTTAATGTGATTATTATTATTATTATTATCATTATTATTATCATCATTATTATTATTATTGTTGCTATTATTAGTTTGGGTGGCCGAATACGAATATCTGATTACTGGAAATAAAGTTAAAGAATAAATATGAAAGAGGCGGTAGTGTTAGTATTCTTATTTAAATCTTACATCCTTCCCGTGCCGTTAAACGTCACGTAGGGCTCGCATAGCTGTTTGCCAAGTTTTCCTGTTCTCGGCGAGTTTTTCAACTTCATCAAGGGATGTTATGCCCACTAAACTGGCTTCTATTAACAATGTTCGCTTTAGAGTTTCACGTGGTCGACCTCTTTTTCTTCGGCCTGTTGTGCTCCACTTGATAACTTGTTTTGGTATTCTCTGATTGTTTCTTCTCATCACATGGCCTACATATATGTCCATCTTATTTTTCTGATCATCCATGAGAAAGGTTGTTGTTTGCTCATCTTTCTTATCTCTGCGTTGTCCTTAAATTCGTTCCACTTTATACCAAGTATTTTCCTTACGCATTTGTTTTCAAAAGAGTTTAATTTCTTGTCTATTTCTTTAGTTGATTTCCAGCTTTTGCGTGCATAAATGAGGGTGGATATCATATTTGAATTGAATAATCTTAACTTGGTTTTTGTGCTTATAACTTTTGAATGCCATATGTTCTCAATATTTTTGAAGGACAATGCTGCTTTTGTAATTCTAAACTAACTTCCTTCCTGGTGTCACCATATGTAGCTGCCAAGGTATACAGATTGGTTTACTTCTTTAACAACTGTTCCTTCTAAGTATATTTTTCCTTCTTGATTAATGAGGTTTCGTTATTTTTGTTTTGTCTTTATTAATTTCAAGACATATTTTGTTAGCCAAGGTGTTAGTATTACACATTACACATTTCAGACTAAATTTGCGTTGCTGTTTTCCGCTGTCCTGGTCGCTTCATAGATAGTACATTCTATTCGTAATTACATTTCAGTTCTCAGTTAGATCTAATTTGATTGAAATATTAATTTTGTATCACTGTTAGGCTATTCTGGCGAAACTTTCGAGTACCCTAGTACCTTAGTTCGAATTTTCTTTTCAGTACGAATATTCGAATTTCACCACTATTCGGTCGCATCTGATTTCAAATCATTTTGGATACATATATGAAATAGTTCTGTCAAAGATCTCTTTCGGGGGAACAGTTAAGAACTAAAACAAAAAAATTAATTACATGTGTTTGTAAAGTAAAAATATGCAGCCACCTTCTCGGCCACTCATTAACTACCATCAGTTATGCTAGCCCACCACTCATTAACTACCAGCAATCATGCTAGTCAACCACTCATTAACTACCATCAGTTATTCTAGCCGACCACTCATTAACTACCATCAACCATGATAGCCGACCACTCATTAACTACCATCAGTTATGCTAGCCCACCACTCATTAACTACCAGCAATCATGCTAGTCAACCACTCATTAACTACCATCAGTTATTCTAGCCGACCACTCATTAACTACCATCAACCATGATAGCCGACCACTCATTAACTACCATCAGTTATGCTAGCCGACCACTCATTAACTACCATCAATCGTGCTAGCCAACCACTCATTAACTACCAGCAACCATGCTAGCCAACCACTCATTAACAAACACCGGTTGAAACAGCTTTCTTCCCACAGAACTTGTCACCATTGGACTCAAGCGCACAGTTTAGAGTAGTTGTGTGACGTGTCTAAGTTGGCAAAATGTGTCTTTCTCCTGAAGATCTAAGAGATGTGTTCCAGTTCTGGGCCTCGAAGATTAGCTGAAATAAAACAGCTAACAGCGCCAGCAGCCTGCACTGCCTGACTGAAATTCATAAAATTCCGTTTATGTTTGGATCATTAAAAAAATACCCGTATTGCACTTCTGTGAATAAAAACTTTGCTGTACTTCTGTGTCACACTTTTTTTCTGAATCAAACTTTATCTTGGTGTCACGCTTATCTGAGGGACCTTTATATGGGTGGACTGAATTAGATTTTACATAGCTGTTATGCTTAACTGAATCAGGTTTCACGTGACTTTTATATTTACCTGAATAATGTTTACACGGATATTACACTTATCGGAACCTTACTATATACTGCTGTTATATTTTGTGTATTGCAACTGTCTAAAAAAACATGAAACTCTTCCATGTGCTTATAAGTGTGTGTCAGATTCATATTTTATTATTGGCGAGTTCTCAGCAGGGCCGTCTTAACTGTATTGTAGGTCCTGGGTAAACCAATGCACTGGGGCCCCTACTCACATGTTTAATCTACAACAAAGAAGAGCTACACTGCCAGTGTTTCGGCCCTGGTCAACTGCGAGTTAGTAGGATAGTCGACTATAACCTGCCTTCTCGCCTGGATCTTTCGGGAAACGTTTCCGTCACTCTATGGCCCCAGACACACCAATGATGGGCAGAACAACCCCCGAAGGCGGAGAATATCTGCTTGAAGTACGATGCACATTGGCTGCCATGAACGGACCGTTATCAGTCAATGAAAGGTGACAGGATATTTCCTTGGATAAAAGACTGTGTCCGAATTCAAAGCTAGAAAACGCTTGATGAGAGAGGAAAGTAGCGATATACTAAAGCATATAAAATGGCGGATAGTCAACCAACTTTACGTTAGCGGCGGTAGACTGCCTGTTAGGCTGAAAAAGACTTAAGCCTAGGGGCCTGACATCATGTATTCAATGAATATTAGAAAACGAGTCCTAAAATGCTATATTGAACCTATCTTGTTATATGGACTTGAATCGTGGACAGTAAGCAGGTGTGCACAAAAATCATTAGAAGCAGCAGAAATGTGGTTTATTAGAAGAATGTTGCGAATCCCCTGGACAGCAAAAATAACTATTGAAGAATGCATGAGAAGAGCCGGAGAGACAAAAGATCTTGCCAAAAAGATAAGAGAGCGACAATGTACTTTCATAGGACATGCAATGAGAAGAGGGGGCATTGAAAATATTATAACAACAGGAAAAATAGAAGGAAGAAGATCAAGAGGAAGACCAAGAGAAATGATACTGGACAGTCTGACGGGATAGTGTGAGAGGAGATCACCAACTGAGATGATGGCCTGCATGAAGGATCGTGTACTCTGGAGAAGCATAATAGTCAACGCCAGTCTGCACGGCATCTGATAATATATATATATATATATATATATATATATATATATATATATATATAATTTGGTCAGGGGATAAACAGTACAGGTCGGGGGTGGGAGGTGGGTGGATTTTAAATTTAGACTAGAGGCCTAGGTGATGCTCAGACAATCGCTGAACATAGACCCCTTACATCCAGTTAGGAGTGCCTAAAAATACACAGACCTATGCAACAACAGATCTGCTCTGACAATCTGGATGTGAGACAGAACCTTAAGTTTTAAGGAGTCCGAACAACAACAACAACAACAATAACAACAACAACAAAACCACCAAACTTCACCCTGGTGAAGGCCTAGGACTACACACACACAATGACCGAATTTTGAGTCACTGAATAGAAGTGAATTTCTATTTCTTTCCTGGTTATATTGAGTGACCTAATTAGATGTTTTAGTTTACTCTACGACTGTTTTCTCTATGTGTTCTTTGATGTATTTCTAGATGCATCCAATTGTCCCACAAACTATTCCCCCAGTAGCATTTTCCAGTGTTTTGAAATTATCTCTTGTATCCAGACGTCATTAATCAAGCAACATTCCAATTTCTGCCCCTTGTTTCCACTCGGATACATAATGTTACCTTTTGAATCATAAATTTTATCTTTTGAGTCATGCATTTTCTGACATGAATATTATATTGATTAAACCACCGTAACTTTATCAGATTTATTTAATAATTTTATTTTAAGCTTTCATATTTTTCTTCTTCTTCTTCTTCGTTCGCTTCTACCACCAAAACTGCACTGTGATCCTACTGAATTTACGCCTGTGGTCCTCTTTAGGTTCCGTGGTCTCCTGTGTGGTCCCCGAAAGGACCACACGAGATCACCGAGAGGACCACAAGGGGTTCAGAGTATCACAGGGCTTTAGCCTGTATTCTTGGTGGGTCTCTGAAGCGGATTGCGTGACACCGTGGTTTTCATTGCACCAGTTTAGTCTAGAGTTGGACTTTCTCACCGGAAGACCTCGACGTGTTTTGAGATACCCGTGTATCACCGCCGGGTGAGAGGTGGTTGCCTATCCAGTCCAGAGTTGGACTTTCTCACCGGAAAACCTCAGCGTGATTAGGATACGCATACATCCCTGCCGGGTGAGAGGTGGTTGCCTATCTAGACTGCCCTGGTCCAGTGTCTCCGACTTCAGCATTTTGTGGTCGTGGCCGCTACCCTTCCTAGTTGTGACCAGGGTGGAGTTTTTGTCCAAGAGGACGAATCCTCGCCACTAGTGACTTCCATCCCTGGGTTGAGCCGGTTTAGGCATATTATCCCAGTATGGGCGTGTTTGGGACGTGACCGACCTCTAGAGCAGAGGTACTGTGACATGCATAGCCTTCAAGATTCACCCCTGGTGTGAGCCGGTTTAGGCAAAAATTCACCAGTATGGGTGTATTATCAGGCGTGACCTACCTCTAGAGCGGAGGTGGCATGACATGTCTAGCCATCAAGTTCCACCCCTGGTGTGTGCCGGTTTAGGCATATTTCACCAGTGTAGGTGTGTTTCGGACGTGGCCGGCCTCTAGAGCAGAGGTGCCGTGGTATGTATAGCTCTCGCAGCGATACTACTGGAAATACCGATTAAACTTCACTTTATCTTTTCCACCACCTTTTCACGTCGGCGCCGCACAGCAACCTTTATTTCTTTTCCACATTTTCTTCCTTGACCGGGAGGAGCTTCACTCCACGCGCGGCATTCAAAGAGTCTCGCCAGCAGTGTCTTAACCTCTGGGACAAGCCGGTTCATGCTTTTCACCCGATACGACTGCACTCAGGACGTGGCCGACCTCCAGACCAGAGGTGCCGTGATTTGACTGTTTGCTTCGCTTTATCCTTTCTACCACCTTTTCCGCAGTGATGCTGCGCGGCAACCCCATTTGCACCTTTCTTCATTGGCCGGGAGGAGCACCGCTCCACGCACGGCAGCTGAAGAATCTCGCCAACAGCGGCCACAGTTATCCAAGTAGGATCGTGTCATCTAAGGAACCTCGACTGATTTAATGAGCCATTCGCGGTTTCACCGTGAGACAGTGTGAACTTAGACACGCATGGCTTAATCTTTGAGACAAACATATGACTACTGGCAGGATCAACCAGATAGCTTTCTTCACCGAACCTTAGTCGGATATCTACCGACAGACCGACGCGGGGCAAGGGAGACAGCGCTCTGCTCAGAGCGATTCCCTTTCGACCCCGGCGGCGTTTCACTTCCTTTAACCGGCGGGCGCGGGCGGCTCTCTCTGCTCTAGCGAACGAGACGAGAAGAGAGCCCAACCACCCACAACATACGCACATTACATACTGCAGAGCCGATACTCTTTGCGAGAGATGGGCCAATTTCGAGACCATCGGTCGACAAAACCGTACTACATCGTTAGCACGAATCTGGCTGGCTAGCCGTTTACATGCTTCGCTCGACGGACAAACCACTTGCTTCTGCATCGAAACACCTTAACTCTCGCCGTCCGGGAAGGGAGCGAAAGCCTGTCTCCCCACGCACGGAACTCGAGAGCGCTTTTTCGTCAAAAGAACGGTCGGCCTGCGCAACAGCTGTGTAGCGTAGCTCGGCGCGGCTGACGCTTTCATATTTTAATAAAAGTAGTCTTCATTCATTTATTCATTTGCATGTCCCTTGCGGAATTTTGCCTCCCAAACAGCACTCCTGTAGCCCTCTTGGTTGTGGGCAAGATGGCCCGCTGCCGATACATCCATTTGCAGATCCTCAACGATGTCTTGCAGCCATCTTCGCCTTTTTTTTTTTTTTGAGACGAAAACAACAGGCCGTGACCCGGTGGTGCTGCAAACCAGGCCCACCCGTAACGAGATGTAGACTTTACCCCAGGCATTCAATGTGCAGGGCAGGCATCAGGCACCTCGTTGGTTCCAAAATAAACAGTGTAATTCCGTGGAACTACACTTTGATCTTAGCCCTTTGATCTTAGCCAAAAGGCCGAAAAGCATTTCTTGCAGCCATCTTCGCCTTGGTCTTCCTCTCTTTATTTTTCCCATTATGTACCCTTCCAAGACGGTCTTCTTTAGATTATCATGACGTTTAATGTGTCCAAAATATTTAAGTTCCCTCTTTACTAGCCAGCCTTCTTCAATATTAAGCTCTTGTTGTATAGATACATTTGTTCTTTTTTGTGTCACCGATATTTGAAGAACTCTTCTGTAGCATTTACATTCAATGGCATTTATGTGTTTCTCAGCTGTTTTGTTAAGTATCCAGGTCTCACTGGCATATGTTCCGACGGGTAAGATGAATGCCCTTAAAAATCTTATTTTTGTGGTTCTGTCTTCTTCTCTCCACAGATTCTTTAGTTGTTTTACTTTCTGAAGAGCGATAGATGTCCTTTTAATTTCCCTCATTGTATCTTCATTATTAGTTAGTAATGATCCAAGATATTCAAAACTCTCCACTTCTTCCAGTTTTTCCTCATTGATACATATTTCTGCTGCCTTGTAAAAGTAGTCTAGGGAGGCAAAATGAATAAGCTGTTAGCTTGTCTAGGGAAAGAACTCTCCATTTTTAAAAAGGGAGAAACACTTCCGGGTCAGCGGAGTTCTGTGAACTTGCTTCCTGCATTGACAATTTAAAGCTTTGTTCAGTTGTTAGTGACCGTCTCCCCACGGTTTTTTCTTTCTCTCAACATTTCACAGTTATAGTTAGTTATATGTAGTTTGTTTGCACATATTGCAGAAATATATCGCAATTCGACTGTGAAACAACAACTATCGCGTCACTGATAGCAGACAATGAGACTAGATCGTTGATGACTAATGATTTTATTATTATTATTTTTTTTTTACGTGGCAACCGTTTTTGTTTTTTTTTTGCCAAAGAATCAACTGTTGTAAGCAGCGTGGAAAATTTGAGCTACAAAGTTTTATCTTGTTTATTATAATACTATGTTCTGTCAGTATGGACTGATAAGTATGTAAATGTTAGGTTTCCTGAATAAGATATCGAAATCCAGAGTTGCCTCTTTTTATTTTTTAAAAATTCTATTTGTTCTGCCTCGATTCTTAAGTTTTGACTTTGTGATCTTGTCATTCATTGTCATCATTTGCTTGCATGTGATAGTATCAGTGATCATGTTAACCAGCAGTTACCAATAAATTAGTGATTTTAAAAAAAGAAAAACCGAAACATTTGTAGGTCGTTGCTTACCATAATTGGTTTATATTATTTTTTTTAAAAAACCAAGTTTAAAAAAAGCAGTAAGTGAAATCAGTTGGAAGATAATCGAGCCAGTAGGTTGATGATGTTCATTTTGCATGTAGGAGAATCATGTGAGCATTTTGTAAAGATTAAATCTCACCACAAATAAGATGCTAAACAATTACTTTTCACTGATGTTTGTAAAGTGTGTTTAATTTTACATTTAAAAAAGTGTGAAGTACTGAATGTTGTACTGAGAAAACTGGTGTTTTGAAAAGTACGTCTTGCAGATGAAAAGCAGGTACAGTTGAATGGGTTTTTAAAAAAAATACTAGTACGATCACTGTAGTATGTGTCATTTACTTGCATGTGATAATGTGTATCATTTACTTGCGTGATAGTGTGTGTCATTTACATGCATATGATAGTGTGTGTCATTTACTTGTATGTGATAGTACGTGTCACTTACTTGTATATGATAGTGTGTTCCATTTTGCATGTGATAGTGTGTGTCATTCACTTGCTCACAATAGTATGTGTCATTCGCTTGCATGTAATAGTATGTGCCATTCAAAAATATTTTTTAAAGTTGTTTCATTGAAACTCACTAAACATTAACTAACAATGTTTTTATTCTTCAACCTCATGGTTATATTTTAGCAAAGATAACTAACTCTTCTGTTTCAGTATTCTCTTGGAAAATTGTAGCCAGTTTACAGCTAGACTGTGTTATCTGCACCTCTCAGCTAGACACATCTGACTTAGGCATAATGTATTTTTAGGACTAGGGTTTCCCAATTCACTTAGACTATTTATCTGTTACCAGACTCAGACGATTTACCTTTTACCAGACTCAGACTATTTATCTGTTACCAGACTCAGACAGACTATTTATCTGTTACCAGACTCAGACAATTTACCCTTTACCAGACTCAAACAGACTGTTTATCTGTTACCAGACTCAGATAGACTATTTATCTGTTATGAGGAGGTTACCACTAGGACGCAGAATAAGGCCTTGATTGACTTTAGTTTGCCAGCCCTTAGACTAGCAGCCAGCTGTGGGTTGCTGACTTCTGTGTCATTCAGTTTGAATACTGCATCTTCATTCATTCACACACACTCTCTCTCTCTCTCTCTCTCTTTCTCTCTCTCATACACACTCACTTACACACACACACATGCATACACTCACTCCCCAGGTACCTTTTTCTAACCTGTCTTATGACAGTAATAGATGATATATCGTGTGGCTTATATTGTAGTGGTTTTCAATGTGTTTTAACAGTAATAAATTGTCAGGTGGATTCTATAAGAATGAATTCATCTGAACTTCACTGTAGCAGTCACTGGGTGTAAATTAATTGTTCTTGTTGTACAGCCATGGACTAGATTTTGAGTTTTGTGTGACAACAGTCTCTCTATGGACTGCAGGTTGAGTCTTGTATGAGAGGAGTCTTTCTATGGACTACAGGCTTAAACCTGTGTGACAAGAGTCTACCAATGGACTACAAACTGAACCTTGTGTGACAAGAGTCCTTCTTTGGACTACAAGCTGAACCTTGTTTGACAAGAGTCCTTCTTTGGACTACAAGCTTAACTTTGTGTGGCAAGAGTCTTTCGAACTACAAGCTGAACCTTGTGTGACAAGAGTCTTTCTTTGGACTACAGGCTGAACCTTGTGTGGCAAGAGTCTTTCTTTGGACTACAGGCCGAACCTTGTGTGGCAAGAGTCTTTCTTTGGACTACAGGCTGAACCTTGTGTGGCAAGAGTCTTTCTTTGGACTACAGGCTGAACCTTGTGTGACAGTCTTTTTTGTACTACAAGCTGAACCTTGTATGACGAGAGTCTTTTTTTGGACTACAGGCTAACTTGTGTGACAGCAGTCTTCTTAAGAAATGCATGCTAATCTACAAATTACAGTAGCCTTACTAGAACTATGTGGTGAGCCTTTTGTCACAACAGCCCTCTTAGAGGTTGCAAGCTGGACCTTGTATTAGAAAGATCTCCTTAAAGACTACATGCTGAAACTTGTGTTACAACAGTCTTGTTGGAATGGGAAACTGTTGTAGCCAGCCTAGTGCTACCAACAGAGCTATGACAGTTTTCACTGAATTTGAAGGGAAACATAGCCACAGTGATGGTGCTAGGGATGTGAGGAATAACGCAAATAAGGGACGCTATGTACAAGACTCAACAAAAGCCAACACAAAGTCTAACAACAGCACACATGTACCACAGCAGCATATAAACAATGGGAGGACATTTCCATTTGGTAAATATTCAACTTTATTTAACCTTTTTTTAGATTGTAAAAGTGAGTGAATGGTTTCAGATTGAAACAGGTGTGAAACAAGGATGTATATTATCTCCATTGCTTTTTGGAATTCTTATCAGTCCATTATATCAGTCGTTATAGACTTTATAATGAAAAGATGCTGTACAGGTAAAACTGGCATCGATTGGGTACATGGGACCCAAATAGAAAATCTTGATTTTGCAGGTGACAATGTGAAATCGATGCAGGAAAAAAACAGATTCCCTGTCTTCCTTGGCTAGCAAAACAAAAATAATGAAACTTCACATTAATCAAGAGGGAAAGATATATGTAGAAAGAACAGTTGTTGATGAAGTAAACCAGTTTGCATACCTTGGCAGCTACATAGAGCAGAATGGTGACACCAGGAAGGAAAGAAGTTAGAATTAGAATTGCAAAAGCAGCATTGTCCTTCAAAAATCTTGAGAGCATATGGAATTCAAAAGTTATAAGCACAAAAACCAAGTTAAGATTATTCAATTCAAATGTAATATCCACCCTCATTTATGCACGCAAAAGCTGGAAATCAACTAAAGAAATAGACAAGAAATTAAACTCTTTTGAAAACAAATGTGTAAAGAAAATACTTGGTATAAAGTGGAATGAATTCAAGAACAATGCAGAGATAAGAAAGATGAGCAAACAACAACCTGTCTCATGGGTGATCAGAAAAATAAGATGGACATATGTAGACCATGTGATGAGAATGAACGAGCATACTTTATTTTCAAAGGGTTAAGAATTGAGAAGAAACAATCAGAGAATCCCCAAACAAGCTATCAAGTGGACCACAACAGGCCGAAGAAAAAGAGGTCGATCATATGAAACTCTAAAGAGGACCTTGTTAAGAGAAGCCAGTTTAGTGGGCATAACATCCCTTGGTGAAGTTGAAAGACTTGCCAAGAACAGGAAAACTTGGCACACAGCTATGCAGGCCATATGTGACGTTTAACAGCATGGGAAGGATGTAAGAAGATTGTAAAAAATTGCTCTGCGGACAAGTTTCCATCTCCATATTTTTGAGATGTGTAGTGTGTATGTCTGTCTGAAATCTGGGATGTTAACAGCCAGAACTGTTATGAGTTTTGTTTTGTTGTTGCTGTAAATGCTAGCAGACATTCAGACACTTCAGCCTGGCTATAGGGGGTCAGGAATGATATGTTCTTTGTGGTGGTGGAGCCTAATTAGAGACCATCTTAGAAAGTAAGTTAAGTTACCATTGCCCATCCCATCCAGTTTAATTCATCTATTCCAAGGTCTTCAACAAGCGTGAACTGCCAAGAGTTGACAGCTGTACTGGGGTTTTTTTGTTTTATTTTTTTTTAATATCCTGGAGATGTATGTTCTATCATGGTCTTAAACATGAACTGTACTCCACTGCCTGGCTGGAATATCATATGTTCTCTACCTTACTGGTCAAACTAGAGTATCACATGTTCTCTACCTTACTGGTCAAACTAGAGTATCACATGTTCTCTACCTTATTGGTCAAACTAGAGTATTGCATGTTCTCTACCCTACTTTTCAAACAAGAGTATTGCATGTGCCTTACCTTATTGGCCAACTAGAGCAGTGGTTCTCAACCCATGGGTCATGGCCTAAAGGTGGGGTGTGACAGGGAGTATTGTGGGCCCGTGCTGAAGTATCAAAGCAGCAAAAAAAAAAAAAAGAGAGAGAGAAAAAAGTAGATACAATAAAAAATTATTCCGTATTTTTCACGCAATGCATAGGGGCAGACTGCATGGATGCAAGCAGAATTGTAGGTTGCTTTATTAGTGTGTCTGCAGTGCGGCTGTTGGAGAAAGATGGTCCAGACAGCATTTCTTCCAGCATCAGACAGAAATGTGACGTACATGAAAAGATGGCATCGTTTTTGAAGTGCAACACCTGTATCTTTCTGACAGTGTGCAGTTTTACAATGTAATTTTAGAGAACAGTTGGGGTAGATTCTGCGAGAACTGTTATATTTTGTTGGCTTGAGAGCCCCTATTCAGTCTTGGTGGTGTGTGTAATTCGTATTGTAATAATCAATGGATTCCAGTTACCCACGTAGTGATCATGGAGACTTTTTGGATAGCCTTTGTTGTTGTTTAAAACTTTAGGTGCTAAAATAGATTGATTTGTGAAACGTAAGCCTTCGACTTCGTGCAAACAAATTGATAGTAGTGGCAGCGAAGGTCACTGTGATCGAGACAATGTTAATGCTGATACTTGTACGAAAACTAAATACGCTGGAAAATATGATGTGGAGTATATTAAGTACGGTTTCGTTTCATCAACAAATGAGCAAAATCTGCCACAGCGTTTTATTTGTTTGCAAATCCTTTCTAATGAGGCAATGAAGCTGACGAAATTGCGTCATCATTCTAACTACAAGACATCCAGATCTACAGAATAAAACCAAAGAATTTTTTGAACATACAGCCAAGGAATATAGTAAACAGAAGACACTGTTAAAAACAAGAGCCACACTCAATGAAAATACTCTTAAAGCATCGTACCTGATTGCCCAAGAATCGCACAATCAAAGAAACTGCACACGATTGGGGAAGATCTTATCATGCCAGCCACTGTTAAGATTTGTGATGTATTGTTCAGCTCAGAATACACTACAAAACTGAAAAGCATTCCCATCTCCAATGATACTGTCCACAGGAGAATATCTGAAATGTCAGAGGACATTGTCCCGCAGCTAACTGAATGATTACAATCTACTAAGTTTGCTATTCAGTTAGATGAGTCAAATGACATCGCTGGAGAGTTACAGCTGCTTGTTTATGTTTGTTATTGTTGGCAAAATAATATGCAAGATTTCTTTTTTGCAAGTCACTGCCAGCGTGAACAATGGCCGATGGAATATTTTGTGTCTTAAACGATTTTTTCACAACCTTTGGACAACATTGGACGAATTGCATCGGTGTTTGTGCCGATGTGCTGTCACAATGACTGGCCACAACAATGGTGTTGTAACTTGCATAAAGCAAGTGTCACCCAAGATTGTACGCACCCATTGCATGATCCATCGTGAGGCACTCGCTTCAAGGAAACTCTGGGATATGTACTCGAAGACTGTGTTTGGATTGTAAACTTCATAAAAACTAGAACAGTGAACAGTTGATTATTTGCTCAACTTTGTATTCAGTCAGAACACAAGCATCTCCTATTGCACTTGGCTGTGCATTGGCTGTCCAGAGGAAAAGTTCTTGCAAGGATGTTTGAGCTTCATTTAGAATTGTTGCAGTTTTTGACAGAACACACAATCTCAACCTGGCAGGTAAGGCCACTGATATTGAGTAGCTTGCCATTTTGGCATACCTTGCTGACATTTTTAGCCTTTTGAACAGTTTGAACATATCACTGCAGGGTAAAGATGCCCGTATACTCAAGACATACGACAAAGTTGCAGCTTTTAAGAAACTACAACTTTGGCGCACACGACTCGAGAACAAATCACAAGACATATTTCACTTGTTCTGTGAATTTATAGAGAGCAGTGAAGTTAATGGCGAGATTCTGAAAGGGGTCACTGGTGTAATAAAAAGGCATCTGACACCTCTTGCTGAATATTTTGACAAATACTTCTACACTGGTGAAATATGCCTAAACTGGCACACACCAGGGGTGGAACTTGATGGCTAGACATGTCATGCCACCTCCGCTCTAGAGGTCGGTCACGCCTGATATACACCCATACTGGTGAATTTTGCCTAAACCGGCTCACACCAGGGGTGAATCTTGAAGGCTATGCATGTCACAGTACCTCTGCTCTAGAGGTCGGTCACGTCCCAAACACACCCATACTGGGATAATATGCCTAAACCGGCTCAACCCAGGGATGGAAGTCACTAGTGGCGAGGATTCGTCCTCCTGGACAAAAGCTCCATCCTGGTCACAACTAGGAAGGGTAGCGGCCACGACCGCAGAATGCTGAAGTCGGAGACACTGGACCAGGGCAGTCTAGATAGGCAACCACCTCTCACCCGGTGGGAATGTTTACGTATCCTACTCACACTGAGGTTTTCCGGTGACAAAGTCCAACTCTGGACTGGATGGGCAACCACCTCTCACCCGGCGGTGATACACGGGTATCTCAAAACACATCAAGGTTTTCCAGTGAGAAGGTCCAACTCTGGCCTGGGTGGGCTACCGCCTCTCACCCAGTGGGGATGCATTCATATCCTAAACACGTCGAGGTCTTCCGGTGAGAAAGTCCAACTCTAGACTAAACTGGTGCAATGAAAACCACTGTGTCACGCAATCCGCTTCAGAGACCCACCAAGAATACAGGCTAAAGCCCTGCAATACTCTGAACACCCTGTGGTCCTCTCGTGGATCTCGTGTGGTCCTTTCGGGGAGCACACAGGAGACCACGGGACCTAACGAGGACCACAGGCTTAAATTCAGTAGGATCACAGTGTGGTTTTTGGTGGTAGAAGCGAACGAAGAAGATGACAAATACTTCATGCCCGAAGACATTAAAGCATACGATTGGATTCGTAATCCTTTTCATGTGCATTCTCTGAATTAACCGGTTGTGCACAAGAAGAATTAGCGGAACTGTCTAGCTATTGCATGTTACAAATCAGATTTAACAACCCAGCTGTGGATATCTCTTCCTTTTGGTGCACTATTTCACTGGAATATCTGTTTTTGTCAGCCCTTCCGATGAAAGTTCTTCTACCTTTTTCAACAACTTATTTATGCGAAGTTTCATTTTCTGCATTGATTGCTGTGAAAACGAAATATCGTTCAAGAATAAATGTGGAAGATGATCTTCAAGTGTGTTTGTCACAAATTCCAGTTAGAATATACATGCTATCAAACCAGAAACAGCGCCATCTTTAAGGTAAATGAAAATAACTTTTGTGTAGCAATGAATATGCAGTTAAACATGTAGAGAAAATATTACATAATGCTTTATAAAATTAGATTTATATCTTGCAGATATAAAGTACTTTATTATTGGGCCACAAAAATGTTTGACTTTTAAATGTGGGCCGTGCAGCAAAAAGATCTGAGAACCACTGAACTAGAGTATTACAGCATGTTCTGTACCTTATTGGCTAAGCCAGAGTATCACATGTTCCCTACCTTACTGGCCATGCTAGAATATCACATGTTTCCTACCTTGCTGACCAAGCTAGAGTATCACAACATGTTCATGTTCATAATGATCATTTTCATAACAACTCTCACAGGAACACATTTCTGCAAAATACTATTACATTGTTTTATTAAAATAGGCATATTCCTATATTTTGTCCTGTACTTTTCTTTTTGATATAATCGCGGAGGGCCTTTAGGCAAGGACTGAGAATTTTTATGATTGTATCAGCCATAATTTAGAACAGTGTATTTCAGCTTGTGTAATTGTCTTCATGCAAGGTTGTAATTTTCATTAACAATTAATATTCAGGTTCTGGGAAGCAAGTTTTAACTGCCCTGTATGACTATCAAGCCCGCACTGGCTCGGAAACATCGTTTAGTAAAGGGGACCAGATGGAGCTCTTGGATGACTCGTGAGAACTCATTTCTCATTTTTCTTTCAAATCTTTTCTATTTTTTTGCAGTCTGCAACTTTTAACTTTTTATTTATTTATTTTATAAAGAAGACTGAAGTGATGGTCATCTCAAAGAAAAGAATACCACCAAAATGTAGCATTACCATTGATGACACAAATATGAATCAAGTTGATAGATTCAAGTACTTAGGAGCAATTATAACACCTGATGGGAAATGTCACAATGAAATAAAAAAGCAGACGTGCTCAGGCCAAGTCAGCATTCCAGAAAATGAGAATCATCTTGTGCAACAGATCCATGTCAATGGAAACGAGATTCCAAGTACTTAAATGTTACATCGAGCCAATTTTGTTTTATGGATGTGAAGTATGGTCCATGAATAAGAGAGTACAGCAAAAAAAGTAGGTCATGGAAATGTGGTTTATAAGAAGGATGTTGAAGGTACATGGTAAAGCTAAGAAAACCAATGAAGTAGTCTTAAGAGAGGCTGGAGTTAAAAGGCAAATTACATCAAAGATCAGAAGCAGAAAAGCTAGATTTGTAGGACATTCTCTGAGAAGAGGAAAATTGAAACACACTGTGGCAAGTGGAAGAATTGAGGGAAGAAGAGACAGAGGAAGACAGAGAGAGAAGTTGCTGGATGGGCTGTCAGTGTGGCTAGGAAGAAAGTCACCGGCAGATCTCATAATCAGGTCTAAAGACAGGGAATTGTGGAGAGAAATGATCGCCTACGCCATGCGGCACGGCACTTGATTTATTTATTTATTTTTTTTTTTAAAAAAAAGTTGCTGCATCCCATTCTTTCATAACCTTGGAGAGAATAAAACATCGAGAGATTCTGATGAAGTCATGGCAATAAAATACCTGTGATTTTTTTTTCCCACGCTGGTCATTTTGTAAATAGTTTGAAATTTTTGGATGAATTTCAATACCCAAAGACCTAGTACAGTTATTACAGTAACTGTTAATGGTGACAAGTTTTATCTGTTTGAAGGCAGCATATCCAGGTTTATCATCTGGAGATTATAGACTGAACACAGCTGCAGGCAACGTCCAGTCAGGACAGCTGTAAGAATAGATGCCAGGCACTCTTCCTGAAGTAGATCTGCCCTGTGAGTCAACTGAATGTGTTTTTTTGTGATGCCATGATAGTATATTCTAACTGTTTACCTCATTTTTCAAAATGTGTGTGAACTGAGTGCTATCTTTTGTTGCTATTTTTTCAGACATGCTGATTGGTGGCTGGTTCGAAAACCAGGTGGACAAGAAGGTTATGTCCCACATAACTTTGTTGCACGGATGGATACTATGGAGTCCCAAGAGTATGTAGCTTTTACAGAACTCATGGGTAAATTCAGTTGCTAGATTGATTGTGGTTGCAGTATTTTTGGTAACAAAACAGGCATAATTTTATTAATGGATTGACTGATGTATGGGAAAGATAAGTAAATACATCATTGCACTGCTTCATAATTTCTCTCATATAGGTGAAATCATAC
This sequence comes from Achatina immaculata, assembly GCA_009760885.1. Taxonomy (NCBI): domain Eukaryota; kingdom Metazoa; phylum Mollusca; class Gastropoda; order Stylommatophora; family Achatinidae; genus Lissachatina; species Lissachatina immaculata. Next base: position 65,246,319 of record CM019720.1, on the reverse strand, counting down.
TTCTTACTTACATCTTACATCCTTCATGTGCTGTTAAACATCACATAGGGCTCACATGGTAGTCTGGCAAGTTTTCCTGTTTTCGGCAAGTTTTTTTTAACCTCAACAAGGGATTTTTACTAACTGCTAATTTGGCCTCATGAATAGCAGACATGAAGATAAAGATAAAAAAGACAGTTAGGGAATTAAGACCACTCCGCTTTGATCTTACAAAAATGCCAAAACAATACAGTATAGAAATGAAGAACCATTTCAGAATCCTGATGGCTGTACAGGAGGAGATGACACCAGATGAATTGGCTATGCAGGTCAGAGATATCTTAATAACAACAGCTAAAGACATGGTTCCAATTAAGAAAATGCAAAAGAATGGATGGATTACAGCAGGCACACTAGAACAGATAAAACAACGTAGAGAAATGAAGACGCAATGGAAAGTGACAAAAACAACAAAGAGGAATATAAATCTTTAATAAAGGAAGTATGAAGAAATGTAAGAAAAGACAAAAAAACAATACATACAAGATTGTTGTGAAAGAATAGAAGGATATCAGAAGTGTGGAAGAGATAGTGAAATGTTTAAAGAAATGAAGACATTGACAAGAAATGTCACACCTAAACTAAAAGTAATTTGTGACGAGATGGGAAAGACCTTAACAGAGACAGAAGAAATTCTAGAAAGATGTAAGGAATATTGCAGAGGAGTGTATGAAACAATTAACTGTGAAAGCAGAAATCAACAGTGTGAATTGTTATTGGAGGAGAAAGAACCCGAACTGACAGTAGAAGAAGTTTTTTGGGCAATAAAGAATCTGAAAAATGGTAAATCACCAGGATGTGATGAGATAACAGCTGAACTTATTAAAGCAGGAGGAAAGGAATATGCAACAATCTATCATCTTATCTTATCTTATATCTTATATCCTTCCCGTGCCATTAAACGTCACATAGGGCTCGCAAAGTAGTTCGCCAATTTTTCCTGTCTTCGGCGAGTCTTTCAACCTCATCAAAGGATTTTATGCCTGTTAATTTGGCCTCTCTTAATAATGTCCTCTTCAGAGTTTCACGCGGTCTGCCTCTTTTTCTTCGGCCTGTTGTGTTCCACTTGATAGCTTGTTTTGGGATTCTCTGATCATTTCTTCTCATCAAGTGACCAACATATGTACAATCTATCATGCACTATGTAAAAAGATATGACATTCAGGTATTTGGCTGTATTCATACCACTGCCAAAAAAGGGTAACTTGAAATTATGCACAAACTAGAGAACTGTTGCCCTGATTAGTCATGCCAGTAAAATTCTATTAAAAATCATAATGGGTAAACTTCATAATAAAATAGAAGAAGAATTCAATATGGTCCAAGATGGTTTTAGACAAAGAAGAGGATAAGAGATCATATATTCAATATAAGATTAATAATAGAGAAATGCAGACAGTTTAATGCAAATCTATATTTATCTTTTATAGACTATTCAAAGGCATTTGATTGTGTACAACACCAGAAACTTTGGGAAATAATGGAAAAAGATGGGATTTCTAACATTTTTAATGCAATTAATATCACTGCTGTATCCAGACAAACAGGCAGCAGTAAGAAAAGTGAAACAAAATCTTGGTTTGACATAAAACAAGGGGTCCATCAGGGGTGCATAATATCGCTTTACTTATTTAACTTGTATACTGAAAATATAATGAGGAATGTTAGAGAAGATGTAGGCAAAGAATGTTACGATGGCATAAAAATTGGAGGTTGTGAAATACCAACACAAAAAAGGAATGGAAAAACTAATTATGTCAGTCCGTGAGAACAGCGAAAAGCAAAACCTCTATTTTAAAGGGAAACAAACTAAATTGATGACAACTGACAAAACAAATAAGGCAGCTGAAATATGTATCAATGAGGGAAAATTAGAAGAAGTGGAGAGTTTTGAATATCTTGGATCACTACTAACTAATAATGGAGATACAATGAGAGAAATTAAAAGGAGGACATCTATTGCTCTTCAGAAAGTAAAACAACTAAAGCAGCTGTGGAGAGGAACAGACAGAACCACAAAAATAAGATTTTTAAGGGCATGCATCTTACCCATCGCAACATGTGCCTGTGAGACCTGGACACTTAACAAAACGGCTGAGAAACACATAAATGTCTTTGAATGTAAATGCTACAGAAGAATTCTTCAAATGTCGTGGACACAAAAGAACAAATATATCCATACTACAAGAACTTAATATTGAAGAAGGCTGGCTAGTAAAGAGGATTAAAGAGAGAAAACTGAAATATTTCGACATATTAAATGTCATGATAATCTAAAGAAGACCGTCTTGGAAGAGTACATAATGGGAAAAAGAAAGAGAGGAAGACCAAGGTGAAGATGGCTGCAAGAAATGTTGATAATCTGCTAATGGATGCATCAGCAGCAGGGCATCTTGCTTACAACCGAGAGGCCAACAGGAGAGCTGTTAGGCAGGCAAAGTTCCACAAGGGACATGCAAATGACTGACTGAATGAATTTGACCTCTCTCAATAATGTTTCACATGGTCAGCCAGAATCATACTTGTAAATTCATTAAAGTGGTTGAAGCATATAGAAAAGAAGAAGTTTATGATAGTGTACAAAATACAGAAATTCAAACATACAACGCCCGGTGCCATCTCCTCAGAGACAGTTTGACTGCAGTGCTCCTCTGACTTGCTGTGTACAGCCCAAGAACATTCCAACCTATTTTGTTTGTTTGTTTGTTTGTCCACTAGTCTATATTGTTGTTGACCTCTTGCTCTTTTTTTCCTTTTGTTTCCTCTGGTATGGTTTTTAATATTGTATTATGTCTTTTGATATGATTAAAATAGTTCAGGTGTATGGTACTAATGTTTTTTATTATTTCTCTTTTCAGTTTCATTTGATTTAGTACTTCTTTGTTTTCTCTTCTGTCTCTAGAATTCAGCCTGTTCTTCAGTAAATCAGCATTTCACATTCCAGAGTTTTCTCTTCCATTTTCTTGCTTAATGTCCAAGCTTGTACACCACAGAGTAGAGTAAACAACATTTGATGACTCTTATCTTCAGTGGTTGTGCTGTATGTTTCAACACAAGATCATACAGGAAGCATCAAACAGGAAATAAAAATGTTACATGACAGTTATAAGAGTTCAAAGAGAAGAGTAATTTAAAAGAGTAATTTTGTTTACTATTTAGAACTTTGTAACATTGTTTACATGTGAGACCCACACTGCAGTGAGCAAATAAAATACATCAATGTGAAGCTTGTATCAAGGATGCAGTCACTTATGCCAGGCTGTTTTAGCTTCTGTATTGCTCTTCACACTCAGCAATACCGGCTCTACCATGAAGTGAATGAGTCTTCTTAAATGTCGCATGGCATTCTCACACCAAAGGGCTATGAAGAGTTAGTGCCTTCATGTCTTCTAGGGATCAGTGGAAGAGAGGAGGCCAGGACCTGCTCTTGCTGTCTCTCTGTTTTTACAGGGAAGTCCTGAGCCCCCATTTCTTGAGACATGTCCACCCTAGTGTAGACTGGTCGAAAAAATTTTATCTTGTGACCTTCAGGTCATTGGACAAGTGCACTTACACCATGGCACAAGCAGGATTCAGTTTGTGTTTTTAAATATAAGAATATATTTTAGTTATACGTATAGCAGACACATTATTTTATAAGGAATGATTGATCTCACTTGTGATTTGTGACTCAGTTTTTGGTATCTATGGGAACTGAAATACTTCGTTTAAACTCAGATTCAGTCAGACTGAATTCCTTCTTGAAAAATGTCTGTAGCAACTCATTTAAACAGCTTTTCGTCTTGTCCTGAATTAAGTTTGTGTAATCTGGAAGAAGCAGAGGATATTTATTAATGGATAATACTGAGGGTTGTTCAAAAGATTTTGCTCTGTTACAGTCACTAGCCTCCTCAAACTGTGGTTTGTCATCCAAAGTTTACTTTTCCACTTCTTTATCTGTAAACTTCATTTCCAAGTGTGTCACATGACCCACTGTGTTAGATGACTCATCTGTATACTGATGGCACTCAGTGGGAGCAGCCTTTTCATCAAAGTAACTCAATAATTGTTTGTTATTAGAACCACCTGTCTTAAGATATCATCCACTTACTTTGAACAGGAGCTGTGAGGAATTTCATTGCCCCCCCCCCCCAATATCCCTTCTCCATCAAAGAGTAGAGGTAGATCTCCAACAGCATTAACTGTATGTATCCATCCATACACAAAATATTTCATATGGGGCATTTGCTTTCAGCCTGCCTTCATATTTGTAACTATGATATTAGCATACCAGCCAGGACAATTAAACTGTTTTGCTAAAAAACCATGTTTTCTTGAAAAATCATGTTTTCTTATTTGTTCTTGTTCATTTTTCTTTGTAATGCAATTACTATGTGTGAGCATACCATGTAAAGTTTGTTTTCAGCTGGTTTTTTGGAAAGATCACCAGAAAAGATGCAGAGAGATTGCTTAAAGTGCCACATTCCCCTCTTGGAGCTTTCCTTGTACGAGAGAGTGAAACTGAACCAGGTTAGCATATCTGTATGGAAGCAGTTTTTTTTTAAAATTTTAGGATTAGGAAGCATAATCATTGAACATAAGAACAAACCAGGTAGATAACAAGTATTTCTAGTTAATAGATGACACAGTCGGAAAACCTTGAGGCAGCTTTACATTTCTAGTTGATAGATCACACAGTCAGAGAGTTTGGAAGATGCCTGTTGGAAAATAATGGCAGAATCTTTTGTTCCTCTCTAGGCTGAAGATGTAAATCTAAACACTCTCCCACTATTCAGTAGGGTTTTTTTCCTTCTGGGCATTATAACAGCACAGTTCTCATGTTTGAACAGCTCTCATGTTTTATGGTTAAATCATTAACAGCTGAAGAAGATTCTAAATAAGATTGTAAAATTTGGTCATTACTATTTAATGTTTGTGATCATAAACCAGTGATGACCAGAAAATGGTAACAGCTTTCATTTCTTATAACATGCCACATGCTGTGTCAGATACATCTGTTGTTAGCTGTACAGATGCTTAGTAATATCTTGGTGCTGAAATATTTCATTATTTTCTTATCCTTGAAACAGATTTCTTACAATTGTTTTGTGGCTGTGACAAATGATATTTATAAAAAAGCATGTTCAGTTTCTTGGGATTTCTCTATTTCCCCCCCCCCCCTCCATTGTAGTTGGATGTGCAGTACTTTAGTTTGTTCAGTCACAAACATTTTTGTGCCATTGTTCACAATTTTATATTTAACATAGAGGTTTTCTGATGTGAATATCCCTGTGTTCTATCATTTCTTCAAAGGCATGTATGTCCTATGTGTCCATGACAGTGATCCTGGTCGTGGAGAGTGCATCAAACACTACAAGATCAGAAGGCTGGACAACGGAGGCTGCTACATTACATCCAGATCTGTATTTGCTACTCATGCTGAGTTAATAAGACACTATCAGAGTAAGTAATCAAACAAGATTCACTCACTGTTGTCTGTATCTTGTTAATGTCAGATTAATAAAACACTATATGTAGCAAACACTCACTTTCACTCACTGTAGTCTGTATCTTGTTAAATCAGATTAATAAGACACTATAAGTAATCTAACAAGATTCACTCACCGTTGTCTGTATCTTGTTAACATCAGATTAACTCTTCCCGTGCCCAGAAAAAAAAGCGGACGTTCCCGTCTGTGCCGCGCAAAAAAACACGGGTCTTGATATGTATAGGGGGTATAGTTGTAAAATGGAATGGAAAACAGTATTTACATGTACTTCTGTGTACTTATTATGTTTCAAAGTATAACTAAATGTATGAAAATTTCATAAATGCAGAGTTTTTTATATGTTGGTCACTTGATGAGAAGAAATGATCAGAGAATCCCAAAACAAGCTATCAAGTGGAACACAACAGGCCAAAGAAAAAGAGGCAGATCGCATGAAACTCTGAAGAGGACATTATTAAGAGAGGCCAAATTAACGGGCATAAAATCCTTTGATGAGGTTGAAAGACTTGCCGAAGACAGGAAAAATTGGCAAACTACTTTGCGAGCCCTATGTGACATTTAACGGCACGGGAAGGATATAAGATAAGAGTTTTTTAGGAAAAAAGAAGTAATGTGATGTTTTTATACAATGACTGTGCCCAGCTCACCATTGGCTAGGTCTAGATCTACACTACTTACTATCTGAGATGTCTAGATCTACTTGTTGATCTCATTTTGTGAGTCTATGTTGCATTCTCACTAAATTAATGTCTGAGATAACCTCCTAACTACTTCTCCAGTCATCTAAATATGTCTAGATCTACTTGGGATACATTCAAGAGCAGTGGGGTGGTCACAGGCCATGTCCATACCCCTATCTACATCATCAAAAATTGAAAATTTTCGATGTTTCTCTTCCATTTTCTCGCTCGGCATCGCTCGTAACTAAGGACTCTTTCACCATTTTGAAAAGTATCACCGGAAACGCGGACGAAATATGTATAATTTAAATATTACACCAGTTGTTTTATTGAAACAAATGAATTGTCACTATAACGACTAAGGCACGCAACTCAGTAACCCGAAGTTAGCACTATAGCGACTATGGCACAGGATGAGTTAATAAGACAGTGTAGTAACAAACAAGATTCACTCATTGTTGACTGTATCTTGTTAAATCAGATTAATAAGACACTATCAGAGTAAGTAACAAACAAGATTCACTCACTGTTGTCTGTATCTTGTTAACATCAGATTAATAAGACACTATAAGTAACAAACAATATTCACTCAGTGTTGTCTGTATCTTGTTAACATTAGATTAATAAAACAGTATAAGTAACAAACAAGATTCACTCAGTGTTGTCTGTATTTTATCAACATCTACATTTAGTTGTTTTGCAGCATTTTTTGCCAAGTTTGCTTTCATTATAACAGTGTCTGTCTCAGTTTAGGCACCTGGCTTTCCTATCATAGGGATTTTGGGATCATAGGAGGACATCTTGAGGCCAGAGAAGATCTAGTTAAGATGAGGCTGCTGACAGAGAAATTCACAGAAGTTGATGCTTGTATGGACAGCTTTTTGTATGGACTCAAACAGTAGCCCTGCATTCATAATTCATATTTATTTCCATATTTTTGAATGAGCATAGTTAAAAAAGATGACATTGTTAAGAGAGGCCAAATTAGTAGACATAAAATCTCTTGATGAGGTTGAAAAGCTTGCTGAAAACAGGAAAACTTGGCAATCTACCAGGCAAGCCCTGTGTGACATTTAACAGCATGTGAGGGATGTAAGATGTTAGTTTCAAAAATTCTAAGTATGACAGATTTGTAAGAGAGGAGCTACTTCAGTGGTTATAACTGTAGTATGCTACTAGTTAACCTGATACTCCTTACATCCACCATCATATTTTGTCAGTGCTTTATAGTTATACATTAGCCATATGTTATTAGTCATTTGTTCTAAATGACATTATTGCTTTTTTTTTTGTTAGTTCTACCTCTGTTTATGAGCAGCTGTAGTGTTTTCCCCAAAAGACACTTGGACCTTCCTGTCTCTAGTAACAATGTTTCTTAAACTAGAATACAGTTCTCATGCTTTGCACCATTACAAAGATTATGTATTATTTAATATCAATGGTAAACATTTTATTCATTTTTTAATAGTGTACTTCAGTGTGTAAATTAAAAATATATCTGTTGAATCAAAATCACTGTGATTCATAATAGTTATGTAAATAACGCTTACAAATGGTTGCCTGAATAAAGGTTTCCTGCCTAAAGAAGTAGGAAATACATTTGCTGACTTCAGTGGCTGCCATGATTAATTCAAGATCCTGTCACAGCTGTTGACCATACATTGAGGACTCAGATTATATACATTATCATCACAGCTGTTGACCATACAGTGAGGACTCAGATTATATACATTATCATCACAGCTGTTGACCATACAGTGAGGACTCAGATTATATACATTATCATCACAGCTGTTGGCCATACAATGAGGACTCAGATTATATACATTATCATCACAGCTGTTGACCATACAGTGAGGACTCAGATTATATACATTATCATCACAGCTGTTGGCCATACAATGAGGACTCAGATTATATACATTATCATTAATGATCAATCTACTACATTTTAACCTATCATACTTCAGATAATGTACATTATCATTAATGATCAATCTACTGCATTATAACCTATCATACTTCAGATAATGTACATTATCATTAATGATCAAGCTACTACATTATAACCTATCACACTTCAGCAACATTTGTTTAAAAAGTGTTGCTAGCAGTGAATTCAGGTTGCACACTTTTCATTAATGCAAACTCTCTTATGTGATAAATATAAATTCCTAACTTACTTCTGCCACAGAATCCAACAAATTACCACAACCCTCCACTCCTACCCCAAGGGTGAAATCCATTTTCTTTCTTGTAACAGTCTAACATCTTGTACGGATCCTGTGAGGAGAAGTCTTAAGAAGTTATACCAGCTCACGTGGACTGATCTCAGTCTCTTAAAATTGGCTACTTATGTCAGTCCTCTTCCTGTGACATTATACACTGGCCTACTAGTTACTAGACCAAGTAGCTACACTGACATGTTCCTTTACAGATTAACCACCACCTAGGCCCCATAAGCTAAACTTAATAATGACATGCCCCCTGAGATCCTGAACTGTACATCTCTTGATATATGGCCTGATTCCCCTCTAGTTGTTAAATCTTCTATTACTGTATGAATTTGTGTTACACGGACCAAACTTAACTGATACATCACATGCCAGCGCAGAGGTACCAGTTGTAAATGATTGTCACATGAAGCAAATGTATCTGTATTTGCAGATTTTATTTTCCTGAAGCCAGGTTCCCTGCCATCTTGGGCTCCTAGACTTAGATCTGTTCATCTAACAGATAATCCACCATTGTACACATGGCAGATGATGACACTGTAAGATGTAAGGATGCTGTGGAGCATATCTAGTAGTTATGGGTTTAGATGACAGACATTGAAGAGTTCCTAGTCTGGAGTACAATGATTTGTTTGTTCCTGTAATCCTCAGTGAAAGAAGAAGGTTTGTGTCATAAACTGACAACACCATGTCCAAAACCTAAGCCTGTTATGCAAGATCTGTCAGTGGAAACCAAGGACATGTGGGAGATACCCAGAGAAACACTGACACTGCAAACTCTTCTAGGGACTGGCCAATTTGGAGAAGTTTACAAAGGTAAACTCATCTTGTTCCTGTTAAGCAGGAATGTTGCATGTAGCCTATATTTATTGGATTTAAAATAGGGAGCGTAGTTAAAAGTCTAAATTGGGGAAAGATTCAGTAGCTTAACTCTTCCCGTGCCAGTGGTCAATTTTTAGACCCTTCCGGCGTCCCCGTTGCGTGCCAACGATCGAAATTTCGATCATGGTTTGTTTCAATAAAAGAACCAGTGTAACATTTAGATTGTACATATTTCGTCCATGTTTCCGGTGACACTTTTCAAAATGGTGAAAGAGTCCTTAGATACGAGCGATGCCGAGCGAGAAAAAGAAAGAGAAACATGGAAAATTTTCCATTTTTGATGATGTATACAGCTGTGACCACCCCACTGCTCTTGAATGTATCCCAAGTAGATTTAGACATATTTAGACGACTGGAGAAGTAGTTAGGAGGTTATTTCAGACATTAATTTAGCGAGAATGCAACATAGAATCAGAATATGAGATCGACAAGTAGATCTGGACATCTCAGATAGTAAGTAGTGCAGATCTAGACCTAGCTAATGGTAAGCTGGGCACAATCATTGTCTAAAAACATCACATTACTTCTTTTTTCCTAAAAAAAACTCTGCATTTATGAAATTTTCATACATTTAGTTATACTTTGAAACATAATAAGTACACGGAAGTACATGTAAATACTGTTTTCCATTCCATTTTACAACTATATCCCCTAACATATCAAGACCCGCGCTTTTACTCTGGTAAGCAACTGATCATCCGCTTTTCTTCCTGTGGCACGGGAAGAGTTAATTCATTTAGAAAAAGGGGGTATGGTAGAGGACAGCTGAGATATGTAGTGGTTTAAGTCTGTAAGAGATTGTTGTAGTTTATGCATATGAGTGAGATAAATGTAAGGATTTAAGCAGTGGTCAAACTAGGATTTGTCATAACCGGTAAAATTATACCTATCTTTCACTTTTCACAAAGTATTTTCTGAAATACTGGTTTTTTCAATGCAACATTCGGTACTTTATACTTTTTTTCTAATATAAAGTTAAACATGTTTTACAAACAGCGGTAACTAAATATCATTATAAAGTTTTTTTTTCTTATATTATTTGTGGTGAGATATATTGTTTACAGAATGCTCACATGCTTAAAAAAGTAAAAACTCTTCCATGCAAACTGAGCATCATCATTCTACTGGCCCAGTTATCCTCCAACTGATGTTGCTATTTGCATTTTTACTAGTTTTTTTATAAAATAAACTGCTAATGGTAACCGACGACTTACAAACATTTTGGTTTTTCTCTTTTTTTTTTTTTATTGGTAATTTACCAGTTAACACGATCACTTATTTAAGTCTTTGAGAGAGATATGTAATGGTTTCAGCCTGTGAGAGAGAGAGAGAGATGTAGTTTTTTTAAGTCTTTGAGAGAGATATACAGTGGTTTAAGTTTGGCCTAAGAGCGAATAGTTTTGTATAAATTACTTAAGAATGAATAGATTTGGTATAAATGTCTTGAATAAGAGTGAATAGATTTGTTATAAGTGACTTGACCAAGAGTGAATAGATTAATAGTTTGGTATAAGTATATACACAAATATAACTAAATATATAAATATTCAGAACGCAAATATATGCTCATATATAAAACTAAGTATATAAAAATACACAAAGTCACCGCATTAAATCTGTGATAAGAAAGTGTTAAAACTATTTAAAACAGAAGTAAGAACAGCTTTATTAATTAACAGACGCACAGCTGTGAAGTTTTAGTTTACACCTTAATCATACAAAAACTTACAGGACACAGAAATAAAAAAAAAGAAAGGAAAATAAAGATGCACATGAATGCTATACAACAAACAGAAATGGAAAGGATTAGAAAAAAAAGGGAGCACTTAACTGTGACTTGTAAGAAGCTCTGACCAGGAGTGCACATGGTGGAGTGTTGTGAATGTTTAAATAAAGACTTGGCTGGTAATAAAGAAAGGGTGGGGAAGCAGAAAGGAGAGAGAGAGAGAGGGATACATTGATAATGTAGCCAAGAAAAAAAATGGATGGAATAAATATATGTGGTTGGGATAGAGGGTTTGTAATCTAGTGCAGTGAGGGGGTTCTGAATATGTTACAGGTGAGGAAAGATAGAGAGGGAATATGACTGTGAGGAAAAGAGAATGTTAAGTGTGGCTGAAGGTCATACCATGCCAGGCCATACCAGACAGTTGTTGACAAAGATATTTACACATTCTTACAGTATTTTAGTTTCACTGTTTCAACAAAAAAAAAAGCATGTGCTGCATATCTGCTTGGCAGGTACCTGGAAAGGCACTACAGATGTAGCAATTAAAACCTTGAAGCAAGGATCAATGAGTGTTGCTCATTTCCTACAGGTACTAGATATATATTCTGTGTCTGTGTGTGTATGTATTTATTGTCTTTTATAATTGTGTGTCTAGCAAATGGTAAGTTTGTGTGTGTTCAAATGGACATTTTTATTTTAGTATTTGGTTGCTTTCAGCTTCATGCCTGATTTTAATGAGATCATCTTTTTGTCTTGTTATGCACTGACAGCTTTGTACGGTACATTTTTGTGTGGCTTACTATTCAGGCAAGCATTCTTTGATGTTAAAGTCAGTTTTCCCTAAGACTACATGTAACATGTCCCATTTCTACAAATGGGTCAGTAGATCTCCAACCTCTGCCTTTGCATGAGAACCAGTTCCTTATCAGCTGGACTTTTCCTAGAATCCAGATATACAGTTAGAACACAGTTGTGAGTCAGGCAGTCATTTGCATATCCTTTGTGGAACTTTGCTTCCTTAACAGCTCTCCTGTAGGCCTCTCGGTTGTAAGCAAGATGCCCTACTATTGATGCATCCATTTGCAGATTATCAATGATGTCTTGCTGCCATCTTCGCCTTGGTCTTCCTCTCTTTCTTTTTCCAGTTATGCACCCTTCCAAGACGGTCTTCTCTAGATTATCATGACATTTAATGTGTCCAGAATATTTAAGTTTTCTCTCTTTAATCCTCTTTACTAGCCAACCTTCTTCAATATTAAGTTCTTGTAATATGGATATATTTATTCTTTTGTGTGTCCATGATATTTGAAGAACTTTTCTGTAGCATCTACATTCAAAGGGATTTATGTGTTTCTCAGCTGTTTTGTTAAGTGTCCAGGTCTCACAGGCATATGTTGCAATGGGAAAGATGCATGCCCTTAAAAATCTTGTTTTTGTAGTTCTGTCTGCTCCTCTCCACAGATTCTTTAGTTTTAATTTTTCAAGAGTGATAGATGTCCTCCTTTTTAATTTCTCTCATTGTATCTCCATTATTAATTAGTAATGATCCAAGATATTCAAAACTCTCCTCCTCTTCCAATTTTTCCTCATTGATATATATTTCAGCTGCCCTGTTTTGTCAGTTGTCATCAATTTAGTTTTCTTCGCATTAAGATAGAGGTTTTGCTCTTCACTATTCTTACGGACTGACATAATTAATTTTTCCATTCCTTTTTCTGTTGTGGGCAGTAATACTGTGTCATCACCATATCTAATCTCTGGTATTTCATAACCTCCAATTTTTATGGCATCATAATAATAAAATCTTCTCTAACATTCCTCATTATATTTTCAGTATACAAGTTAAATAAGTAAGGCAACAATATGCACCCCTGATGGACCCCTTGTTTTATATCAAACCAAGTTGTTGTTTCACCATTTATTCTTACTGCTGCCTGTTGGTCTAGATACAGCAGTGATGTTAATTGTATCACATGTGATACAGTGTAGTTGTATTACCCAGGTAATACAGCGAGGAGTCGGGCATGGAAGTGTATTGTGTATTTACATGTTTAACTTGTACATACGAGATTTTGTAACACTTAGTGGTGGCTGGTTATCTGAAATGATACCCATCAGTCCTGGTATCCTTCACCTTAATCTAAATACCTTCTAATGTGGACACAGTTGGTATTGACAGGATGTAGTTTGTCATGACATTCTTATGGAAGCCAGTGAGACAGAATATTCAGAGACAGACAATGGCACAATATCTTTACTTAGGATGAAACAAGTGAGAATAAAATGTGATGCCAGGCACACATGCCATGTTAAAAAATTCTAAATCAGCATAGATCTGATGTCATCAGTCCCTGTACACTGAAGGATGTATTGATGTATTAAAGAAGAGATCAGAATACATGTGGGGTTGTCGTGGGTGCAATGATAATCCTAGCAGGCTGGATAAAAGTGATCATCTTCAAAGATATTGGTGGAACCCATGAATGCTTGGGCTTTATCATCAATGAAGAACTTTTTGTTAAGACAGTGGGGGCAAAGACACCATCCACTTTGACCCTTAACTGACATTCTAATGTCAGGATTGGCAAGCCATAGCCAACTAAGACCCTGTCCCACCTCTTCATTGGTTCCCCAGTAACAAGCCTAGCCTGACAAATGGCAGAATCTCCATAGTCTTCATGGCAGTGGAGTCTGCTAAAGAAGTATAAAACGTCCTCTGCTTTTTTAGCTCCACCCAGGTGGGCACACAGTCTCAAATTTCGTGCCTACCAGTTCTCTGGCCACCAACTTTCATGCCAGTTCTCTGGCCACCAACAGTCATGCCAGTTCTCTGGCCACCAGCAGTCATGCCAGTTCTCTGGCCACCAGCAGTCATGCCAGTTCTCTGGCCACCAACAGTCATGCCAGTTCTCTGGCCACCAGCAGTCATGCCAGTTCTCTGGCCACCAGCAGTCATGCCAGTTCTCTGGCCACCAACTTTCATGCCAGTTCTGTGGCCACCAACTTTCATGCCAGTTCTGTGGCCACCAACTGTCATGCTGAGCTCATTGTTTCCCCAGAAGCTGCCAGAAAAGTTAGCACCACAGCTCAGACTTGCAGTCATCTTCCTCAATGACAGCAGGTCTGTCATACAAAGTCTGCTATTTCCCAGGGATAGCTATGCACACTGTATGAAGAAAAGGTCCACTGTGGTCTGTTGGAAATGAAGCTGCTAGCAGGCAATCATAGGTTCAGCTCCCTGTCTCATACAGTGTATCAAGCTTCAGAACAAACAAAACACAACCTTCAAAAGACTTCACAATTTATCCAGACAATGAACTTAGATGTCTGAGACTAGAACCATGAAACACAGAAGAAGAAGAAGAAGCATTTGGGGACTGATAAAATAGCTGCCATTACCCGCTCCCAATCCTTCTCAATGCTGAGCCTCAACAACTTCACCACATCAACTGCAAAGAACACTAGCTTACAGTTCCAGGAAGATAGAAGAAGACAGAGGAGAAGAAGAAGATTGAGACAGTAACTGATAGCAGAAAATCCTGAAGAACTATACAAGCTTGTCATACAGATCAACAGTAAAAAAAGCAAGAAAATGTGCTGGGGGGAAACATTCAAAAGACAAAAGTCATGGCAAGGAAGAACAAAAACAATCTGTAAATATAAAAAAATGAATGAATAAAACTGAAACTAGTACAAAAATTTCATGTCTCGACCACGCGTTAGAGATGGTGGAAGAAATGAATGGAAATTAACAGAATGGAAATAGCAAAATGCACTTTCTGCAATTGGAAAAAAAATATCTTTAACCCCAAACAAACAACCTAGAAACAGGCTGAGAGCTGTCAGCCATATTTCTCTGTGATTCAGTGTATGGCTGCCTTCACTTGAGATACTCTACCGTACAAGAACAGTAAAGAAATTATGAAACAGTTGAACTAAAGAAATTATGAAAAACAAGAGGCATTAAAATATCTCAGTTTAACATGGATCATAATAATATGCTTAAATCAAAGCTGAGGAAATAGTCAAAGAAAAAAGAGAAGGATGACATTAACAAAGATAGTTAAACAATGTGAAAAAATAGACACATAACATGAAAGCAACAAGGGGGGCAAGCTGGTGATTCACTGTAGTCAGTCTTCTCTTTTGACATAGCCGAGATGAAGAGTTGGCACTTCATCTGATGCCTCATGTGTTTTGAAAATAACTGACTCTTGTAAACTGATTTTAAAAAATGATTGTCAAGAAAAATATATGAATGCCAGGTGGAAATAATTCAGATTTTCGTAACAGTTATGTCAATAACTTTCTCACACATTAAGCTATCAGTAACATTCTCACATGATGAAAAGAAACAGAGAATCCCAAAACAAACTATAAAGTGGAACACAACAGGGCAAAGAAAAAGATATCAACTATGTGAAACTCTAAAGAGGACATTGTTAAGAGAGGCCAAATATGTAGTAGGCATGAAATCCCTTGGTGAGGTTGAAAAGCTTGCTGAAAACAGGAAAACTTGGCGAACTACCATGCTGTTTAACAGCACGGAAGGGATGTAATATGTAAGAACATTCTTACACAGTAGGCCATGTGTAAAATAATATGTCTTGTCTTTGCAGGAAGCTCTTACACAGTAGGCCATGTGTAAAATAATATGTCTTGTCTTTGCAGGAAGCTCTTACACAGTAGGCCATGTGTAAAATAATATGTCTTGTCTTTGCAGGAAGCTCAGATAATGAAAATGCTGAGACATGATAAACTAGTCCGTCTGTACGCTGTGTGCACCAAAGAGGAACCAATATATATTGTCACTGAACTGATGACCAATGGCAGTCTGTTGGATTACTTGCGCAATGATAAACTGAATAAAATTACCCTCACTCATTTAATAGACATGGCCTCTCAGGTAACACAGACAAATAGAAGTTTTGATCTTTCTTTCAATGATTTTATTTTATTTCTACTTTATTTAGGTTTAAGCTTCATTTTTCTAGCAGATGTTTTTTTTTCTTTTTTAAATTCATCTCTGTACTGAATGTATAGAAACCTGGAAGAATATTATAGAAACCTGGAAGAATATATAAAAATCTGGAAGAATGTATAGAAAGGGAGGCAAAGTTCCGCAAGGGACATGCAAATGAATGAATGGAAGAATGTATAGAAAGCTGGAAGAATATGACAGTCTAAGGACATGTTAAATGAAAAAAAAACCCTGAAAAAAAATTGCTGTAAGAAGCTGTATAAAGTTGTTGCAGTTTCAGACTTTGTGAGATACCACAGCTGTCTTATAGCATGTGCTGTGCAGTATGTACATAACAGGGATGACTTCTTTGAATCAGTATGTGGGAGACATGGAGGTGAAGATGCTTGTCCGATGAGGCAATCAGCAACCCATAGCTGATATGCTGGAGTCAGGGTTAACAAACCATAGCTGACCAAGACCCTGTCCCACCCCTCCGTGGTACCCCTAGTAACAGACCTAGCCTGGCTAACAGGGCAGGGATCACCGTAGTCCCCATGGTGGTGGAATCTGTTGAAGAAGCATTGCACACCCCCTGCTTTTTAGCTGTACTCTGGGAATGAAGGAGTAGCTGCCATAACACGCTCCCGTGCCAATATGATGCTGTGTCTCAACACCTCTACAGCATCAGCTGCAAAGAGCAACAGCTTTCAGTTACAGGTACAAGAACAAGTATGCAGGAGACATAGTATTCTATAAATCTTTTTTTTTTTAATAGTTAGTGAAATGCAACGGCCAAATTAGTAGACATAAAATCCCTTGATGAGGTTGAAAAGCTCGCCAAAAACAGAAAAACTTGGCAAACTACCATGAGAGCCCTATGTGATGTTTAATGGCATGGGAAGGATGTAAGATGTAAGAAATGCAAAATCAGTTTGAGTTCAGATTGAAGAAGTGCATCAGTTCAAGATGTAGAAAATTCAGAAGTTGTTATCAGTGTTTCCAGTTTACGTTTGTCAAACTAAACCAACGAGCTGGGGTGCTGGAAGCAAGTTCAGTGTATCTTTAAGGGAAGTGATAGTGATGTGGTTTAACATGACCTGACACTTGAACTCAGGAGAAGAAGAAGATGTATTTTGAGATTTTGGCATTTCTGTTCTGTCAATCTGTTCTGCTGTCTTCCAGAGAACTGTAGCACTCCTGCATTTTATCAGTCTCAGTTTTGTGATGTCTAGTTTTCAAGTTTTTCTTTCGTGATGTTTACACCCAAGATTCAGAGACTGAAGTTTTGTGCAGCATCAAAGTCTTTATTGGTCTTGTTACACAAAAGTAGAGTTTGTTCCTAGCACTGGTACAGTTGATATTCAAGAAGTCATCAGGGTATGGCCCAGACCATAGCTTTCTTTACAGCTCACCCCTGACTCATTAGATTTAAATACAAGTTTTGCTTCTGTGTTTCTGTAGTTTTGTCTTGATTTGATGAGACAGACTGCCATCTTGACACAAAAAAACTTGTCTGTGGTCATTTATGTGACTTCTGACCAGAGGCAAATCTTTTTTCTCAGACTGAGATCCTGATGATAGGAGTCATGTAGGAGATTATGATTGTGGTGACAGATCCTGATAATAGGGCTTATGTAGGAGGTCATGATTGTAGCAACAGATCCTGATAATAGGAGTCATGTAGGAGATTATGATTGTGGTGACAGATCCTGATAATAGGGCTTATGTGGGAGATCATGATTGTAGCAACAGATCCTGATAATAGGAGTCATACAGGAGATCATGGTTGTGGTGATTAAGATCCTGATAATAGTAGTCATGTAGGAGATCCTGATCATAGTTCTTATGTAGGAAATTATGACTGGTTATGTAAGATATCATTATTGTGGTTATTTAGGAGATTATAATTGTGATGACTGAGATCCTGATCGCAGGAGTTATGTAGGAGGTTATGATTATGATGATTTTATTTTTAGCAAATTCAGAAATAGTCTCATGCATGAAAGCCATTGTTAGTAATGCAAGAGTTTGCTTTGTGTGTTTGATACTTATGTGTGCACCTTTTTTTTTAAAAAATTTTAAAATATTAGTATTTGGCTCTTCTGTATTTATAATTAGATTGCCAGTGGCATGGCTTACTTAGAAATGAAAAACTTCATCCACCGAGATTTGGCAGCACGAAACATTCTTGTTGGAGAAAACAATATTGTGAAAGTGGCTGACTTTGGTTTGGCGAGGATTCTAGACAATGAGGAATACAATCCAAAAGGTTGGTTTTTATTTTACTGGAGGAAGTGGAGAAGAGAAAGTCTGCATGTGGGTCACTTGAGAAAATCATTTTTTTTGTCTTAAACAAATAATGTGCTGTTTCATATATTAATCAGATCTCTCTCTCTCTGAACCTTAAGTGCCCAGGGCACATGGGGCTTCCGTAAAGGTTTTCCACAATTGCCTGTCCTTTGCCTTTTTTTTCCACTCTTGCCCAGGTGAGCCCTCTATTGCTCAACATCCTTTCTGTTGTTCTTCTCCATGTCTCTTTTGGTCTACCCTTACTTCTGTTCCCCTGTGGTATCCATCTTAGTGTTATTTTTTGGTAGTGAGTTGTCAGTCATTCGGAGCACATGTCCCAACCATCGCCAGTGTCTTTCCTCAATAATTGCTGTCAGTGGCTTATTATTCAAATAATCAAAGATGAATATTATTGGAAAAGTTTCAGCAAACTTATTGATTATGTATAGAAATGAATTGGTCATATTATAATAGTACAAAAATAAAAGGGAAGAAATACTTGGTTTGCATTGAAGGTTAAGATTCTTGGTGTGATGTAAAAGATGTGAATTTTTCAGAACTGTGAAACATCAGTTGTTTGATACTCTTGGAACAGTGTTGGGTGTCTGGTGGAAACCTCCAGAAATGGTAATTTTACCACCAAAAGGGTGATGATGATGTCATTCAAAATAAGAAAGGAAAAAAAGTGTGTATGCTGACAAGTTATTCTCATCAAGAAAACAGTGTTGCTGCCATGCTCAGCACTGAAATTTCTGGGACTGGGCCTAGAATTTTGATCTATGAAAGGCAATGTGGCTGCCTTTAGCTACCATTCCTGTCTTTGCAAAAGCAAATGCAGTTTTGTTGTGTAGATAGACAAGAGTTTAGGTACATGTTTATAGCAGTGATGTGAATATCATAGACCTAGCAGCTCATGGGACTGTTAGTTATAACCTGTTAACATATATGTATGTAAATGGAATCCCGTGAGCGTAATGAGCTTTGGATGCAAGAAAATGCTACCCACCCAGTTTCTCCACATTGCAAGACCCTTTTTTTTCTGTGTTGTTTCCCACAGAGTTACCAGCTTTTGAGCAGATTTGTTTAGTTTTGGAGAGAGGAAAAGCGTGTCACCAGTGTAATTATGTGAAAGCTGGAAAACAACTAAAGAAACAGACAAGAAATTAGACTCTTTCGAAAACAAATGCCTAAGGAAAATATTCGGTATAAAGTGGAATGAATTCAAGAACAACACGGAGCAAATAACAACCTGTCTCATGTGTGATCAAAAAAAGAAGACTGACATATGTCGGTCATGTGATGAGAAGAAACAATCAAAGAATCCCCAAACAAGCTATCAAATTGAAAATAACAGGCCAGAGAAAAAGAGGTCGACCACATGAAACTCTAAAGAGCACATTGTTAAGAGAAGCCAGTTTAGTGGGCATAACATCCCTTGATGAGATTGAAAAACTTGTTGAAGACAGGACATCTTTGCGAACTACCATGCAGGCCCTCTGTGACATTTAACGGCACGGGAAGGATGTGAGATGTAAGAAGTCTGATTATGTGTATTTATTCAAGAGGCCTAGGAATTTGAACACAGCCACGTTCTTCACAATGTCTGCTGTGACCTGATATGTGTAACTAAACCAACAGTTAATTGGAGATGGCATTAATTGTGAGTGCTCTTGTAGCTCAGTAACTGGAGTTGTAAACATTTATAACTTGAGTGTACTGAGATCATTTTGAAAATATTGGTTCTATATGTTACATTTGTATTGTTTTCATCTTCAGTAGCAAGATTCCCCATTAAGTGGACTGCGCCAGAAGCTGCCCTCCGCCAGAAGTTTTCTGTCAAGTCTGACGTCTGGTCCTATGGTGTTTTGCTGTATGAGCTGATGACTAAGGGAAGAACACCATATCCAGGTTTTTTTATTCTACTTAATTTCACTGTTGTTAATTATTTTTTTCTTGATGTTTATTTAACCAGTTCCCAGTTTTGTGACCAGCCTTGCTATTTGTCACATACTGATTTATTTAACCAGTTCTCAGTTTTGTGACCAGCCTTGCTGTTTGTCACATATTGATCTATTTAACCAATTCTCAGTTTCGTGACCAGCCTTGCTATTTGTCAAATACTGATTTATTTAACCAGTTCTAAGTTTTGTGACAAACCTTGGTATTTGTCACATAGTGATTCATTTAACCAGTTCTCAGATTTATGACCAGCCTTGCTATTTGTCACTTACTGATTTATTTAACCAGTTCTCAGTTTCGTGACCAGCCTTGCTATTTGTCACTTACTGATTTATTTAACCAGTTCTCAGTTTTGTGACCAGCCTTGCTATTTGTCACATATTGATTTATTTAACCAATTCTCAGTTTCGTGACCAGCCTTGCTATTTGTCACATACTGATTTATTTAACCAGTTCTCAGTTTCGTGACCAACTTTGGTATTTGTCACATATTGATTTATTTAACCAGTTCTCAGTTTTGTGACCAGTCTTGCTATTTGTCACATATTGATTCTTGTATGGAATCTTTATTACTGTAGTATAAGAGAAAAGATTCTTCAAGAATCTTGAGAACATATGGAATTCCAAAGTTATAAGCACAAAAACCAAGTTAAGACTATTCAATTCAAATGTAATATCCACCTTTATTTATGCATGCGAAAGCTGGAAAACAATTAAAGAAATAGACAAGAAATTAAACTCTTTTGAAAACAAATGCCTAAGGAAAATACTCGGCATCAAGTGGAACGAATTCAAGAACAATTCAGAGATAAGACAGATGACTGAGCAACAACCAGTCTCATGGGTGATCAGGAGAAGGAGATGGACATATGTTGGTCACTTGATGAGAAGAAATGATCAGAGAATCCCAAAACAAGCTATCAAGTGGAACACAACAGGCCAAAGAAGAAGAGGCAGACCATGTGAAATTCTGAAGAGTTGCCTGATAAGGAAGATATTATCTAGATAATGATTAATAGCATGAAAAGGATTTTGTATCAGAAATTTTAAAAATTGTCTAGTAAAACAGAAACTCTGTATAAAGATACTAACATTTGTATGCATCATTGCAGCAACATACTGACATTTGTAGGCATCATTGCAACAACATACTGACATTTGTAGGCATCATTGCAACAACATACTGACATTTGTAGGCATCATTGCAACAACATACTGACATTTGTAGGCTTCATTGCAACAACATGCTGACATTTGTATGCATCATTGCAACAACATGCTGACATTTGTATGCTTATTGCAACAACATGCTGACATTTGTATGCATCATTGCAACAACATACTGACATTTGTATGCATCATTGCAACAACATACTAACATTTGTATACATCATTGCAACAACATACTGACATTTGTATGCACCATTGCAACAACATACTGACATTTGTATACATCATTGCAACAACATACTAACATTTGTATGCATCATTGCAACAACATACTAACATAACCTGCTCTTGCCACACACAGGTATGGATAATAAAACAGTGCTGGAACAAGTGGAGAGAGGATACAGAATGGAGAAACCAGCCAACACACCGGACGGTGTTTATTCTAAGATGTTTGAGTGCTGGCATGCAAGGCCAGAGCAGCGTCCAACATTTGAGCATCTCTTTCTTTATTTTGATGACTTCTTCATCTCGGTGGAACCAAATTATAGAGAAGCAGATTAAAAACTGTGAACAGACATTATCCGTGCACATTAAAAATCATGAGTAGATGTAGATGTCTTTCTGTATATAGCAACTGTCACATCTTGTTTGGAAGTGTATAAAAGTTCAGCTATATGCTTTATGCATTGATATTCTTCTGTGAGCACTTGAGAACATCTTATTTAGCATAAAACTTTTTACTGACAAACGTTAACCTCTGGAGTTCAATACTAGCTATTATCTGTTGGAAATCACCTTGCATTGTGAATGCAGCATTTGATTTGGCAGTGCTATTTTATATATATTTGTAACATACCATTTTATGATCTTGTCAGATCATTATCATAATAATCTAGGCTGTAAAATATCAGCTTTGAAATGAGAGGAAATGATGCATTCTATTAAGGAACTTGAAGCAGTATCATCATTCTTGGCTGTGCTGTCTGCAGTATCACCTTTCTTGCTTGCTACTGCCTATGTTAACATACAACACAGTGTCACCTTTCTTGCTTGCTGCTGCCTGTGTTAACATACAGCACAGTGTCACCTTTCTTGCTTGCTGCTGCCTGTGTTAACATCACAGTAGCAGTAATTTACATTCTCTTTCTTGTGGTTGAAGGATCAGTGCTACAGATACGTCTGTCACCATTCATATCCGTTCCTGATTTTCTTTCCCCATTTGCTTAATCCAAGTTCTCGTTGGTCTTCTTCCACATTCTCTCCATCTTTGCCATGATCTTGTTTGTATGTCAGTTTGGTCTGATGACTCTTTCATTTATTCCACACAACCCAGCCCAGTGTGTTGCATTGAAAGGTACAAATTGTATCTCTCTGAAGTGCCCAGGGCACATGGGGCTTCCACAAGGGTTTTCTACAAATACCTGTCCTTTGCCTTTTTTTTCTGCTCTTCCTCAGTGAGCCCTCTATTGCCCAGCATCCTCTCTGTTGTTCTTCTCCATGTCTCTTTTGGTCTACCCTTACTTCTCTTCCCCTGTGGTGTCTATCTTAGAAACAGAACAAATTGTATCTGTTATGGTTATATTTCCAGTAAGTTTCATACAACATCTGCTGTCCTTTCTTGTCTATTTGTTGCAATTGTTTTTGGAGGAAGGTTTTTGCTGCAGTATCATGCTTTGTTGCTATGTTACCATAATGAACAGTATTCTTACCATTTTCATATATGAAGTCACATAACCCACAGTTTCTTGTCTCTAAGTCTTTGTGGCATTCATCAAGCTTATACATATAAGCCGCTGGCTATGTCAAAAGTAAATCAATCAATCAAGTGTCGTGCCGCATGGCGTAGGTGATCATTTCTCTCCACAATTCCCTGTCTTCAGACTTGATTATGAGATCTGCCGGTGATTTTCTTCCTAGCCACACTGACAGCCCATCCAGTAACTTCTCTGTCTTCCTCTGTCTCTTCTTCCCTCAATTTTTCCATTTGCCACAGTGTGTTCCAATTTTCCTCTTCTCAGAAAATATCCTACAAATCTAGCTTGTCTGGCTCTGATCTTTGTTGTAATTTGCCTTTTAACTCCAGCCTCTCTTAAGATGGATGTTGAAGGTACCATGGACAGCTAAGAAAACCAATGAAGATTGGTTTTCTTAGCTGTCCATGGTACCTTCAACATCCGTCTTATGAACCACATTTCTCGCATCTCATGGACCATGCTTCACATCTATAAAACAAAATTGGCTTGATGTAACATTTAAGTACTTGGAATCTTGTTTCCATTGATATGGATCTGTTGCACAAGATGTTTCTCATTTTCGGGAATGCTGACTTGGCCTGAGCACGTCTGCTTTTTATTTCATTGTGACATTTTACATCAGCTGTTATAATTGTTCCTAAGTACTTGAATCTATCAGCTTGTTTCAGTTCTGTGCCATTGATGGTAATGCTACATTTTGGTGGTATTCTTTTCTTTGAGATGACCATCACTTCAGTCTTCTTTTTATTCAGGCTGAGACCTTTACTTTTACGAACCACAATGTCCAGAAGAACCCTTCACTTAGCAATCAGAACTGTGTCATCTGCATATCTTAAGTTGTTACGGTAAATACAGTAAGAATTCCACTGAGAGAATTAACTGGCTAATATAGCACATCAAAGGAAGATCAATATCAGGCTGTTTAGTATTGGGGAGAAGATCAATGTCAGGCTGTTTAGTATTGGGGAGAAGATCAATGTCAGGCTGTTCAGTATTGGTGAAAAGATCAATGTCAGGCTGTTTAGTATTGGTGAGAAGATCAGTGCCAGGCTGTTTAGTATTGGTGAGAAGATCAGTGTCAGGCTGTTTAGTATCGGTGAGATGATCAGTGCCAGACTGTTTAGTATTGGTGAGACGATCAGTGCCAGACTGTTTAGTATTGGGGATAAGATCAGTGTCAGGCTGTTTAGTATTGGTGAGAAGATCAATGTCAGGCCATTTAATTTTTAGTATTTATGAGAAGATCACTGTCAAGCTGTTTAGTATTTATGAGAAGATCACTGTCAAGCTGTTTAGTATTGGGGAGAAGATCAGTGTCAAGTTGCTTAGTATTAATGAGAGGATCAATGTCAGGCTGTTTAGTATTGGTGAGAAGATCAATGTCAGGCTGTTTAGTATTGGTGAGAAGATCAATTTCAGGCCATTTAATGTTTAATATTGGTGAGAAGATCAATTTCAGGCCATTTAATGTTTAGTGTTAGTGAGAAGATCAGTGTGAGGCTGTTTAGTATCGGTGAGAAGATCAATGTCAGACTATTTAGTATTTGTGAGAAGATCAATGTCAGGCTGTTTAGTATTTGTGAGATCAATGTCAAGCTATTTAGTGTTAGTTTTGTACATTTTGTAACTCATGTATTTGTGTAAAGCTGACTGTTCGAAAAAAACTTTTTTTTTTTCTTTTTTAACTCATCCCGTGCCATCGTCGCTATAGTGCTAACTTCCGGTTACTGAGTTACGTGCCATAGTCGTTATAGTGACAATTCATTTGTTTCAATAAAACAACCGATGTAATATTTAGATTATACATATTTCATCCGCATTTCTGGTGACACTTTTCAAAATGGTTAAAGAGTCCTTAGTTACGAGCGATGCCGAGCAAGAAGAAGGAAAAGAAACATCGAAAATTTTCAATGATGTAGATAGGGGTATGGACATGGCCTATGATCACCCCACTGCTCTTGAATGTATCCCAAGTAGATCTAGACATATTAGACGACTGGAGAAGTAGTTAGGAGGTTATTTCAGACATTAATTTAGCGAGAATGCAACATAGAATCACAATACGAGATCGACAAGTAGATCTAGATATCTCAGATGGTAAGTAGTGTAGATCTAGACCTAACTTGTGGTGAGCTGGGCACAGTCATTATCCAAAAACATCACATTACTTCTTTTTTTCCTAAAAAACTCTGCATTTATGAAATTTTCATAAAAGGGGGAGGGGGGAGTGAAGACGCTGTCTGATTAGGCAGTCAGTGACCCGTAGTTGATATGCTAGTGTCAGGGCTAGTGAACCAAAGCTGAGTACGACCCTGTCCCACCTCTCCGTTCATACCCCCCAGTAGCAGGCATAGCCTGGCTGACGGGGCAGGGATTGTCATAGTTACCATGATGGCAGAGTCTATTGAAGAAGCATTGCACACCTCCTGCTTTTTAGCTGTGCTCTGGGACTGAAAAAACAGCTGCCATAACCCACTCCCATGGCAGTATGATGCTGTATACCAACACCTCTACAGCAATGGCTCACAGTTACAGGGAGATAGCACAAGACAAGTCAAGATCTTATAAAAGGAGTCAAGTAAGTATCACATCTAAAAATAAGTAAAGTTAACACAGTGTTGTAAGATTTAATTGTTGTATATCATAAAAAATATTGTTTGTGTTTGCCAGGAAGGACACCATTTAAACAACTCAAGAACTTTTAAAGGATATGAAAAGTTTATATTGATTTTAATTTTTGGGGTATCTCCTAGAAATAATAGAGTCTGAGAAGTTTGTATGTGGCATTTGTCAGAAAAGTTTCATTACTTTGTTGCTGCTGATAATATGTAACTACTGTCTGATTCTGTTTTCTCAGCTTCCTGTCTGAGTGCCTTAAGGCCATTATGTCCATTTGTTCATTTTATTGGAGCATCTACTACTTATTTCCATCCATATATAATTTTGTTTTTATACATATATTTTTATTTTACTGTAAGAGGGCCTGGTTACTGGTTGTTACTTTCGTATCTTTAGATATTACATTTTTTCAAGAAACTAACATTCACATAGTTGACATTCTTATACATTATTTTAATAGAAACATATATTTCTAGCAGATACAATAGTTATGTGAATTTATATTTAATATTTTATGTATACATATATATGTAATTTATATTTAAGTAGAAATCCATAAACATGATGGAGGACATAATCTTGCCAGTATCTGGCTAAATTCTTCAGTTTTGACTTGTATTATATCATGCAGTTTCTTTCTGTTGTTAATATTAAAATTGTGCATTTTCCAGTAGCAGCACATCCTAATTAACATGTCTGTGACATGCAGTTGCTGCCATGCCATCTCCCAGTGGGTGCTTCCATAAATCATACTTCCAGTGAATGGAGAATTATTATTATCTATCATCCCATGAGGTATCTATTGCAGAAAAATAGCATCATTTTCATTTGATAGCATTCTATTTTATTTGGCTTTAGAACATGATATACATGAAGTGATTTCAACTTTAATTGCACTCTCCATGGTCGTCTGGTGATATGTTGAGTGTTTTTTTCCAACACGCTACACATTGTGGGAGTTCACATTCATTTTTTTGGGAGATCACATTTGGTTTTTTTTTTGGATTTAGCATTTTCTGATTGAGCGATATACTTTCATCATCATCAGGTGCCATGTCAGTAAACATTGGTGATTGTGTTTCTCTGCAGATCTTGTTCTTTTCATTAGCTCAGTTGATGTTTTTTGTTGTGCCATCATGGTAGACAGTCCAGGACTTTTTTTTCTCATGGTCCTCCCCTGCCTCTCTTCCTGTTTATCTTCCCTGTTGTTATGATGTTTTCAAACTCTTCTCGTTATATGTCTAATGAATGATGACTGTCATTTTCTTATGGATTTAATTAGGTTCCTATCCACATTTGCTTTTGTTAGACATTCACAATTTGTCATCTTATCTGTCCATGGTGTTCTTAACATTCTTCTAATGATAAACGTCACTACTGCCTCTAGTGATCTGTCTGTCAATCAAGTTGCCCATGACTCACTTCCGTAGAGTAGAATTATATTGTACTAATAGGTTGTGTTAAAATGTTATTATGTTATATATGTTAGTATATTAGGTATATGGTTGTATTAAATATATTATTATATTAGGTATAAGGTTGTATTCCAATATATATTTGTATTTAGTGAAAGGAGTTATTTCATTATATAAGATATAAGGAAGTATTAAATATATTTTTGTATTATGTGAAAGGAAATATTAAATATGTTATTGTATTAAGAAAAAGGTAGTATTAAATATAATGTATTAGGCACAAGGTTGTTTTGAATATATTTGTGTTTTAAGTGAAAAACTGAAGCAGTCTGATCAGTGCATGTCCCAGAAGAAGTAATTTCAGATTGAGAAATAAATATTTGAAATGAGTGACCACCAGGTCCACCAGGGGCAGAATAAAATACATCATAATACAGAGTTCCTGGGACAAACTGTGAGCCATCTAGCAGGACAGCTGTTGTTTGACAGACTTTCAGTATTAACTGATCAGGTTACATGCTGAGGGAATTGTGGCTTATATAGGAGGGAAACAAATGGTCCAGTGTGATAAATAAATCTTGGATGCTAGACATTACTGTGTAAACCAGTGTGTTATGTGAAAAGTACAATGATAGACTTAAATCACATTGATCTGAAGCTACCATATGAAAGCATCTGTGACAATATTTTGATGTATTAAATGTACACAAACTTTATATTCTTCATGCTAGTGTTATTATATATGTACTTTTTAACTAGCCCTTCAAAAAATGACAGCAGAAGAAATAAAAATGTGATATTTTTAGAAATTAAAACTCCATTGTAGTTGTAGTCAGTGTAACAACAAAAAAAGTGAATTTTCTTTCAGATAAATCTCGAAAATGTTTATTGTTGTTTAGGAACAGTGCTGGTTATCTGAAGGAAAATCCCTGAAAGCAGTAAGTTTATCACCAAATAAAAGAAATGAAAAAAACAAAATTAATAACACTGGGAAAACGATTTTAAAATATGTTTTTCTGTTTAAAACCATGGTAACTGACATAACGTTAAAGATGAATTTGTCTTAGGTCTCCATCCTGTCAATTTTTGATCCTGTTGAAATAGTATTGCTCATCTGCTGACAGTCTCAAAACAAGTTTGCCACATAATGAATGCTATTCACAATTTTCTTCATAGTTTGAACTGTTCCAGTTGGACTCTTGCATAAACAACATGAGACAACTACAGAGAATGTTTAATAAGATTTGGAAAGAAGAAAAGGTCTCTTCTAAATTGAAAAAAGGAATCATTGTTAAAATACCAAAAAAAAGGCAACCTTAGTGACTGTAACATTTGGAGAGGAGTAACCTTAATATCAGTTGTGTCAAAAGTATTTTGCAAGGTCATTTTGAATAGACTTAAAGATATAGTGGATACAGCAAAGAGAGAAGAACAAGCAGGATTTCGAAAAGAGAGAAGCTGTCTCAACCAGATCTTTACTCTAAGAATAATACTTGAAGAACATATTGAAAAGCAGAAACCATTAATACTGAACTTCATAGACTTTAAAAGGCATTTGATAGCATACACAGAGATTCATTATGGAGAATTTTAAGTCTATATGGAATACAATCCAAAACTGTCAACATCGTTAAGGACTTCTACAATGGATATGTTTGTGCAGTCAAAACAGAAGAATTGATGAGCGAATGGTTCCAGATTGAAACAGGCATGAAACAAGGATGTATACTGTCTCCTTTGCTCTTTGGAACTGCAGTAGACTTAATAATGAAAAAATGCTGCACATGTAACACAGGTATTGACTGGGTACATGGGACCCAACTAGAATATCTTGATTGTGCTGATGACATAACTCTTATCAGTAACAATGTGAAATCCATGCAAGAAAAAACAGATATCCTGTCTTCAGAAAAATAGAAAAATAGGACTTGAAATTAACAAAACAAAAAAAAAATGAAACTTCCCATTAATCAAAATGAAAAATACACATAGAAGGGACATATGTTGAAGAAGTCAATCAATTTACATACCTTTACAGCTGCATAGACCAGGATGGTGACTATGTTAGAATTAGAATTGCAAAAGCAGCATTGATCTTCAAGAATCTTGAGAACATATGGCATTCAAAAGTTATAAGCACAAAAATCAAGTTAAGACTACTCACTTCAAATGTAATATCCACCTTCATTTATGCATGTGAAAACTGGAAAACAACTAAAGAAATGGAAAAGAAATTAGACTCTTTTGAAAACAAATGCCTAAGGAAAATACTCTGCATCAAGTGGAACGAATTCAAGAACAACGCAGAGATAAAACAGATGACTGAACAACAACCAGTCTCATGGGTGATCAGGAAAAGGAGATGGACATACGTTGGTCACGTGATGAGAAGAAACAATCAGAGAATTCCAAAACAAGCTATCAAACGGAACACAACAGACCGAAGAAAATGAGGCAGACCACATGAAACTCTAAGGAAGACATTATTAAGAGAGGCCAAATTAATAGGCATAAAATCCCTTGATGAAGTTGAAAAGCTTGCCGAAAACAGGAAAAATTGGCATACTACCTTGTGACCCCTATGTGACATTTAATGGCACGGGAAGGATATAATATATAAACAATTTGGAGTAGGATATTTTGGGTGGTAGCTTTTTTCAGTCCATGGACAAAACTAGATCATTTGCATGTCTTTAGTAGCCAGCAGATTCAGTCAGGTTTCATTGCATAAGTGAACTTAAAATTATGAATGGATTTTATTTTTTGCCTCCCTGTCATTAGCTTACATTGTGATTTTGGTTGTTACTACATGTTACTACCTGCTGTTGATATAGCTTTTTTTTTTTAAATTTCATGTCGACCATCTTGCAGTTAACTTCTGCTAGTATTGGATATAAAGTTTTCATTATTTCATTTTTCTTGAGCATTTGGCTTCAGATATACTAACCTTTTGTCAAAATTTATTATTCATAAGTATCGTGGATGTTCTTTATATGCAGTATTTATATACACCAAGGTATGGAACCAGGTAAGCCACTTATTCACACAACAGTAACCTAGGCAGATATCGTACAAATGCATCTTTAAACCTAGCTGTACTTGTGAGTTTTCGCACAAGAAATACATCCACTACAACTTATCTGAGGAGATGTCATGTCAAACTTCCCGTACAAAGAAACTGCTCAGTCTGCTAATTTGTGAACCCACAAAATGAATTCAAAATGTCACACATGCCACATTGTACCTTTCAGTTTGCTATATTGCTGCCAGGATTTTAAGTTATCAGCTGTTTGTGTGACACTTGTGAGTTTATTTTCAGTGTTTATTTTCCGTAGTAAGAATAGTTTCAGTGTTGTAGATATTATGAATGTGTGTTGTATTAATTCTGTATTATCTGACATTCAGTTATTTGACATTCCAAGTTATACATCATGGACAAATTAATAATACATAATTTCATATTAACAGTCATAATATTCAGGTCATACGTAGTTCCATTACAGGCACATTCCAATGTCTTTTCAACTTGGCAACACTACTTTCAACATTCCTGGCCAGTCTGCTGGGGTGAGACAGTTGTCCTAAGATGAATCAGTAAGGATTCTTGAGTTGGTATTAGCCCACACAGAGAAGTTGTTGAGGAAGCTGCATCTGATCATGTTAATAAGATGTCAGCATTCCCATGTTGCAAATGAGCAAACTTTAAAGTTTCTGAAGTTTTCATTGGAGAAACGGTGCAGCTTTCTAAGTCATATTTAAAGTGTGATTTCTGCAGTGTGTATAGTGTTTCCGAGTTTTTCTAAATGTAAACATAACTGTTTGTTTATATCAC
This sequence comes from Achatina immaculata, assembly GCA_009760885.1. Taxonomy (NCBI): domain Eukaryota; kingdom Metazoa; phylum Mollusca; class Gastropoda; order Stylommatophora; family Achatinidae; genus Lissachatina; species Lissachatina immaculata. Next base: position 65,215,262 of record CM019720.1, on the reverse strand, counting down.
AGTTCAAAGCCTTAATATAATAATCTACTTTCTAACATAAACTTTTTTTTTTATTTTAAATTCCTTAAAATCTGTCCATGTCATTTTTGTATCATCTAATGTTTTTGCTTATCCAGTCACCTGTTGGTTCCATTTGTGTCAGATAATCAAGACTCTACTGTAGTTAAGTGATATAGAGTGTAGTTTTGTGTAAAATAATATATGTTAAATATATTCATTATTGGTTTTATTTTCATGTTATAGATGTGTCAAAAATGTATTTTTTAGTCATTGACTCATACTTATTTCTTATTGTGATGAAAAGCTCATAACTAGTCATAACTCCATAAAATTATTATTTTTAATCTAGTAGTCATTTTAGCCGATGCTGGAATCAGTATCAGCCATGCAGCATGTGCTCCGTTGCCTGGCCGAAGTCTTGTATGGCCAGGTGCAGGAACAGATTCAGCATCACTCCAGACCACATGACCCTGTGATCTGACAGATGAGTCGGTGACTCAAGGCCTAAAATGTGGATGGGGCTGTGTTGTTTACCATAGCAGCAAACTGGTTGCCATTAAATCGGAAACCTATGCAACTATCACTTTGAGCATGAAAATGGAAGTGCAAGCAACATCATAAGCAATTTCCAGGTTGGTGGAGCAGGACAACATGCATGGGGTCATTGTACCAGACTCTCAAAGCATGTTACAGAGAATTGAGAGACATTTCTTCCACAGGGATTTAGTCCAGCTTAGAAGCTGGAGGGCTCTCGATTATCCAGTTTGACATGGATGTACTCCCAAGTCATTCAGGAGTAAAAGACAGTGAGAGAGTGGACAAGCTGGCTAGCATGGCATCAATTCAGGGCACCCTAAGAATGGACAAAGAAGGAGATTGCAAGAGCCACCTTGATTAGGTTGCATATGGAGGACAACAATGGGTTGAATGACACCAGGAGGATGATTGAATTGGAGAAGGAGAGGAAAATGGATGTTTTTTCCAACTAAGAGGTTTAGCACACATTACCCACAACCAGTGCATGGCTGGCTGTATCAGCAAGTGCACACTTCAGAAGTTGTTGGAACAGAAGGTGGAGCACAAATGAGAATGCCCTGAGTGTAGGGTGGCAGTCCCTGATTATAGATTTAGCTGATGTATGATCTCAGTGAAGTAATAATCAGTTTTTTTAAAACTGTGTTTGGCATTGTTCTTGTAGTTTAGTTACTATTTTGCATATTGAGATTTCACTGACATTCTTGCAACTTTTACTATGACTGTTTTATGAAATTTTCAGTGCCAGAATGTGAGCACTTCTTGTGGACAGTTTGTGCAGGAAAGTTGATAACTGTCAGTGTACAGCTTTCCTGAATCTCATTCATTCAGAAGCTGAGCTTGTTTGACAATGTACCCCCTAAGGTTTTAAGTTCATGTACAAATTTTTAAGCCATGGGCAAATATATTTTCAAAACCATTTTTTGCATTCAAATATGACTGATAATGTCAAATTATCATTATCAGGTGTCATGTTGGTACTTATGCTTCTCCATAGATCTGTCTTTAATATTTTCCTTTAGCTTTTTTTTTTTGTGCCATCACATTAGATTGTCAATGATTTAGCCAAAAATGATTTAGCTCTAAACCCCAGCTGCCTTGTGGGTAGGACAAAGTGTGAAAGCTAACAGAGAGACCATACACAAACCTTCAGAAGGCAACAGGAAACCGCTGTCATACTTCCCAAGAATAGTCATGCAGATCTACACAAATCAGACTGAAGTGAACGACGTTTATGAGCATTCATATAGACCAACCTCACAAGTAGCAGTTTTACTTTTAGATGGCACATAAAATTTTGTGCACTTGTATGATTTTTTTTTTTTATGTGTGGCCATGTTGCCACATAGTTGTCTGCAAGTATCCACTATCTTTTTTTTTTTTAATGGCTGCTTACAGTTGCACTAGAATACATCCCAACTAAACTCACCATGGACTTTCCAGAATCAATCAGCAATGCATGAGTTGTGGTACTGTCTTCAAATAAGTGTCCTCACAGTCATCAGTGCATGAGTTGTGTTACTGTGTTCGAATAAGTGTCCTCACAGTCATCAATGCATGAGTTGTGTTACTGTGTTCAAATAAGTGTCCTCACAGTCATCAATGCATGAGTTGTGTTACTGTGTTCAAATAAGTGTCCTCACAGTCATCAATGCATGAGTTGTGTTACTGTGTTCAAATAAGTGTCCTCACAGTCATCAATGCATGAGTTGTGTTACTGTGTTCAAATAAGTGTCCTCAGGAGCTCTAAAATTTAGACACAAAGTTTTTGTTCAGAATTACATCATGGCAGTGCAGAGATACAGACTGGTTCATGACTTGCTCCATGTGGTAAAAAAAAATATGTCAGATTAGACAGTTATTTATCAAAGTATTAGCTTTTTTTTTAAACTAATACACTTTTGTGAGACTAAACCATGGTTTTATACCATTTATATAATGACTACTTGATATATTGTTGAACTTATTTAAATAGGACTATTGACCATAATGTACAGTATTTCAGATAAAAAGATGCAGTATTTTAAATGAATTATAATTTATATTATTTGTATTCTGTAAATTGTATTGTAACTCACCCAAACAATAGGTGGAAGGGGGGGGGGGGGGGAATTATAAGTGTTTAAGAATGTGGAATTTTAATTTTCATGTTTTTTTTTTTAATTGATGTTGCAAAAGTAAGCTAAAGAAGTTGTGGCCCCTGCTTTTGTTCTGACAGATAAGAGAACAACTACACAGAACTTTGCTGAATGAGAGCAGCACAAGTTTACAATGTCTGCAATAGTTCATATGCTTACTTTAGCAGCTGTACACACATTCACTGCTAATACACAAATAATACGCAGCACAATAAAGAGAAATGTGCAAAAAGTGAACATTTAGTAAACATATTTAAGTTACACAAAAATAAAATAAATGAAATATGTACAAATGTGGATATAACTAGGTTTATGTTTAATAATGAAAATAAAAATGATACACAAAACATGGACAATGAGAATTGAAGAGAGATAAATTTTGAAACATAGACTCAAATGGTATTTTGAACATAAAAGGCACATAGTATGCTGAAAACTGAGAGGACAGAAGAATCGTATGAGATATCTTATTGTGGTATATCATCAGAGTGAAAGAAAGAGTGCTACGGTGATCAGTCACATTCCTGTTTTTTAGGTGGACTTACAAACACAGATGATGATGTGTATATTTATCAAACTGTACAGCATGCTATAATCATCTTTCAAAATAAGTGAATGTTTATTTTTCTTTGTAAAAACCTTCACCTTTGTTAGGCTCTTGGTTGTCAGATTATTAGTGCTTGTTTATATATTTTTTTTAGACCTTAAAGTCATCAAGTGCAATTCATGTATTATATTTTTGTATTCTTAACTTGATGTTTTATATGCTCATTTTAGGTATTAAAAAAAACTTTGCTTTTCAGCTTCATATTAAAAGTCCTTTATGATTTGTGTATGTGGAAACTGTTTTCTCACTTCATGTTCTCACACAATAGAATCATGTAACAATTGTTGTCTTTATAGGTCTATAGTCACTATAAACACAGGCAGTCATCATGAACATATGACCACCAGTCATCATGAACATATGACCACAGTTAACACGGACAGTCTCATAAACATATGACCACAGTTAACATGGACAGTCTCATAAACATATGACCACAGTTAACATGGACAGTCCTCAGCCTGTTAACAAAGAATGACCACAAAAAAGATATGAAGGCAAGTGACAAATGATAACAAAAGTATTATCTACTTTAGTTTGAACATGTCTGTGGAATGAGCAGAGGGAAACTGCCACAGAAAGCATGAGATGGCAAAGTCCAGGAATTAGTCCTGGAAGATATATAAATCATTGAGACCACAGAAACATCGACAACAAAAACAAACAACAACAAAAAAAAGTCTGTAAAGTCCCGATCATAGAACAATTGCAAGCCCAGAGGAACCACTATCAACAGCAGACCACACTTTTATCTGCTTAAGAACCACATGAAACTTTCAACTAGGTCAAAATGTTACTGTTTACTTCATTTTGGTGTGTTGTTACAGAATGATAACATACGGTCTCAGACAGAACATGTAACAGTTCAACAAAGTATTATCCCAGTATGGGCATGTTTAGGATGTGATCGACATCTAGAGCGGAGGTACTGTGACATGAGTAGTCATCAAGTTTCACCCCTGGGATAGGCCATTTTAGGCATATTTCACCAGTATGGGTCTATATCGGATGTGACCAGCCTCTAGAGCAGAGGTGCCATGGTATGAGTAGCTCTCGCCGCAAGACTACTAGACATACTGATTAAACTTCACATTATCTTTTCCATCACCTTTTCACACTGGTGCCGCCCAGCAAACCTAATCACATTTTTGTCTTTCCTTCATTGGCCGGGAGGAGTTTCACTCCATGCCTGGCAGCCGAAGAATCTCACCAGCAATGTCTTAGTTAAGCTTAGTTAAGCCGGTTTAGGCAATCTGCCCCTGTATGGCTGTATACAGGACATGGCCAGCCTCTAGAACAGAGGTGCTGTGATTTGAGTAGTCCTGATCTCGAGACTACTGGCTACATCATTTAATCCTTTCCTTCACCTTTTCCACGACGGCGCTGCGCGGCAACCCTAACCATATTTTTCTTCATTGGCCAGAAGGAGTTTCACCCCAAGCACAGCAGCTGAAGAATCTCGCCAGCAGCGGGTTTTAAATCAGTTTTCCTCCTAGATGAGCTACCAAATATGACTCTCATCTACCCGAAACGTCTGGTTTTCAGGCACCAGATATTCGCCTTCGCCCCTTCTCCTGTCAGTTTGAACAGTTCCGCCACGAGATGGCCAGGAGCTGGACGTGGACTGTCAGAGGCTATTTGAGTCACACGCCTTGGAGGCATTTAATTGGAGTGGAGAGCGTATCCTCCACCCCACCTCTGGCTATAACAGTCCTTAGGCCCAATTTCAAGACCTGTTTTTGCTAACCAAGGAAGACAGGGAATCAGTTTTTTTCCTGCATTGATTTCACATTGTCACTGATAAGAGTTATGTCATCTGCAAAATCAAGATCTTCTATTTGGGTCCCATGTACCCGATCAATGCCAGTTTTACCTGTACAGCATCTTTTCATTATAAAGTCTATGGAAATTCCAAAAAGCAAGGGAGATAATATACATCCTTGTTTCATGCCTGTTTCAGTTTGAAACCATTTGCTCATTCCTTCTTCTGTCTTGACTGCACAAACATATCCATTGTAGAGATCTCTAATGATGTTGACAATTTTAGATGATATTCCATATAGTCTTAAAACTCTGCACAATGAATCTCTGTGTATGCTAACAAATGCCTTTTTAAAGTCTATAAAGTTCAGGATTAATGGTTTTTGCTTTTCAATATGTTCTTCAAGTATTATTCTCAGAGTAAAGATCTGGTTGAGATAGCTTCCCCCTTTTTGAAATCCTGCCTGTTCTTCTCTCATTGCAGTATCTACTATATCTTTAATTCTATTCAGAATCACTTTACAAAACACCTTTGACACAACTGATAGTAAGGTTATTACAGTTACTGCAGTTACTGAGATTGCCTTTTATTGGTATTTTAACAATGATTCCCTTTTTCCATTTAGAAGGGACCTTTTCACTTTTCCAAATTTTATTAAACATTCTCTGTAGTTGGCTCATGTTTTCACTGTTAATAGCTTTTAACATTTCAACTGTTATTTCATCTTCACCTGCAGCTTTGTTGTTTAGCCATTAGATTCACTGCTGTTTCAGTTTCATTCAGTGTAACTTCATCTAAGTTGACATTTAGTTGTGGGACTGGTAAATCGGTTTCAAACGTTATTAATTCATTTGGGTGTGGTCGATTAAGTATTTCTTGGAAGTGTTCAATCTGTCTTTGCCTTTAGTCTTTACTTGATGTTAATAGGTTGCCTGATTTGCTAAATACTGGTCTTTCTCTGGAGGCAATAGCACTTGTTAGCTTCTTCTGTATGTTATACAGAGTTGTGCTGTCTCCTGTTTTTGCTGCATTTTCTGCTTCTTTTGCCATATTGTCTATATATTCTCTTTTGTCTCTTCAAGCTGAACATTTCACTTTGTCTAGTTCTTTGTGGAACACAACAGGCCAAAGAAAAAGAGGCAGACTCCGTGAAACTCTGAAGAGGACATTGTTAAGAGAGGCCAAATTAATAGGCATAAAATCCCTTGATGAGATTGAAAGGCTCGCCAAAGACAGGAAAAATTGTTGAACTACTTTGTGAGCCCTATGTGATGTTTAACGGCACAGGAAGGATATAAGATATAAGATAAGTTCTTTGTATGTTGCTTTTGCCAAAACTTTTCCAAGATCTGTCTTTACATTCAATATGGCAAATTTGGCTGCTCCTCTTTCATGTATGTTTTTCCATGTGTTATCTGATATCCATGCTTTTCTGCTTGTTGATTGCAGTCCAGTACTTGCTTTTGCTGCCGTTATTATGGCTGTGCTGTATGAATTCCATAATTCATCTATATCTGTCTCGTTTACCTCACTAAGTGTTGCAAAATGTTTAGTAAGTTCCAGATTTAAATTACTGTTAGTATTTTCTTCTTGTACTTCATGATTTTTTATCTTTCTGAGTACTGCTTTCTTGTGTTGACTTTTCAGTTTAAGTCTATCTTCTCTACACACAGATTGTGATCACTGTTGAAATCTGCACCCTTATATGCTCTTACATCTACCAGAGATGTTCTGAATTATGTTTTCTAATACAAAAATGATCTGTTTGGTTTCTGGTTCTATCATCTGGAAATATCCATGTTGTTTTATGTATTTATTTGTGTCAGTATATATATATAGGCCTCGAATAGTTGTTTGCCAAGTTTTCCCTTTCTCAGTGAGTCTTTCAACTTCATCAAGGGATGTCATGCCCACTAAACTGGCTTCTCTTTTTTACTTTATATATATATATATATATATATCTGAATGTACAAGTTACTTTTTGTCTCAACCTTATAAATTTTTTTTAAATTATATTTTCAGTTCTCTAATCATTTTCAATGAGTTAAACAGCTAGTACAAAATATAATACACAAAACTTTATTTGTACTCATACCACTAAAACATAAATGACTCTATATAAGATGATAATTCTGAAGCAGGTGGACATCATCTATTGTGGGTTTTGCCAACTATCATCTTGCAGAGCAGCTCCTGTCATGGCTGAGTCCACAAATGTTGGATTAGCATAATCAGCCACAGTAGCAGCAACCAATATTTTGTGTTGGAAGGTCCAGTTTCCTTGTGCATGTGTCTACAAACCTCACGTTTAGTCTTCATTTCCTCCTCATATGGATGCAAGGAGCTGTTCTCAATGTGGCTCGGCCTTTCACAAGTTCCCCCCAGACTCCACGGCTGATAGGAAAATATTGCATTTAAATGACTTACAAACTATATTATTATGTTTACCATGATACATGCCCCAGTCTTCTCAGTCTGTTGCTGCTTAATATTGTCATCAGATAAAGGGGATGGTGACTAGTGAAACTGGAAAAAAAACAAGGTGGATAGAGGTGTATGGAGTAGTTTTACAAGGTGGCAGAGGGAGTGAGTCAAGTGAGAAAAAATTGAATAGAAAGTATGAGAATGTATAAATGAAAAACATACAACATCCGATATTTTGGCGTGAGCCTTTTCGAGGATTACATAACAAACGAGACAAAAAAACGAATAGCTAAACAGGAAACTTATCTTAATGTATCATCCTCCAACAACACAGAAATGTATGTCCACTAGAGGAGACATAGAGGGCCACACAAAGGATAAGCCGATAGAGCCAATCATAAAGAAGAGGCGGAGAGAAACGGGGGGGGGGGGGGGAGGGCAATAGACACATGATAGCCGTTAGAGATGAAGAGAAGGTGGCGATAGGGAGGGGAGCTAAGAGAAAGAAACAAGAAAGTATAAATCATAGTAAAAAAAAAAGTGGAAAACTAAAGAAGTTAAAGGAAGCTGAAGACACTGTTAATTCCAGCTGGTTGGAGACAGCCAGTCTGGAAAATAACGAGCTGTTCTATGACCCTCCAAGATCTTACATCAGCAGAACAAGAGCGGACCACACTAACAGAAATATCCTGTTTTCCCCTGTGGTTGCTAAGGCAAAAATGTTTAGCCAAAGGTGTCAGGCCGTCTTAGAAATATCATTAAGATGTTGGCAAAAACAATCTCATAAGTGTAAACCGGTCTCCCCTATGTACTTCATACCACAACGTTTGCACATAATAGCATAAATAACATTGCATGAAGTGCAGGTGAAACCCTCCTAAACTGATAACGTGGACTTAGGGAAGGAGATATGGCTAGCCTCAACAACAAATGGGTAAGTGTTGCATCTACGGCGTCCATAACGTCTGGTACTATAAAAAGTGTCATCTGTCTTAAGGCAACTTCGAACTAAAAGGTCCCTGAGGTTCTTGTCCCATCTGTAGGCAACCAATGGGGGTTCCCCAAAAAGTTCACGTGTATCTGGCTCGGTTTGGAGGAGATGGAGATGGTGAAACTGCCAAACATCATGTGCAGAACCTCAGAGTTGGTTACTTTGTCACTTAATGTTCATTATTCTGTGAAGTCCTTGTCCCATGTTTCAGATACACATCAGGTGAGGAATAAACAGACAGGTCTGATAAATCAGAACCCATGTCTTCAGTGTTAACTTTCAGTTGTTCTTTTCCTTACTTTGCAAAACAGATGTAGCTGCCATTCCTATTCATGTGTTGGTTTCTTCATCTAGGGAGAAATTAGATGTGACAATAGATTGAAGACGACTGAAACTGACTACTGATTCAATCAGGTCCCATTCAGATTTAGATGATGGAGTTATGCCTTGCCCAAGAACCAATGTCTTGTCGATACTTACCGTAACTGAAAATAAATCATACACGAGATCGTAAAGTATACACTAAGCAATAATTTAGTCTGTTTGAAGCACATATAGCATTATCCAAATCTCTTGAATAAAGTCGCCAAAGAAAGTGAACAGAAAGGCCTTACTTTGAACATCAAAAAGACAGAGACTATGGTTATATCTAAGAAACAGAATCCACCAGCATGCAGTATTAAATTAAACGGAACTATTCTAAAGTAGGTGCAGAAATTCAAATACCTTGGAGCAGTAATAACTTCAGGTGGGAAATGCAGAACAGAAATTAGGATCAGAATAGGCCAAGCAAAGACTGCATTTCAGAGAATGAGAAACATATTATCCAACACATTTTTATCAATGAATGTTAGAAAACGAGTCCTAAAATGCTATAATGAACCTATCTTGTTATATAGAAGTGAATCATGGACATTAGGCAGGTGTGGACAAAAATCGTTGGAAGCAGCAGAAATTTGGTTTATTAGAAGAATGTTGCGAATCCCCTGGACAGTAAAAATAGCTAATGAAGAATGTATGAGAAGAGCTGGAGAGACAAAAAAACCTTGTCAAAAAGATAAGAGAGAGACAATGTACTATGTGTTGTTATTTTCAATGCCCCCTCTTCTCATTATGCAATGAGAAGAGGGGGCATTGAAAATAACAACAGGAAAAATAAAAGGAAGAAGATGAAGAGGAAGACCAAGAGAAATGATACTGGACAGTCTGACGGGATGGTGTAAGAGGAGATCACCAACTGAGCTGATGGCCTGCATGAAGGATCGTGTACTCTGGAGAAGCATAATAGCCAACGCCAGTCGGCACGGCACCTGATGATGATGATGATGATAGCGTTATGAATCCGCAGAAACAAGAAGTATATTATGAAGATATGGAGTGGCTGCCATGATCTGTGAACAGGCCCTGCTCGGTGGGGAGAAAAGGAGGGGGGGGGAGATGAAAAAAAAAAAAAAGTCTGGGGAAAGGGAGAGAAATCTGTACTTGCTTATAATTATTTTCTCGGAGGCCTCGCACAGAAATATAAGGGAGACAACATTTTCTGCGATCTGCAACTGTGAAGATAGGAGTGAGGTCCCCTTAATGATGATTCATTGTTCAGATATAATATTTAATATATTATTTTATTTTAATTAATAAATTTGAACTATGATTAACTAAACATTAAAATTGCCTTTTATATAAAATGCATAAAATAATGTTAGTGTTTAAAATATATTTAAGCGTAATTAAAAATGCTTTAAATGAAAATAATAGGAGACCTCATCACAATAACAACGGACAACGTAAAAGCTGGGCATTACTCCGTTTTTTAGGGACCGGTTCTATGTGGTATCCGTTTAGTAAATATTCAAGGAAACGGTTCTTAGAATCGATTCCTCGAAGTATTTAAGTCGCTGTTGAGTACATTAAACACTCCAAGGAGATGGTACACGAATAATATAAGTATATCAAACTAAAGAGATGCAGATGAAGCCACTGACAGCAGTTATTGAGGAAAGACGCTGGCGATGGCTGGGACATGTGCTCAAACTGAAAGGCAAGGGACATGCATTTGTGGAAAACCCTTGCGGAAACCCCATGTGCCCTGGGCACTTAGGTTCAGATATATATATATAAGTATTAACTATATACGAAGCCACTGCAGTAAAGCTGGGAGAACAAAATGTATAAAGTAGTGAAAAAGGAGGAACAGCTTTATTACTAAACGAGCACACAATGAAGTCACGTGAATAAGGAGGATGTGGAAGATGCCCAAAACGTGCATCTGAAATCTTCTCATGTGCTCGTTAAGTAACAAAGCTGATCTTACTTTTTTCCTAGTAGACTTGGACTGTTGTACCAACAGCCTCAATCTTATGCGTTCCATGGTTAATGTCGAAAGTGTTAAAGCGAATGTGAATCTTCTTTTTTTTTGGGGGGGGGGGTGGTCAATGACATTTTTACCATTTTAAGAAGAGTATATATATATATACAGTACACATATAGTATGTACAATATAAAATGATTGCATTATAATAAAGAAATGGAAAAGAGACTAGATGCTTTTGAAAATAAGTGCCTTCGAAGGCTGCTAAATAGCTGTTGGCATTATTTCAGATCGGTTACATCAATAAGACAAGAAACTAAACAAGACTACGTATCAAACTTTATCAGAAGACGTCGCTGGAACTACATCGGCCACGTACTTAGAATGGAAGAAAAACGACTCTCACACCAAGCATTTACGTGGTCACCAGGGGGTAAAAGAAAGCGGGGAAGACCCAAAGACACACTAAGAAGCGTTATCACCAAGGAGTATTCAACAATGCTCATCAGAAACACCGAAGATCTAAAGCAAGTAGCAAGGAATCACCAGACATGGAGAGCCTTTGGCCCACAACTAACTAACTAATAATAAAGAATGTGTAATATTTACTCACCTTCTTGATAGTGTAGGTAAAGAGTATTTTGATGTGACCATAGTGGTAGCTGGACAGCAGTTTTTATTCCGAATCTGAAGACAGAGGTGAAGGGAGTCCTCTGCTTCAGATTCTTCTAAAATGTAGACAGTGTGATGTAATGGAGACACTGATGTTGTCTGTTTGCTTGTAGACAGTGTGATGTAATGGAGACATTGATGTTATATATGTTTGTTTGTAGACAGTGTGATGTAATGGAAACACTGATGTTGTCTGTTTGCTTGTAGACAGTGTGATGTAATGGAGACATTGATGTTATATATGTTTGCTTGTAGACAGTGTGATGTAATGGAGACACTGATGTTATCTGTTTGCTTGTAGACAGTGTGATGTAATGGAGACACTGATGTTATATATGTTTGTTTGTAGACGGTGTGATGTAATGGGGACACTGATGTTATATGTTTGCTTGTAGACGGTATGATGTAATGGAGACATTGATGTTATATATGTTTGCTTGTAGACAGTGTGATGTAATGGAGACACTGATGTTATATATGTTTGTTTGTAGACAGTGTGATATAATGGAGTCACTGATGATATATGTTTGTTTGTAGACGGTGTGATGTAATGGAGACACTGATGTCATATATTTGCTTGTAGACGGTATGATGTAATGGAGACACTGATGTCATCTGTTTGCTTGTAGACAGTGTGATGTAATGGAGACACTGATGTTATCTATTTGCTTGTAGACGGTATGATGTAATGGAGACACTGATGTTATATATGTTTGTTTGTAGACGGTGTGATGTAATGGAGACACTGATGTTATCTATTTGCTTGTAGACGGTATGATGTAATGGAGACACTGATGTTATCTGTTTGTTTGTAGACAGTATGATGTAATGGAGACATTGATGTTATCTGTTTGTTTGTAGACGGTATGATGTAATGGAGACACTGATGTTATCTGTTTGTTTGTAGACGGTATGATGTAATGGAGACACTGATGTTATATGTTTGCTTGTAGACGGTATGATGTAATGGAGACACTGATGTTATCTGTTTGTTTGTAGACGGTGTGATGTAATGGAGACAGTGATGTTATCTGTTTGCTTGTAGACAGTGTGATGTAATGGAGACACTGATGTTATATGTTTGCTTGTAGACAGTGTGATATAATGGAGTCACTGATGATATATGTTTGTTTGTAGACGGTGTGATGTAATGGAGACACTGATGTTATCTGTTTGTTTGTAGACGGTATGATGTAATGGAGACACTGATGTTGTCTGTTTGTAGACGATTGTGATGTATGAGCAGATTGAAGTGAAAAAAGAGTGAAAGGTCAGTAAAGCTCACTTAAAGAAAGTGTTAGCCTCGGTTATCTGTCACTCTGATGTACCATACATATGATCGCCCTGAACTGCTCAAAATGTTCATTGTAAGAGATAGTTTCAGGGTCAGAAGATGTCCCTATGTGGTGGATAGTGATGATCATGAGATTCTGTACACAACATGATCACGTTATAGCTAAGCAGACTGAGACCGAAACAAAATTTGTCAACCCGACACTATCCAAAACAAGTTCGTTGTTCATGAGGCGATGTTTTAGGATTTTTTTTTTTTTTTTTTGGCCAGTCAGTTTTTGTTTTCAGAACTCTCTTATATCTGTAACACAATAATTGGTGTATAAGTATACAACTATACACTAAACACTGCAGTAAAGCTGTGATACGAGAATGTATAAAATTGGAAAAAAGTAGGAGCAGCTTTATTACTTAACGATTACAAAGTTGTGACGTTTCGGCGTGAGCCTTAATCATACAAAAACATACAGGACGAAGAAATAGGGAGAGGAGATAAAGTATAGATTTACATGAATATTGTAAAAAAAAAAAGTACTTAGCTGTAAATTGCAAGGTGTGGCTTGTCTGGCGGTGTGTGTCAGGAATGGATCTGGTAGGACGTGGAAATTGTTTAAATAGAGACCTGTGACATGTGGTCGGTGGGTTGTAACTGGGAGTGGTGGATGGGGAACCGGGGAGGGGAGAGAAAGTGACGCACTACTGGCCTAGCTAGGAGAATTTGAAACAGGTGATTGGGGAAGAGGTGTTGCAGAGAAGAGGGGTTGCTGAGAAAATAGCGGGGTTGCAGAGTGATGTTGTGAGGAAGTTTGAAAAGTAAAAAGGGGTGGATTTAGTGGAGAGGTACTATAATGATTGAAGAAGATGATGTTACGTGTAACTAAACAGTGAGTTTAACCCATGTGGTTCCAGCGTCCCATAATTTTGAATGCAGCGGTTCTCAAGTGCCAGGCGGCTTGTGTCATCTGCGTGACATTGTTTAATGGCTGTTACCAGAAAATCAGATTTGCCTCTGTGGTTGGGGCCATTGAAATGATTTGGGACTGGTTTCGAAGCATGCTGGGTGATGTCGTACAGATGTTTTTGCATGCGGTCCCCTAATCTGAGGCCAGTCTCACCGATATATGTTATCTTGCATCTTTTGCACACGATGACATATATCACATTACGGGACTCGCATGTGAATCCCTCATGAAGAGTGAGGATAGTTTTGGGAAAGGTGATTGTTTTCGTTTCCCAAACTACAGGGCAGGTAACGCAGCGGGGGGCGGTTACATTTTCTGGTGCCAACATACGTAAGGCTCTGCTTCAAGTGGCTGTGGACGAGGATGTCGTTAAGGTTTGGCTCACGTTTGTATGCCAATAGGGGTGCTTCAGAGAAAATGTTACGAGTGTCGGAGTCGAGTTGGATTATCGGCAGATGACGATAAAGGATTTTCTTAACCATCTGACCGTGTGGGTGGAAAGGCAGTACTAACTTTGCCAGTCAGTTTTTGTTTTCAGAACTCTCTTATATCTGTAACACAATAATTGGTGTATAAGTATACAACTATACACTAAACACTGCAGTAAAGCTGTGATACGAGAATGTATAAAATTGGAAAAAAGTAGGAGCAGCTTTATTACTTAACGATTACAAATAAGTTAGTACTGCCTTTCCACCCACACGGTCAGATGGTTAAGAAAATCCTTTATCGTCATCTGCCGATAATCCAACTCGACTCCTACACTCGTAACATTTTCTCTGAAGCACCCCTATTGGCATACAAACGTGAGCCAAACCTTAACGACATCCTCGTCCACAGCCACTTGAAGCAGAGCCTTACGTATGTTGGCACCAGAAAATGTAACTGCCCCCCGCTGCGTTACCTGCCCTGTAGTTTGGGAAACGAAAACAATCACCTTTCCCAAAACTATCCTCACTCTTCATGAGGGATTCACATGCGAGTCCCGTAATGTGATATATGTCATCGTGTGCAAAAGATGCAAGATAACATATATCGGTGAGACTGGCCTCAGATTAGGGGACCGCATGCAAAAACATCTGTACGACATCACCCAGCATGCTTCGAAACCAGTCCCAAATCATTTCAATGGCCCCAACCACAGAGGCAAATCTGATTTTCTGGTAACAGCCATTAAACAATGTCACGCAGATGACACAAGCCGCCTGGCACTTGAGAACCGCTGCATTCAAAATTATGGGACGCTGGAACCACATGGGTTAAACTCGCTGTTTAGTTACACGTAACATCATCTTCTTCAATCATTATAGTACCTCTCCACTAAATCCACCCCTTTTTACTTTTCAAACTTCCTCACAGCATCACTCTGCAACCCCGCTATTTTCTCAGCAACCCCTCTTCTCTGCAACACCTCTTCCCCAATCACCTGTTTCAAATTCTCCTAGCTAGGCCAGTAGTGCGTCACTCTCTCTCCCCTCCCCGGTTCCCCATCCACCACTCCCAGTTACAACCCACCGACCACATGTCACAGGTCTCTATTTAAACAATTTCCACGTCCTACCAGATCCATTCCTGACACACACCGCCAGACAAGCCACACCTTGCAATTTACAGCTAAGTACTTTTTTTTTTTACAATATTCATGTAAATCTATACTTTATCTCCTCTCCCTATTTCTGTATGTCCTGTATGTTTTTGTATGATTAAGGCTCACGCCGAAACGTGACAACTTTGTAATCGTTAAGTAATAAAGCTGCTCCTACTTTTTTCCAATTTTATACATTCTCGTATCACAGCTTTACTGCAGTGTTTAGTGTATAGTTGTATACTTATACACCGATTATTGTGTTACAGATATAAGAGAGTTCTGAAAACAAAAACTGACTTTTTTCCAATTTTATACATTCTCTTATATCTGATCTGTCTGCCAGTCTGTTGATCTGTCTGTCGGCGTTGGCTATCAAGCTGTGCTAGTGTTTTTTGTGCCATCTTGTTAGTCCAGCCAGCATTTTCTCTTTTTGTTTACCTCGATCTCTTATGCCTTCTGTCCTTTTGTACTTGGGTTCGCTAAAAAGAGGATTTGCGGTGTGTTCAGGATTCGCTGCTACATTCGTTCTGGAGCTGTTGTTCTGACGACCTTCGAACAAAATACTCCCACCGCCATTCCGTTTACATCGTCGCCGCCAGCAGGCGGTTTTACTCATATTTGGAGCCAGTTAGCTTTCTGTTTTCTAAAGCGATTCCAAGTTGATTCATTCATTTGCATGTCCCATGCGGAACTTTACCTCCCTAACAGCTCTCCTGTAGGCCTCTCGGTTGTGAGCAAGATGCCCTGCTGCTGATGCATCCATTTGCAGATCATCAACTATGTCGTGCAGCCATCTTCGCCTTGGTCTTCCTCTTTCTTTTTCCCATTAGGTACCCTTCCAAGACGGTTTTCTCTAGATTATCTTAACGTTTAATGCGTCCAAAATATTTAAGTTTTCTCTCTTTAATCCTCTTCACTAGCCAGCCTTCTTCAATATTAAGTTCTTGTAGTATGGATATATTTGTTCTTTTTTGTGTCAATGGTATTTGAAGAACTCTTCTGTAGCATTTACATTCAAAGGCATTTATGTGTTTCTCAGCTGTTTTGCTAAGTGTCCAGGTCTTCCAGGCACATGTTGCGATGGGAAAAATGCATGCCCTTAAAAATCTTATTTTTGTAGTTCTGTCTGTTCCTCTCCACATATTCTTTAGTTGTTTTACTTTCTGAAGAGCTATAGATCTCCTCCTTTTAATTTCCCTCATTGTATCTCCATTATTAGTTAGTCCATCCCTTTAGGTTGTCCACCCATCGATGTCGTTGTCTTCCTTTCGATCTTGCCTACAAATAACCACAATGGCGGAAACTCAGGATAAGGCGAATCAGCCAAAGAAATCTGGCAGGCTCTACTGCAAAGCTGTATTCACTGGGTACAAACGAGGCCACCGCAATCAGCATGAGAACACTGCACTTCTAAAGATTGAAGGCGTCAGTACCAGACATGAGACTGACTTTTACTTGGGCAAAAGATGTGCCTATGTGTACAAGGCCAAGAGACTGACTGCACGCCCAGGTCATGATAAGTTCAGTCGGCTCCGAGTTATTTGGGGGCAAGGTCACACGTTCTCATGGAAACAGTGGTGCAGTTAGGGCAAAGTTCCGAAAAAACTTGCCAAGCAAAGCCATTGGCAGACGTAAACGTGTGATGTTGTATCCATTAAGGATTTAAGTTTAATGCAGTAATAAAAGTGTTGGAAATCTAAAAAAAAAAAAAAAATTATTAGTTAGCAGTGATCCAAGATATTCAAAACTCATCACTTCTTCCAATTTTTCATCATTGATACATATATCAGCTGCCTTGTTTGTTTTGTCAGTTGTCATCAATTTAGTTTTCTTCACATTAAGATAGAGGTTTTGCTCTTCACTGTTCTTACGGATTGACATAATTAGTTTTTCCATTCATTTTTGTATTGTGGACAGTAATACTGTGTCATCAGCATATCTAATCTCTGGTATTTCATAACCTCCAATTGTTAAGGCATCGTAATATTCTTTGTCTACATCTTCTCTACTCGATATCAGGAACTGGTTTGTAGGAACCGGGTACTCACGTTTACCGAAAGAACTGGTTCTTAATTCGGTTCCTGTCCAGATCTAGTACAACGGCTAAGCATGTTACCCCCATGATGTAGAGGTCGTCTTCAGTTCCTTGTGTCTAACTCAACCAGTTTCAGAGCCATTGTATGTTTTCGTGTCATATTTATTGTTGTTTTAGTGCTTTAAAAGTTTTGTATTAAATATCAGTTATTGTTAAAAAGGGGTGGCGACTGTAGTAAAACTGGTTAATATAAATAAGGTAGATAGAGGTGTATGGTGCAATTTTACAATGTGAGGGAGGAAGTGAGCAAGGTGAGAAAAAAAACGAATATAAAGTATGAGAATGTATAAATGAAAAACATAAAACATCCGATATTTCGGCGTGAGCCTTATTCGAGGATACATGCAAAAACAAAATACAAACATATATAACTTATCTGAAGCGTCTTGCTCTCAGTAAAGCGGAAATGTGTGTGGAAGAAGGAGGAGGAGGGAAAAAAAACCCGTTGCCTACAGACAAAAGATTCCCGATATAGCCAATCATAGCGAAGGAGCGGAGCAGAACAAGTAGGAGAAAGGGGTTGGGGGAAGGCAATAGAAACATGATAGCCGCTAGAGGTGTCGGGGGGGGGGGGGGGAGGGGAGAGAAAAGAGGACGCGAGAGATAATGAATGAAGAACTTAAACACCTACAGGGAGGAAATGTAAAACTGGTGAATGGGACAAGACCAATATGTTGGCAGAGAAGGAAATAGGATGGTGGTAAGGAGGGGTAGCATAGAGAAAGAAATTAGAGTATAAAAAAGGCCAGTGGAAAAATAAAGAAGTTACAGAAAGCTGAAGACATTGTTAATTCCAGCTGGGTGGAGACAGCCAGTCTGGAAAATAAGGCGCTGTTCTAGGACCCTCCGAGATCGTACATCTGCGGAACAAGAGCCGATCGCACTAACGCTACATAGACGATGGCATTGGGATCACATCAATGCCAGAGGACGACCTTAACAACTTTATCAGTTTTGTTAAAGAATACAATCCTGTCATTTCTTTCACCTCCCATATCTCTGCTACTTCCGCTAACTTTCTTGACATTGCCGTCACTATCGGCCCCTCCGGGCTTACTACTTCTATCCACTATAAACCTACAGACTCTCACAGCTACCTCCTGTACTCTTCCTCCCATCCCAGATCGTGTAAGGACTCTATTCCTTTTGCCCAGCTTCTTAGGTTGCGACGTTTGTGTAAGGAGGATTTGGATTTCCAGGATCAAGGCCACAAATTACTAGATTTCTTCCATCAACGCGGCTATCCAGACCACGTTCTCTCGTCGTCTTGGAACCGCATTAGCCACATATCGCGGCAACAAGCCCTCACCCCTAAACCGCACTGTAGCTCGGACAGGGTGAAACTAGTACGCACGTACCACCCCTATAGCTTGGCAGTTAAAAACATACTGTTTCGCCATCTCCACCTCCTCCAGACCGAGCCTGAGACACGTGAACTTTTTGGGGAACCCCCATTGGTGGCTTACAGACGTGACAAAAACCTCAGGGACCTTTTAATTCGTAGTCATCTTAAGACAGATGAGACTTTTTATGGTACCAGACGTTGTGGACGCCGTAGATGCAACACTTGTCCGTTTGTTGTCGAGGCCAGCCAGATCTCTTTCCCTAAATCCACGTTATCAGTACAGGAGGGTTTCACCTGCACTTCACGAAATGTCATTTATGTTATCATGTGCAAACGTTGCGGTTTGAAGTACATAGGGGAAACTGGCTTACGGTTAGGAGATCGATTTTGCCAGCATCTCAGTGATATTTCTAAGAGGGCCTGGACACCTGTGGCTAAACATTTTTGCCTTGGTAACCACAGGGGCAAACAGGACATTTCGGTTAGTGCGATCCGCTCTTGTTCCGCAGATGTACGATCTCGGAGGGTCCTAGAACAGCGCCTTATTTTCCAGACTGGCTGTCTCCACCCAACTGGAATTAACTATGTCTTCAGCTTTCTGTAACTTCTTTATTTTTCCACTGGCCTTTTTTATACTCTAATTTCTTTCTCTATGCTACCCCTCCCTATCACCATCCTATTTCCTTCTCTGCCAACATATTGGTCTTGTCCCATTCACCAGTTTTACATTTCCTCCCTGTAGGTGTTTAAGTTCTTCATTCATTATCTCTCGCGTCCTCTTTTCTCTCCCCTTCCCCCCCCCCCCCCGACACCTCTAGCAGCTATCATGTTTCTAGTGCCTTCCCCCCAACCCCTTTCTCCCACTTGTTCTGCTCCTCTCTCTCCGCTCCTTCGCTATGATTGGCTATATCGGGAATCTTTTGTCTGTAGGCAACGGGTTTTTTTCCCTCCTCCTCCTTCTTCCACACACATTTCTGCTTTACTGAGAGCAAGACGCTTCAGATAAGTTATATATGTTTGTATTTTGTTTTTGCATGTATCCTCGAATAAGGCTCACGCCGAAATATCGGATGTTGTATGTTTTTCATTTATACATTCTCATACTTTATATTCGTTTTTTTCTCACCTTGCTCACTTCCTCCCTCACTTTGTAAAACTGCACCATACACCTCTATCTACCTTATTGTTAAAAATATCGGCATGGAAGGAACTTTGCTGACAATATTTGACTGTAATATTCATTAAGATAAACAATACTAGCCTTCTGTATTTGTACCAGATAATGGCCATTGCACATTTTTAGATACTGCCGTTGTTTTCAATAGTTACAAATAAGAAATTTAAACAAGAATTACTAAATGGTCTGATACATTTAATGACCTTTACTTTATGTATAGATTTATGACAGCATGTTCCAGTATAAATGTGTGTGTTTTCATTGATGTATAAATACAATTTATATAGTAAGTATTCATAGTTGTGTGTGTGTTGTGTAATCTTATGGCATTGGTTTACAAACCTGGGTTCAAGAAGTAAGCCTCGATTTTAAAATATTTTGTTGAATAGTAGAAATGTGTATGAGTTTTCTGAATGCGTGTGTGTGTGTCTCTCTCTCATTCTCTCACACATGACAAACTATCACTAACTGTAAAGGTCCGCAACTGGAAAAATTTGGGACTCAACATAATGTATTATTTGTAGTTTATAAACAGTTTGAAGTAAATTAAACTAGAAAAAGGAATCATTAAAATATTCTGAAATCAAATTTCAAAGCATTATTTTAAACATTTACAATAGAAAGTTTACAAGAAAATGTTACTGGTGTTGTATGCTTAGCTGACACATACTCTGAGCTTGGTGGTAGAACAGTTATTTGTAAATGTTTACTGATAAAAGCCAAACAGTTGGCATTTAAACCATCTTTTATATGTGCAATTCTCAGTCATAATTATATTTAAAGGTGGAAATATATTAAATCTGCCAATGTTTTTTTACAAATCATTAGTTTGTAGATTCAGAGCCTTCTCTTTCATTCAGGTATCTTCTTCAGTACAGTAAATGGGAGCCACAGCTTCAACAAACATAGCCACAAATTTTTTTGAGGCAAGCAGGAATGATGGATGCCCTTCGATACAGCTTGAGCTAAACCAAAAGACCTCTAAAAGGGTCGCAGATGAAGGTGTGAAGCTTATGCCAGGAGGGGCTTTGGTTGAAGCTACTGTTGAATGCCCGTCACATCAAATAGGAGATGGAAAAGGTGTTGCAGGAAAGCTACGAATTGTTGACAGTGGGGTAACTTCTCCTGCTGAATCCAGTAAATTATTTACGTTTGACAGAAATGTGGATTATAAATCACAGACACAGCAGGTTAAGCCAGCAGCATCACCTGGTGACTGTCCTGTGCTTAAACCTCAGGCAGTGAAAACCACAACTGAACCTTGTTCTCATGTCCAGAAAGAGACAAACAGAGCATCTGCTCATATAGCCCAGCCATTCATTACTTCACCATTAGACCAGACTTCAAAGAGCAATGTTTTGCCAGTTTCTGGTGAATGCCCTATGAGCCAAGCCAGTCTGCTAAATCAGAATGAGGCTAACCTAGCTTCACAGGGCTTGGCTGGTCAGTCACAAAGGAACCCAACTGGTCCTGTTGGAAGGCACAAGACCTCTCCAGCAATGAACCAGGCCGATCAGCAAGTAGTGAATCAGTCAGATTCATTGGGCATGAGTCAGGTCGTTCCATCATTAATAAACCAGACAAATCGGCCCTGGAAAGGCCAGTCCAGTTTATTGCAGTCTTCTTATCCATCTGAATGCCCGATGAGCTGTAAAGATGGAGAAGCTAAAGCAGTGTTTGATGAAGTCAATAAAGACAATATGGTAACAGTTTTTCTCATTTTATTATAAAATCACTTTTATTTTAAATTGGTGAAATATCTCACAAAAGACATATCATCTTGGCAATATATAGAATCATTGTCACTTATTTATGGTACTGCTGAGTTCATAAAATTTGTCACTTATTTATATTTCTGTTCTGTTCATAACATTGTCACTTAGTTTTGTTGAATCTGTAGTGTTATCTGTTTATATTTCTGCTAAGCTATAAATATCATTTATTTATAATACTTCTGAGTTCATAAACATCACCACTTATTTATAATAATGCTGAGTTGATAATCATCATCACTTATTTATAGTGCCATTGAAGTTATAAGCTGCATCACTTATTTATAGTATTGCAGAATTCATAAACATCTTCACAGTACTACTAAGTTCTGTTATTATTTTTATGGTAATTTTACTGATTTCTGGTTGTGATGGAAATGGGCATGTGAAATATATTCTGCACAGTCCAGGTTATTCCATGTTAAAGTAGATACTTTAATGGTTTTAACAGTTTATTTCTGGACTTGCATTGTTTAAAACATTCAGTCTGTTGTTAGAAATTAGAAATATCTGTTTCTATTTTACCTGCTACTAGATGCCAGCACCTAATCAGAGGCCAGCCACTGATCAGCCATTTCCCTTGCCTACAGACAGAGTGAGATCAAACATCCCAAAGGCAGGTACTGATGAAACCTGGGTCTACCCATCACAGCAGATGTTCTGGAATGCCATGCTGCGGAAAGGTGGGCACAATTTTGTATACAGTGAGCATTAACATGACAGAAAAGTGAACAGAATATGTCTGCCACATTAAATATGTTGATATCTATCATTTGAATTTTTTGTAAACTTGACACTTCTAAAATGCCAGTTGTTATTATTTAGCAATGAACATACAGCCATGTTTCGTGTAGTGTAAAATAGTAAGTCATTGAAATTTTCTGCAGAATGTTGTCTGAATGAATGTTAACACATTTTGTGTTAGTTAGATCATGAGTGTACAAGTTGTTAAGTTTATATAAGTAAATTACTTGGATGGCAGAATAAAATTAGCTAGGGCACACATAATTTTACCTCAGAGTAAGTGCAGACAAGCACACCCACTCCACAGTGAACTGGTGAGAACAAAGGGAACAGACTTGAAGAAGGCAGGTCATGGATGGGTAGTGGGGAAGATGTAATTTGTGAGGTGTGCCCTCCTGAGAATATAGATCCTGGACAGGATTGAGTACCCACATCACCAAACTTCAAAGTGGCACTGTCTGTTCATATGACACTCAACAGAAGATTCAGAGAACATTCCTGCTTCAGAAAATGCTGAGGTCAAAGCACTAATTAATGTAAACAACAAAGATGGCTATGCTGTTATTTACACACTTGGACTTGTGATCTGGGGCAAAAGGTGTGCTAGGGCCTTTACAATCAACTCAAATGTCAGAACAGTGGAAGAAGCCAGCAGTGCTTTTGCTGCAACAACAAGCAGTCTCACATTGAAAACCATGGCTGTGACGAGGGCTCTTAGCTGGCTCCAGTTACAAGACTGCAGGCAAGCAGCCATCTTGAATGACTTGATGAATCTGCTAAAGAAAGTTCAGGCTGGCTCTCTAAGAAAACACTGCAGACCCCTGCAGGTTCTAAGGACTGTTGTTGCCGGAGGCGGGTGGAGAATTCGCTCTCCGCTCCAACGGCGTGTGTATCAAATAGCCTCTGGCAGTCAAGTCCAGCTCCTGGCCTTCTCATGGCAGAACTGTTTAACTCTTTCCGTGCGTATGGTCGATATAGTGACACCGGAAGTGTCATGGCACCTCTGCTCTAGAGGTCGGTCACGTCCCAAATACGCCCATACTGGGATAATATGCCTAAACCGGCTCAACCCAGGGGTGGAAGTCACTAGTGGCAAGTATTCATCATCCTGGACAAAAAGCTCCATCCTGGTCACAACTAGGAAGGGTAGCGGCCACCACCACAAAATGCTGAAGTCGGAGACACTGGACCATTGCAATCTAGATGGGCAACCACCTCTCACCCGGCGGGGATGTATGCGTATCCTAATCACGCTGAGGTTTTCCAGTGAGAAAGTCCAACACTGGATTGGATGGGCAATCACCTCTCACCCAGCGGTGATACACAGGTATCTCAAAACACGTCAAGGTTTTCCGGTGAGAAAGTCCAAGTCTAGTCTGGGTGGGCTACCACCTCTCACCCAGCGGGGATATACTGATATCCAAAACACATTGAGGTCTTCCGGTGAGAAAGTCCAACTCTAGACGAAACTGGTGCAACGAAAACCACGGTGTCATGCAATACCGCTTCTGAGACCCACCAAGAATACAGGCTCAAGCCCTGCGATACTCTGAACCTCTTGTGGTCCTCTTGGTGGTCTCATGTGGTCCTTTGGGGACCACATGGGGTACCACGGGACCTATGGGGGACCACAGGTTGTTGAATAGGATCACAGGGCGGTATTGGTGGTAGAAGCGAATGAAGAAGAAGAAGATCACTGCAGATATCACAGATCCCTGCAGATGCACAGATCCATTTTCTGACCGTCATTTTTGTATCAGACCATGCAGGTGTTAAGGTAAATGAAAGAGCAGATTGGTTGTTCAGTTCAGCTGTCGTGGAAGAAGGGCGAGCAGACATCATCAGTGGTATAAGAGAAGCTGGTCAAAGAAAGAACTTCACTGACTTGGTGTCATTGTCGAGAATGGAGCTGAGGGTTAAACTTGGGGTGGTGAAAAATTAATGATTGGTCAAGACCTCCATATGGATGATCAGTCAAGACAGGATGGATTAATCAATTACTGTATGCTGAAGGCAGTACTGAAGAGGAGATCAGAGCACTTATGGGTGTGTCCAGAATGCATGGATGATAGTCCTTCCAAACTAACCAACCAGTATACTAACTTCAGCACTTCAGATTTTATATTTTCTTTGTTATCAGCATGAAATACATTAGACAGAAGGAGCCATAGAATCTATGCAAAATAAATTCACAAGAAATACTTTGGAGATTGAAGTTTGCCATGTTGAAGAATTTTATCACCTTATCTAACATTAAGTAATTCAGCAAATAATAAGTTATACCAAGAAGTTATCATTTGTGGTACAAAATATGGCCAAGGTAACCTTCTTCAGACATTTCTGACCATGGGGTGATGTGACCTTAAAAAGTGGATTTTCTTTCTCAATAACATTCTTTCTAAACTCCTAATGCAGGAATTTATTTGTACCATTTGTTAGTTTGACATATAGTGCATCGCCATTCAGACTGGTAGGCGGCACAGTTCTCTAGTTCAATATCTTCATTTCTTATTTATCATGTTAGCTGTAGGTAAAAGGGATGGCGACTGCAGTAAAACTGGTTAATATAAATAAGGTAGATAAGAGGTGTATGGTGCAGTTTTACAAAGTGAGGGAGGAAGTGAGCAAGGTGAGAAAAAAAAAAAAGAAAAGAATATAAAGTATGAGAATGTATGAATGAAAAACGTACAACATCTGATATTTCGGCGTGAGCCTTATTCGAGGATACATACAAAACGAAAGACAAACATATATAACTTATCTGAAGTCTTGCTCCGAGCTGTAGGTAAAGATTATTTTCAGGTATGCAGTGGTCTTCCATTTAGTAAGCATCAGCCCAATTTGGAATATACTGAGCAGAGAACATGCCTGCAAGGTTTATGCAAGATAGTGCATCTGTGCTTAACACTGTCTTTTTTTAAACATACAGAGAATATGAGGTATGGCCCGTGTGTGAAAAGTAATGATTTTTTCCCTAATTTTGATAGGCTGTGTCACCTATGGGAGTGTGTTGATACATAAACTGTGTCACATTACCATGTAAGATTGTACTGATAGGTGGGCCTTGTCATATTACCATATATAGAAGATCAGTGATGAGATGACATTATAGATGGTTGCTTTGGCTTCCATTGTGAGATTAGAACTCTCCCAGACATGGCCAGACAAAAATTATGTACAGTGTGGGGGTGAAATAGCTAGGATTAGCGTAACACAAAAAACCATAGGGAAAGAGCTTTAGACATGAGAACAAGTAAAATACATCTTACATCCTTCCCGTGCCGTAAATGTCACATAGGGCCCGCATGGTAGTTCACCAAGATGTCCTGTCTTCGTAGAGTTTTTCAATCTCACCAAGAGATGTTATGCCCACTGAATTGGCTTCTTTTAACATTGTCCTCTTTAGAGTTTCACGTGGTGGGCCTCTTTTTCTTCTGCCTGTTGTGTTCCATTTGATAGCTTGTTTGGGGATTCTTTGATTGTTTCTTCTCATCACATGACCGACATATGTCCATCTTCTTTTTCTGATCAACCATGAGACAGGTTGTTGTTTGCTCATCTGTCTGATCTCTGCGTTGTTCTTGAATTCATTCCACTTTATACTGAGTAGTTTCCTTAAGCATTTGTTTTTGAAAGATTCTAATTTCTTGTCTATTTCTCTAATTGTTTTCCAGCTTTCACATGCATAAATGAGGGTGGATATTACATTTGAATTTAACCATCTTAACTTGGTGTTTGTGCTTAGAACTTTTGAGTGCCATATGTTCTCAAAATTCTTGGAAGAATTCTAAGCAAGCAAATATTGAAACAATGAACATGTATTAGATCTGTAATGTGAATGCAACACTTTGTTTCATAATCCTCTTTTTTTCCTGTGGTTTAATATTGACAAAAAATTAATATACTTTTCTTTATTGTTACCATTTTACTGTTCTCTTTGCATATTTCAGCAGATGTGGTAGTATCACTGTGTTTATGAAATGTAGTTTGTGAATATTTTGCTCTTGTTTGTAGGCTGGAGATGGAAGGAGGCAGATATATCCCAGAAAGATATGGAAAACATAATCAACATTCACAATGCCAATAATGAGCTTGCATGGAGAGAGATATTAAAATGGGAAGCATTGCATGCTGAGTGAGTCTGTGTCAAGTTTTGCCATAAAATGTCTGGTTTTCTTTTTTACTTAGATTTACTTGTGAATTATGTATGTTTATTGTATCTTATATCCTTCCCGTGCCGTTAAATGTCACATAGGGCTTGCAAAGTAGTTCGCCAATTTTTCCTGTCTTCGGCGAGTCTTTCATCAAAGGATCTTATGCCTGTTAATTTGGCCTCTCTTAATAATGTCCTCTTCAGAGTTTCACATGGTCTGGCTCTTTTTCTTCGGCCTGTTGTGTTCCACTTGATAGTTGTTTTGGGATCCTCTGATCATTTCTTTTCATCAAGTGACCAACATATGTCCATCTCCTTTTCCTGATCACCCATGAGACTGGTTGTTGTTCAGTCATCTGTCTTATCTCTGCATTGTTCTTGAATTCGTTCCACTTGATGCCGAGTATTTTCCTTAGGCATTTGTTTTCAAAAGAGTCTAATTTCTTGTCTATTTCTTTAGTTGTTTTCCAGCTTTCGCATGCATAAATGAGGGTGGATATTACATTTGAATTGAATAGTCTTAACTTAGTTTTTGTGCTTATAACTTTTGTTCATTGTATGTCAGTGTTTAATATTATAAGATGATTGGCATCAGGCATGCATCCAGCTGTAGGTATGAAGTTGTGACAATAAAATCATTGTGATCAGTGCTTGTTGAAAGCTTTTATGTGCTGAGCTCTGTTGGTTGTGAGAAAACATGAGCCATTCTGACAATATCTCAGAAGAGATACATTAATGTAGGATATTACAAATGTTGTCATGAAACAGTCATGTGTTGTGAGCTATATTGAACACTAATGACATCAAGTCAGAGATTTTCAGCATTTTGAGCCTTTCTGCTTATTGTCACTACTCTAACAAATGTTAGCATCACCTACCCAACACAGGTGGCAGGTAACACCCTCCCACCACAAGAACTACCCAAAACAGCTGGCAGGTAACACTCTCTCACCACAAGGACATGATCTCTTCTGTTTCATCTGAAATGATGCACTTGTTTAATCATGATGTATAAAAGTGAATCTAGAATCTTCACGTTGAGAAAGTTGGCTGTTTGTGTCAACTAGGATATAAAAGTGAACCTAGAATCTTCACACTGGGAAAGTTGGCTGTTTGTGTCAACTAGGATATAAAAGTGAACCTAGAATCTTCACACTGGGAAAGTTGGCTGTTTGTGTCAACTAGGATATAAAAGTGAACCTAGAATCTTCACACTGGGAAAGTTGGCTATTTGTGTCAACTAGGACACAAAGTTTTTCTACAAAAGCATAACTGATAAGATGTGTATAGATGTAATGTTGTTGTTTCTAATGAAGTACAACAGTACTACAATAGAGGATCAGACACACACAGGTGGTATCTACCAAACAGAGAAATAATTTATCTTTATATATATAAATGAATGTGTGTATGAGTGTATTATGTTCCAACATAACTCAGAACTCGTGGACCAATTTCAACCGAACTTGGTACACATATGACTTACAATCTGGAGAAAAGTATTGTGGGCGTAACACATCCCTAGCACCCAGTGGGGGGTGACATGTAAAAATAATTGAAAATGACCGATATTAGTGTCAAATCCATAGTTTTTTTTTGGGTCACTGAGATGAATAGTGACACACCCGATGCTGTTTAAGTCCAAGTTCAGTTCCATCTGCATGGGGGGGGGGGGGCCCCTTGGGCTGGGGGTGGGATGGGGGTGACATGTACAAGTAATAAAAAACGACCGATATTAGTGTCATATCCATAGTTTTTGGTGTTGCTGAGATGAATAGTGACATTCCCGATGCTGTTTAAGTCCAAGTTCAGCTTCCATCAGAATGGGGACCCTGGGGGTGGGGGTGACATGTAAAAATAATCGAAAACGATCGATATTAGTGTCGAGTCCATAGTTTTTGGGGTCACTGAGATGAATAGTGACACTCCCGATGCTGTTTACATCCAAGTTCAGCCCACATCTGCATGGGGGATGAGAAGGGGTGAAAATTAGGGTTTGATCTCAAGTTACTTTACTATGGAACCTCAACCCGCCAAAACTTTGCAACTGCACAAGGCTGTGTAAAGAGGATGCTGGGCAATGTAGTTTAAGTGACTATCATAACAGGACAGGGAGAGGGTGAAGCAGTTTTTATCCCATGGATACCACTCATTCCGATGGATTTCCCTTTTAACTTTAAGAGATTGCAATTTCCAGTGAGACTTGTGTTCTCGATCTTGATCAACAAGTCGCAGGGGCAGTCTCCACACTATAGAGTAAAGTCTTTTACAAATTCACTGTAATATTAATTTTAACTCAAAACATGATTGTATACAACATTTTTAGTTTCACCTCCAGGAGCAAGAATAAATAATTTCTTGGGTGAAACCCCCCCCCCCCCCCCACTTTGAGCAAGCAACATAAGGTTGTCCATGGGAGAAACATGGCGATCTCAAAACCACTCTGCAGTACGAATAATTAATAAATTCCCGAGCAACACCGAGTAATCAGCAATTATATCCATATATATATATATATATATTCTGTCAGGTACATATTGTGAATCAGGAATGTCTTGTGTGTTATGCACAGCACCAGGTGGTTTTTGTCTTCTGTGGGAATAAACTTTTACAGCATGCTGTAGGTATTTTCACCAGAAATATGGCAGCGTGCTATAGCTACTTTCACCAGAAATATGACAGTGTGGTGTAGCTACTTTCACCAGAAATATGATAGCTTGCTGTAACTACTTTCACCAGAAATGTGTAAACTTCAGCTCGTACAATGTTTTCTTCATAAATTGATTCCAGTATTATTACTTAACAAAACAGCTGAGAAACACATAAGTGCCTTTGAATGTAAATGCTACAGAAGAGTTCTCCAAATATCGTGGACACAAAAAAGAACAAATATATCTATACAAGAGCTTAATATTGAAGAAGGCTGGCTAGTAAAGAGGATTAAAGAGAGAAAACTTAAATATTTTGGACACATTAAACGTCATGATAATTTAGAGAAGACATATTGGAAGAATACATAATGGGAAAAAGAAAGAGAGGAAGACTAAAATGAAGATGGCTGCAAGACATCATTGACGATCTGCAAATAGATGCAGCAGTGGCAGGCCATCTTGCTCACAACTGAGAGGCCTACAGGAGTGCTGTTTGGGAGGCAAAGTTCCGCAAGGGACACGCAAATGAATAATGATGATGATGATTATTACTTACATGCTGTTTATACATCTCTTATATTATTTAGTTTATCTGATGCCTGTGTTACATTGTCCGAGCTTGCATAGTTTTTAAAAAGTTGAAAAGAAAATATTTATTATAATCCTCATCATCAGTCATTAATGTTGTTCCTAGTCATCTTAGCAACAAACCCAGATCCCGGCATTAACGAGCAGCTATGTTGGTGTAACCAGTCAGATTCCTGTAATGTTTGCTGTTTGTTGCTGGTTTTTTTCAGTGAGTGCACTGAGCCAAAGCTGAAAAGGTTTGCTGGTTTTGCTACAAAGTATTCACCCAGAGCCAGGATCAGGTCATGGATGGGGTAAGTACTATCTAGAGTTTTGCCTCTTTCTTCACATAATTTTGATGTAGCAGTCAAGTTGAGAAGATATTGCCTGGAAATTCAGTCAGCTGGGTTAGTTGTTTGATACTTGCTGGGTTGTGTGTAATTCTGATATTTGTGTCTTCTTCTTCCAGTGCTGACTGTGTCCAAGTGCTTGACTGTGGCACTTTTTATTTTATTTTTTTAGAAGATGATAGAAAAGTTTTGGTAAAGCACTGCTTAAGAACAGATATTGACTGGCAGGATGAATGGTTCTATTGTTCCTTGTACTTAATTTAGTGCCGACTTTTCTGTGTTGAGATCAGCTTGGGGTAGACAACGTATCAGCAGTGTTACATGTACTTATGTCTTCATGTTTGAAATATTTACACTCAGGAATGGCAGTTTGAAGAGTTATTCAATCTATACATAGGAATCAGTTGTCAGTGCTCTCCTGAAGTTAAAACAGGAAACATGTACCAAGATTTCATGAGACCTAGAGGTTTAGAGGTGTTGAAGTCTCATGAAATCCTAGGTCTACATATCAAACCTTGAACATGAAACGCAATTTCATAGTTTTGATTTGCTAATGACACCATGAAACAAAAGCACAGTCTGAGAATGCAGAGCAAAAGATGACAGGACGTGAACAGATCAACACCTTCTACATTGTTTTGTAGTTGAAGAAAAATGAGAAGTACTAGCATATAGCACCATGGAACATCCTGAAGTTTAATGTGGTGGAAAGTAGAATAGCCATATCAGACTGCAGATGAGCAGGTTACTGTTGCAGTTGCATTTACTGTAATCCTTCTCATTGCTGCATCACTTTGTGCCCTGAGCACACACACACATATTCTGTCAGGGAGCAAAGAGAGTGATATCCCAACAACAAGAACAGCAGAAAATTATGGATTAGAGATGAACATGAAATGAAAAATTAGGATAAAAAGTGTGTGTAGTTCCTTTATAAACTTGCAAGTAAATAGTAGGCAGTGAAAAGATGAAAAAAAAAAAAAAGACGATTGAAGGTTGCGGCATTAACAAGATTAAAGTCTGTCAAGAAAACCAAGTCTCAGAACTAAGCAGCATAAGCTAAAGAACATTGTTCCTGTTGATGTTCCTAAATGATGCCTGTAAGTCCTAGATGTTCACCTCAGAATGTGAGCAAGTTTTTGAGGAGAATTATGGGAATATCAAAGAAAGGTCGCACAGCAGATTAAGAAATTACAAAATGTCTAAGATATTCTGCTAACAGTAATGAAGCTGAGACAAACAAACAAAAAAGTACAAAAATCATTCCAAGAACTGTCAGGATTGCTCAGGTCAGATATATGTGGTGAACATTTTGTAACGTCTATCATCACCAACAATATATAGGTAACACAAATATTTGATGACAAAGAAGATAGGTAAGCTACAACAGTGAAAGGATCATGTATTTCTCAAATTATATATCATATCATTTAGATAGACCTACAACACATACATAAATTGTGTTGCTTGAAAAATACGGTAAAAATTTTTAAAAGCTCTCAATGAAAGAAACTACTTCAAAGTGTTTTGTTATAAATGACAGTTATTTCATCATGATTTCAGATACGAGCTTCCATTTGATCGCCATGATTGGGTCATAGACCGCAATGGCAGAGAGGTCCGTTATGTGATTGACTACTATGATGGTGGAAAGACAAAGAAGAACTACGAGTTTGCCCTGCTTGATGTTAGACCTGCCCTTGATTCTTTTGAGGCTGTTTATGACCGGATGAGAGTTGCAGTGTGGAGGTGGACAGCAGGATCAAATAATACCAGTGACTCATCACACAACACAGTCTCAGAAACGGTCAAAGACAGTGGGCCGTTGAACTTGGGCACCAGCAAAACTAGCATAGAGAGCAGGGAACATAACCCCTCTCGGTTCATGTCACGTAATCTGGGCGATATTGAAAAAGAGAGGGAGAAGAAGAACTCAGTCAGCTGAGATGTGTGGGATAACTAGAGAGGGGAAGGGGTGTGTAAGATTTAAAGAGACTTGGGCTAGATGATGTGCTTGCTATCATCAGACTGATCAATCTGTAGATAAAACTCAAGATATCCACCCTTTATTAACATGTTCTCTGCATGCCAGATCTCTGCACAGAGCTGAAAAAAAACATTTCTTTTTACATTGCTTTGTATACTGATTAAACATGTCTGCCGTGACAAACTGTGTGCTTTTTTACGTTGTTATTAGCAACAAGCTTTTGCATTCTTTGGAAGTGTCCATCTATCATTAGGTTGACAGATAAAGGGTCTGTTTATCATTAGGTTTACAGATAGTCTGTCCATCATTATGTTGACAGATAGTCTGTCCATCATTAGGTTGACAGATAGTCTGTCCATCATTAGATTTACAGATAAATGGTCTGTTCATCATTAGGTTGACAGATAGTCTGTCCATCATTAGATTTACAGATAAATGGTCTGTTCATCATTAGGTTGACAGATAGTCTTCCATCATTAGATTTACAGATAAGTGGTCTGTTCATCATTAGGTTGACAGATAAAGGGTCTGTTCATCATTAGGTTGACAGATAAAGGGTCTTTCCATCATTAGGTTGACAGATAGTCTGTCCATCATTAGGTTGACAGATAAAGGGTCTGTTCATCATTAGGTTGACAGATGAAATTGATGCTGCTTATTGTGTGAAAATAAATATTTCATTTTTGGTCAGCTGAATGATAACAGTTATAACTGCAGAGTATATGGTGATATTAAAATAAAATCAAGAAAATGAGGTCATTTGAATAATGATAACAGCTGTAGATATTTCAGGTCAGCCAAATAATAAATAAATTGTCTGGAATAATAAGTTTCAGAGTATCTGGCTTCAGCAACATAATAGTAAAGCAGACTTTGTATAGTATCATGTGATGTCTGTTTGGACAAGTAAGTGTGATGTACTTCTTACAAATAAATGGGAAAACTGCTCAGATATTAAGGAATAGAAACTGTGAAGAAGATACAACATATGTATGAATAAAGACATACAAAGGATAAACAGTGTTGCCAAGTGTGCCAGAAAAATTAAACACTAACTTATTATTATTAGTAACAGTTGAACCCATTATCAAGATAGATGAGAGTAAAATGAACCAAAAAAAAGCTGTCAAGACCTGGTAATATATGTTATAGCCAGTTCACAGCTGCCAACAGCTGGTAGTATATGTTATAGCCAGTTCACAGCTGTCAAGAGCTGGTAGTATATGTTATAGCCAGTTCATGGCTGTCAAGAGCTAGTAGTACATGTTATAGCCAGTTCACAGCTGCCAAGAGCTGGTATTACATGTTATAGCCAGTTCACGACGGCCAAGAGCTGGTAGTATGTTAAAGCCAGTTCACGGCTGCCAAGAGCTGGTAGTATATGTTATAGCCAGTTCACAGCTGTCAAGAGCTGGTAGTATATGTTATAGCCAGTTCATGGCTGTCAAGAGCTAGTAGTACATGTTATAGCCAGTTCACAGCTGCCAAGAGCTGGTATTACATGTTATAGCCAGTTCACGGCTGCCAATAGCTGGTAGTATATGTATAGCCAGTTCACAGCTGAAGTAAACAACAGAAAAGTAAAAGTTATCCACCAGTTTATGTTGTGAAACCAGTGGAATCTACCAGGTACCAAATCACTAGCAAACACACTTATATTCTTGTCTAATAAAAGGAGTAAGAAATATGCTTTTGTCTCAGAAATAGCCATAACAAACTATTACGTATAAAAAATCATATTTTCTTTTCTTATACCGTCATTTTAATGGATATGGTAATAATTATGCATTACTAGGTGCAGTAAAGATGCGGCGTCTGAATGATGACTGTATGCTGGAGCAGTGATTGTGTGTCTTTGTTTATGACCGATCAGAGAGTGTCGCTGATCATTGCTTTCATCACTGCCATGAAATTTGCCTTGGTTTTGATGTGGTGGATGTTGTGACACCCGCTCTCTTGTCAGTGATAGATCTACAACAATGGCCATCTTAGCTGATAACTTCCCATGTGTTGCCAGACTATTGAGAGACAGAATACACCTGGCATATCTCAGTCGTCCTTGACCATCTACTTCAATACTGTAACTTAACATTAAGCATTTAACGCACATATCGTTCTTGTACATCCTAGCTCAACAGGGTTACCATACTTGCACATACTCGCCTAGGGGAAACCACTCGCATCTCCGTCCTCACTAAAACGTATGCGTAGTAGCAAATAGTAAAAATATTATACATAATATACAAAATATATATACATATAAGATAGTTACATCATAAAATGTATCATTTATTACTCTTCTCGTTCAGCAGTAAACTTACATGACAAACATCACAAACTATGGACATCTCAACATATCTGGTCATGATTTCATAATGTGATAAAAAATAGTTGCACCAAACGTTCAGCAATATATCTCAACGACTACCAGCCAACCTCTGCGCTCCCCGGCTCCTTGTGTTCGCCTGACTTACTCGGAACTCGCAACACCTCAAGTATGCCGGCATACATCACAGCCGAGCTACTTGAACGTTGCTACCCTACCAATTTTACTATTTCATGGTTATTAGATTTGATGAAGCAAACACATTACCTTATTTCGGAACACGCTACCCATGAACGAACACACTGATCACAGTGAACAACTTGTCGACTCATCCGAGCCACCAGACATAGAAGCCGTCCAGTCGGATGACCAGTTCCAGAATAACTAACTCAGCTGGTCCAACAGATCACTTCGCGTAGTCATGTGATAGGTACCGCCCTTTTTTTACGGTGTTTGTGTGATGTAAACATTCCTGTAGTCCGTCGTCACATTTTAATGTAGCATCTCGTAATCTGACATCATAAATTTGTGTAACCAGATATCACAGTTTCGTGTAAGTCTAGTCACAGCTTGATGCATTCAGACGACATAGCTTCGTGGATTATGAGATCATAGCTTCTTATATCTGACATCATAGTGAGTGAAGACGCTGCTGATCAGCGACCCATAACTGATATGCTAACGTCAAGGTTAGCGAACCATAGCTGACCAAGACCCTGTTCCACCTCTCCGTTGGTACCTCCAGTAACAGGCATAGCCTGGCTAACGGGGCAGAGATCGCCATAGTCCACATGGTAGTGGAGTCTGCTAAAGAAGCATTGCACACCCCCTTCTTTTTTAGCTATACTGAAAAAGTAACTGCCATAACCCGCTCCCACGCCGATACGATGTTGTTCCTCAGCACCTCCACAGCATCGGCTACAAAGAACACCAGCTCGCAGTTACAGGGAGACAGCACAAGTATCTGACATCATAATTTCTTGTAATCACGTCATTGCTTGCCGTAAATCAGACGTCATAGCTTCATGCATTATGGGATCATAGCTTCTCGTATCAAGTGTCTTGTAATCAGACGTCATAACTTCATGTAAATCAAACGTCATAGGTTCATGTAAATCAGAGTCATAACTTTGTGTAATCTGCATTCTGATGTAAGAGCTCCTCGTAATCTGATATACATTCTTGTAATTTAACGTCATGTTTCTTTGTTTTTTTAAAATCTGATGTCACGGCTTATTGCAGCCTGACATCATAGCTTCTTCATCATAGCTTCATACATTCTGACAGATTCTTGTAATCTGACATAAGAAATTCTTATCATGTGATGTCATAAATTCTTAGAGAGATTGAAAGCATCATTTTGTAAGTGAAGAGTGTGCTTCGTGAGTGTGCATCTTTCTCTTCACCCCCCCCCCCCCACATACACAAACACACAAAGAATTATCCACTCACAGAGAGTGAGCTCGACTGATCATCGTCCTTCCACTCACAAAGAGCGTGTTTCTGCTCCACACTAAAACAACGCAGTACTTCCACGTTCTGGTATCGGTTTAGATGGTGACACTTGTCCTCCAGGGAGATAGTTTTGAAATAGGCAGGTATCAACTTCTTTGTATTGGAGGAGCAAAGAATGCATACATCAATACCAGTCCAGTTATTTGTAGATCAGAACGCCCACATTAATATGAATTATATTGGCTGTCGCATCCGTCAGCATGAAAAACAGCAATGATTATTCAACAGCCTTGAGACCAAATATGATTCTCATCAAACTAACTGTCCCAGCATGATGCCAACGTGATCTCAACAGTCTCATCGTTCTGACACAATCCTCGTGAAAAATAAGTTGTAGTATGATGGGACATGCAAATGAATGAATGAATGAGTATGATGGGAATTCCATTTGTCTGACAATACCTGTCAGCACACCATAGCGTGGTATGGTCAGCCTCATACCTGTCAGCACACCATAGCGTGGTATGGTCAGCCTCATACCTGTCAGCACACCATAGCGTGGTGTGGTCAGCCTCATACCTGTCGGCACACCATAGCGTGGTATGGTCAGCCTCATACCTGTCAGCACACCATAGCGTGGTATGGTCAGCCTCATACCTGTCAGCACACCATAGCGTGGTATGGTCAGCCTTATACCTGGCCGCTTTTCTTTACCCGCTTCCTCAGGTGGTTGACTGAGGCGCCTTCAAACTGGATTCGAACTACCGCCCATTTCATGAGAGACTAACCAAGTGGCCTCTCAGGTGCGTGAAAGAATATGAAGACCAGATATGTAATGCGAACATACAGCACTGGCAATATGATAGCTTCAGGACACACTTTCAAAGTGCAAAGCTTATGAGAATCAAAGATAGCAGTGTAAGATATACAAATATACGAACCTCAAACAAGACATACAAAAATAACTATAAAAGCACTATGAACTTCATAACGTTGTGTGAAGATTTTCAAAGGAGATCTGTGACATGCAGATAGATGTGCTTCATGTCTGTTTATTGTCTGACAGTCAATCTGTGTTCTGTATGTGCTCGTCATTCGTGGAACATTTAAGAACACGACGTGTGCTAGCAAACTACACTTTATATAATTTGAACAGTACAAACACTAACAGAAAAAAAAACTAATCACCATTCGATAGTCAAATATTTATCGATTTTCTGCCACTTTCAATAGACACCATTCGCGCCCATGGCCATTCTCTGCCATATATCTTCTGATGAGTCTGTTTTGTTGTAGACAGCCGAGAATATCCAGCCTCTGTATCTTGACAAGAGTGGGTTCTTGAACCTGCGCCACATAACACAATATGTTCTTATCCAATATATTTATTGAGGATTAGTTTTCATATCGAGTTCACGAACACATTCTGCCTGCGCTTGTTGCAGTACAAGTTGTAACAAGCAGACTAGACAATAACAACCAGTTCTACTGAGTTCGCAGCGTGAATATGTATTTGCTTATGCTTTCTGTCAAGAGGAATTTTATAACGGCTTTTTGGAATCTTACGTTTGATTTCAGTTATTTGGATAGCCGTGGGTATCACTTAAAGACGTGGGTAGCCAGCACCGCCCAAGTCGACTATTTTGTGCAGCGAACATAGGATTCATCATATTTATCTAGTCATTTCAAGTCGATATTTGAGTTTCTCACTTGATTTACTGCGTATGGACCTGTATTATCTCTGTACACAAACTGAGCAGTGATCAAAGTGTTGTAGGCAGGACTGGAGACCGATGATTATTTATTGTTCAGTGCCGTCGATTATGTTTATATAATGTGATAAAAGCAAAAAGGATCAATATTCATTTCTCTTTCTGTTTTTTATATTTTATGCCACTATCGCTGAGCTCAGTCGTGCTTGGACATTCCTACGAATGTAAGGTGCAAGACTATAAGTACTTTTAATGGATGTAACAGAACTGTGTCCTATTTGTGTCTGCTGATAAGGTAACAGGTAGAATATACGAGAGTAAGTGTACGACTGAAGACTTGTTACATTTAAGGTTTACGTTGTTTAGCTTTCTGATATTCTACCTAAAAGGGTCATTTAATGCATTTCATCTGTCCAGCACTGGCAGGTGAGTCATTACATTGTTATTGATAATAAATTAATGTCTATGAAACATGTTTAAAATTCGCAAAAAATAAACTACGTAACAGATCATAATTATTCTTACTCCGAGAGAGAGAGAGAGAAAGAGAGAGAGAGAGAGAGAGAGAGAGAGAAACTCTTCAAGTTTTTTTTTAATAAAGCCCACGCGCAGAGCTCCCGTGATTTGCCGCCAGGAGGCAGCAGTAGCAAATATGGCGTTCAATAAACGTGAGGAGTCATTTTGTGTTTTGGAATGAACAAGAATCTCGTCCGTTGTGACTGAAGGGCGACAGCTTCGATCGGAATTCCAGAAGGCAGCACTTGTTTTCATCAGTATCAAGAAGTGGTATGCGAAATTCCGGGATTTTCAGGCTGTCTGTGCACAGGTCCTCGGCAGGGACGTCAGGACCAAGCAAAGAAACTGTGAATCGTGTTAGAGAAGCTTACCAGCAAAGCCTTACCTTCATCCCAGAATTGTTGCCAATGTTTTAAATGTTTCATGGATCTATGAATAACCCTGTATAATAAAGGAAAGTAACGGTTGTTCTAGAATACTGCTAGTCTTTATATATTCTCATACATTCTAGTTATGTTTCTTTTGAATGTATTACGATTCCCTGAATTGTGAA
The DNA here is from genome assembly GCA_009760885.1 of Achatina immaculata. Classification (NCBI taxonomy): domain Eukaryota; kingdom Metazoa; phylum Mollusca; class Gastropoda; order Stylommatophora; family Achatinidae; genus Lissachatina; species Lissachatina immaculata. The sequence continues at coordinate 65,176,580 of CM019720.1, read as the reverse complement.
GAATCTCACAGTTAGAGAGTCAGCTGCAGTTGTTAACCCAGAGAGACAGTTACTCCTTGATGTAAAGTATCCTGCTGTTTCTCCAGTTATTTTATGGCTCCAGAGTAGATATGCAGTTGGTTAAGAAAGCATATTTAGTTGTTTGTTGTAATGAACATCTCTGAACTTACAGAAGTACCGATAGTTCTGCACTGAAGTTGGGTGATATGTTTCTAGTAAGCGATGTTATTTAGCTTTTTAAAAAAAATCTGTCTGTCTGTCTACATACCTGCCTACCTTCCTACCTACTTACTTGCCTACATACCTACCTACCTACATACCTACTTGTCTGTCTGTCTGTCTGCCTGCCTGTCTGTGTAAACAGGCATCCACTGGGATTCCTTTCACTATCTCTTATGTTATGGCCATCATGTGGAAAGAGATTCCCGATTACTGCACATTGCAGAGTTTTAGGCAGGTGATTTATTTTAAAAAATGATAAAAGTTACCGCTGCTGGCGAGATTCTTCAGCTGCCGTGCGTGGAGTGCCCCCCCCCCCCCCCGACCAGTTAAGAAAGGTGCAAATGGGAAATGGGGTTGCCGCGCGGCACCACTGTGGAAAAGGTGAAAGAAAGGAATAAGCGAAGTAAACAGTAGCCAAATCACGGCACCTCCAGTTTGGAGGTCGGCCATGTCTTAAGTGCACTCATATCGGGCGAAATGCCTGAACCAGCTTAACCTAGAGGTTAAGACACTGCTGGCGAGATTCTTCGGATGCCGCGAGTGGAATGAAGCTCCTCCCGGCCAATGAAGAAAATGCGGAAAAGCAATTAGGGTTGCTGTGTAGCGCCGAAGTGAAAAGGTGATGGAAAGGATAAAGTGAAGCTTAATCGGTATGTCCAGTAGTATCGCGGCGAGAACTACTCAATTCACGGCACCTCTGGCCTAGAGGCTGGCCACGTCCGAAATACACTCATACTGGTGAAATATGCCTAACCGGCTTACACCGGGGTGAAACTTGATGGCTACACATGTCACGGCACCTCTGCTCTAGAGGTCGGTCACGTCCTAAACACTCCTATACTAGGATAGTATGCCTAAACCGGCTCAACCCAGGGATGGAAGTCACTAGTGGCGAGGATTCGTCCTCCTTGGACAAAAGCTCCGTCCTGGTCACAACTAGGAAGGGTAGCGGCCACAATCACAAAATGCTGAAGTCGGAGACACTGGACCATTGCAGTCTAGAAAGGCAACCACCTCTCACCCGGCGGGGATGTATGCGTATCCTAATCACGCAGAGGTTTTCCTGTGAGAAAGTCTAACGCTGGACTGGATGGGCAACCACCTCTCACCCGACGGTGATACATAGGTATCTCAAAACACGTCGAGGTTTTCCGGTGAGAAAGTCAAACTTTAGCCGGGATGGGCTACCACCTCTCACCCAGCGTGGATATACTGATATCCAAAACACGTCGAGGTTTTTAGGGTAAGAAAGTCCAACCCTAGATTAAACTGGTGCAACGAAAACCACGGTGTCACGCAATCCCGTTTCTAAGACCCACCAAGAATACAGGCTCAAGCCCTGTGATACTTTGAACCTCTTGTGGTCCTTTCGGGGACCACACGGGGAACCACGGGACCTAACGAGGACCACAGGAGTAAATTCATTAGGATCACAGGGCGGTCTTGGTGGTAGAAGCGAACGAAGAAGAAGAAGAAGAGATCAAATTATTTTTTTAAGAAACCACAGCAATTAACTTTAGTTTTGACACACAGAATTCTTTAATCAGTCCTTAATGGTGCATATTGTTTTAAAGTTTTTCATGTTGCGTACACGGTAATAAGTTTTGTATTTTTCTGTTTGCTTCCGTGCGAAGATTCTGTCCTACCTGCTACCCAGTGACCCAGAGCTAACATGCTAGCGTCAAGGTTGGTGAATTATGGATTACCAAGACCCTGTCCCACCTCTCTTTTGGTACCCTCAGTGACAGGCCTAGCCTGGGTAACGGGGCAGGGATCGCCATATTCCCCCATGGTGGTGGAGTCTGCTAAAGAAGCATTGCACACCCCCTGGTTTCTAGCTGTAGCCCGGAGCTGAAAAAATAGCTGTCATAATCCGCTCCCACGCCGATGCGATGGTGTACACCCACATCTCTACAGCATTGGCTGCAAAGAATACCAGCTCTCAGCTACAGGGAGAAAGCGCAATACATATATATATATATATATATACTATTTTTAGTTCCGTTTCTTTTATTTGGCTAAAATTAGTGTCATATTTATACTGTTGTAGAGGTTTGCCGAGATTGTAGATACTAAATATAAATGACAAGTTTAACATTTCAATTTACAGTCGGGGCTAATCATACAGTTTTGTGTTGGGCAATTTAGGAGAAATATTTAAGTATTCGAAATTTTACAAAACACACATTTTCCAAATTTATCATTATCCAGTTGAATAAGAATCGAAGCAGAACATTCAGTACATCTCTAGTCCGTGGTTTATGCTCGTACATTGTATGTGGCTATCGTATGTCTGCCACTTCACAGTGTACAAAAAGCTAAGTTAACGTTTGCCTGTTTTATTTTAGCTTCTTTAGTTGTCTTAAGAAGGTCACGGAAGCCAAAATATTAGCTGCTTTCTTAGTTTTAATTAGTATTGTGTCCACATTTCCAGAATACTCTTTACAAACTTGGTGTTTTTTTTTCTTTTTAATATTACACTATTTTCTTTATACTATTTTCTTTATACTACTGAATTAAATTCTTTGCACATACACCAGATTTTTCACTCATTTTGTGAAAATGCATTCCCCCCCCCCCCCTTCAGTGTGCCCAACAATGATCCGTTTACTTCCATTAGATTAGTGAATATAAAAAGGCAAGTTTCACAGAAACAGAAATCAAATGATTAATTGAATGCTTCTAAATCCCCAGAATAACCTATCGAGACTCTACTTGCACTTGACAGCCAAGCCGGCCGCTTTTATCACGAGGAAGTTAATGTTTGAGAAAGCTTGTCCCCAAGTAACTTTCTAATCATTTTGGCTGTATACAGCCATCGAGGGGATCTTTATAAAGCTGTTCTCACGACAGGCGTAGCTGGAGACCAGAAAATCAATATGTCACAAACCTTATATGTGAGGAACATACGCATGCGCGTAGAGACTCAGGATCCTTTGTACTATGGCCAGAAAACACTGAAGATCAGAGGCCGTGACCTTGTTGACCTGCCGAAAGATGTCTTCAGATTAATGGACCTTGAGGTAAAGGGGCTAGCCTTTTTTTTTTTTCATTATTCTGTGACAGTGATTTTTGAAGCTGATGATAAGAGCAGTTACAATCATTACTATGCATATTAACATACATATAGTATACATATAAATACGTGACAGCGACGATAACTTGAACAATAGCGTTTCTCAACTTAAAGCCATATGGCCCCCGGGAAGCCAGGAGATAATTTAAAGGGGCCATAAGTGAAACACTTTTAGAAAAGGCAGCCGCGGGATCATTTAAGGGGGCCATAGGTGAAACACTTTTAGATAAGGCAGCCACGGGATAATTTAGGGGTGGGGCCACAGGTGGAAAACTTGGAAAAGGGGAACCACGGAACTTGTTGGAGAGGGGTGGGGGCACAGAAAATTTAAATGTGCTGTAAGCACTGTCTTAATGACGTCAGAGAACATATCCGTTATCATCCTCTAACGGTGTCCGAAAAAACGAACCTTGTTGTGAACCAGTGAAGAAGGAGCCCTCACAGTATTAGTACAACATGCAAGGTCAGTGAGACGCCGAAAAGAATACACAAAATAAGGAGCTATTTAAATATGAAGGAAACTAATGTCTGCTACCAGACGACTAAATAAATACAATTACAGGTAAGAATAATTAAACCATGTCACCTACGACCGCGCAGTCGACAGTGGCTAGACGCATTGTGCATGAACACCTACTTTACCAGAGCGCAGTCGACAGTGGCTAGACGCATTGTGCATGAACACCTACTTTACCAGAGCGCAGTCGACAGTGGCTAGATGCGTTGTGCATGAACACCTACTTTACCAGAGCGCACTGGAGGAATCCATTTCTTTGAACAAACTCATCAGTGTCGAGGCGTATCGATGAAATGACTGAAGATGTTGAAAAGCAGTTTGTTTTCCAGTTACAAATTAAGAAGTTGATGAATCATGTTTACCAGACAACACGGCAATATTGATGGCTTATGTTAGATATTTGGATGAAGATAAATTTAGAGAAGAAATGTCTTTCGCTCGAAACCAGACACTAGAGGAGAAACAGTTTTTGTAAGAATAAAGAGAGTTATTTCACTGAAAATAATGTCTCTTTAATGGCTTGTGCTACTGATGGTGCTGCTTCCATGAGATACAAAGGATTTGTTGCATTCTTAAAACGTGCTGTCTCAGAAGTATTTTGTGTTCACTGTGTGGTTCATCAGCAGCATTTGAGTTTAAAAAAATTTGGCAGGTCGCTTGCATGATCTGTGTCGTTATAAAGGCAGACAACCGCATAAAGTCGAGTACACTTCAAGATCGTCTGTTTTCGACAGTTTTGTGATGACAGTGATGAAGACTCTACACGATTATTATTGCACACAGAAGTCGGGTGGTTATGGAAGGGTTAACTACCTTCGTCGTTGTCTTGCTTAGTTGGACGTAGTTGTGACATTTTTCAGCGGCCAGCAAACTGAAAAAGCGATCGCCTCCGCCAAACGCGACATAGGAAGTGCTCGTCGACTTAAGAACGATGTGGAGGTCCAAGCAATTGTTAAATAAGAGAAACGTTATTTTTGGGTAAACAATGTAGTTCCCAAAAGGTTTCAACAGCTTTGGGAGAAGATAATATTGTTTTTCGCGGCATTTCCGGCGTCATTTTTGGTGGAATCAGGTTTCAGTCGAGTGAGTTATTTCTTAACAAATGTGCACACGCCTGGACATAATGAGCAGAGGTGATATGCTCTGATCACTTACCTTACATTTAAAAAAAGCTTGCATCACTTCGCCAAGCTCAATTAATAAATTTCACTAACAATAAAATTGTGTTCATGATTGTGTGCTATAAGCTGCATAAATAAACGCGATACAAATAGAAAAATATGCTAAGTTTGCAAGTGTTTTGCACGCTGATTTTTTTTTACCAGTTATGAGACGGAGAGAAATGTGAGGCGGGTGGGGGCACAGAAAAAAGGCAAGGTTACAAGGGGGCCACGTGTGAAAAAAAAGCTGAGAAACACTGTTGTGCAACGACGTTGTTGGCGACAGGTGGTGTAATAATGTCTAAAATTAGAAGTACGATGGTAAGTGTGTGGAATGTGTGGTTACAGCTGGTATAATAATGTCTAAAATTAGAAGTACGATGGCAAGCGTGTGGGATGTGTGGTGACAGCTAGTATAATAATGTCTAAAATTAGAAGTATGATGGTAAGGGTGTGGGATGTGTGGTGACAGCTGGTATAATAATGTCTAATATTAGAAGTACGATGGTAAGGGTGTGGGATGTGTGGTTACAGCTGGTATATTAATGTCTAAAATTAGAAGTACGATGGTAAGGGTGTTGGATGTGTGGATGATGATGGTGGTAACCGCAGTGATTCTGAAAACGATGATGTTGGTAATGATAACAAAGATTGTAGTCAATAATGAAACGTAAAGTGTTAAAGAAACACTACATTTATTTGCTACATTTCTGACTTTCTTACAGCCATTTGGGTGACACACAATTATGTTGTACTTTGTACGTGATGTAAATGTGTATTAAAATATATAAATTTGTATTAAAATGCTTGTCTCATCCACACAACATTAATCAGCTACAAATCTGTACTAAACATTAAACATTCAGAACCTTAAACACAAACATAAGCAGATTCGAAAACATATCTTAATTAAGTTTTACTATAGGTACTGGACTTAAGCCCAGAACGCGAAGCTTGTTTGAACTACAAACTGGCAATGCTACCTTCAGATATTGGCAGACTCCTCAATCTAACAACACTTTTCCTGGACACCAACGATTTGTTACAGGTACTTCCAGTGACACTTTTTTTTAAAGCACATGTATTTTTCTCTGTCTACAACATCTCTCTCTCTCTCTCTCTCTCTCTCTCTCTCTCTCTCTCTGAACCTTAAGTGTCTAAAGCACACGGGGCTTCCGCAAAGGTTTTCCACAAACGCTTGTCTTTTGCCTTTTTTTCCGCTCTTGCCCAAGTGAGTCCTCTATTGCTCAACATCCTCTCTGTTGTTCTTCTCCATGTCTCCTTTGGTCAACCCTTACTTCTGTTACTCTGTCGTGCCCATATTAATGCTATTTTTGGTAGTGAGCCGTCAGTCATCTGGCGCACATGTCTCAACCTTTGCCATCGTCTTTCCTCAATAACTGCTGTCAGTGGAATCTGCATTTCTGCCAACAAGATGTTATTTTTTTATTGTGTTTGGTCAAAATATTTTTCTAATTCTTCGTAAACATTTAGTCTGGAAAGAATTCAGCTTGTTTCCTATAGTTTTGGAAAGAATGTACCTTTTTCTATAGTTTTGGAAAGAATTTAGCTTTTTTTTTTCTTTAGTTTTGGAAAGAATTCAGCTTGTGACCTATAGTTTTGGAAAGAGTTCAGCTTGTGTCCTGTAGGTTTGAAAAGAATTCAGCTTGTTTTCTATAGTTTTGATGATTTTCCAACATTAATTTAAAAAAAACGTCAAATTTAAAATAAACTATTATAGTACTTGGTGTTGGTGATAGTACACATCCCTGCTTCACTCCTGTTTGTACCCTAAAGCTGTGTCCTGCCAGCAAACACCGTGCTATAGCAATAACCATTTCTGATGGTAATGCTGCTTGTATTGTTGGCTTAAAGAGTTACTGACCTTGTTTGCTTGTTCATTGGAAGATACTAAAACAGAAATGATCTCACTGTTATTGTATTTCTCTGTCTTATTCGTTTCATATGAGCTACTGTAAATGTAGGGTTCCATGTAATGACAAGTGCGTATCATTAGATGGCGGTGTAGCAGTTAGAAGTACATAGAGACTAATCTTTTAGCTGTGGTTCCGTCCGGTGCGATGGACATTTTGACACGCAATTGTCTCCCATCTCTCAGGTCCCAGGGGAGATAACACTTCTTACAAACTTAGAAAGGCTGACATTGAGCAACAACAGCCTCTCGGAGCTACCAAAAGGATTCAAGAGATTGAAGAAACTGACAAGTTTGCACTTGGCTAATAATAAATTCGAGAAGTTTCCGCTGGAAATTTGTGAGATAACTTCTCTTGTCTTTCTCGATGCCAGTGATAATTTGATAAAGGTAAGAACCTGGAGAGAACTGTGGTAAGAAATGCGGAAAGATAAAGGAAATGAGTAAATGAGATGGGGAAGAGTATGTGTGTGTGTATGCGTACATTTCTGTAATGACTGAAATTATTACCATGGCCAGGTTAGTTTGAGAATTATCTCTCACAAAACAAACAAACAAACAAACAAACAAACACACACACACACACACAAAACGGACATCCTGAAAGAATATCAATCATTGTTATAATCGAAACAAAATATGTAATCGATCTGTTTCAGCAAGGGAATACAAACCCAAAACTTATAATGAGGAAACAATAATCACCGATGTTTATCGCGCATTGATCTGTAAGGGACTTAAAAGCAGGGATAGATTACTAACAGAAGTGGTAGCATCGTGGTGGCGCATATTGGTTGTCATGAGTATTAAATATCCTCATTATGTAGGTTAGCTAAGAATTAAGAATAATTAGTCAAGAACTCGGAAATATACTACAGGAGTTTACGTATGACCAAAAGGCAAACAAAAGCACTGTTTTAAAAAGCTTGTACTTAACGATATGTACATGACGATATATTTGTTGTCTGAAAGCGACATTATTAGGATCATCTCATCTATAAGGAAGGGACGAGCAGCAGCTGGTAATAAGTTTTGCTGCGAACAGAAACGTGCGCCCATGGCTGCAGCCAAAAGTTGCAGAACCTAAACAATGATGTAAATCTGTCTCACTGAGTTTTTCACAGAATATTATGAGTTGGATTATTGTTTGTGAGTTTTCAGGGAGAAATACATGCTCCATAAACTATAAATCTCATGTTTCTGTTAGGACCTGCTTCATAGACTATAAATATCATATTATGATCTGCTTCATGGACTATAAATCTCATGTTTCTGGTAGATCTGCTGCATAAATTATAAATCTCATGTTTCTAATAGATCTGTTTCACAAACTATACATATCATGTTTCTAATAGATCTGTTTCATAAACTATACATATCATGTTTCTAATAGATCTGTTTCACAAACTATACATATCATGTTTCTAATAGATCTGTTTCACAAACTATACATATCATGTTTCTAATAGATCTGTTTCACAAACTATACATATCATGTTTCTAATAGATCTGTTTCACAAACTATACATATCATGTTTCTAATAGATCTGTTTCATAAACTATACATATCATGTTTCTAATAGATCTGTTTCATAAACTATACATATCATGTTTCTAATAGATCTGTTTCATAAACTATACATATCATGCATCTGGTAGGCTGTTCTCCACAAACAATAAATAACGCATACCTGGTAAGGCATTCTCTATTGACCTTGAACTACTCTCAGTTTTCCTCTGAAGGTTTCGTTATTAGTCTCTGTGTTCCTTGTATACATGTAAAACCAACTCATGCCGTCAGTTTTCATTGATTCCACCATTCAGGAATCCTTTTAATCATCGCAAACATCTTAGGCCTGAGCATGCCATTTAAATACGAGCTTGAAAGCCTGAAATCAATGAAGAGATCTGCTTGACAAGTTTTGGAACAAACATTGTACAGGGATATTCGATGAAGATTTGAAAACTAACTGCGTGATCAAGTGGGTCTGGGTTGAGAAATCTGGATCATAGAAGCAGATTGGGACGGGGGCGGGGGGGGGGGAGTGCAGTGGAGGCGTACCGATGTAGACAAGACAACCAACAGTTAAAGAACTAGAGTTGTGTTCATGTGCTAAAGACAGAAAAAAAGACGCGCGTGCACACATACGTGCACACACACACACACACACAGAGAGAGAGAGGATCGATGATCTTATTATTCAACTGCATCATCTCCGAGTGCCGTGCCGACTGGCAATGGCTGTTATGTTTCTCCATAGGACCCGATCCTTCGTGCTAGGGGTCAGTTCAAGATGGTGTCGCATCTCACACCATCTCGTAAAATAGAATTGTGCAACACTCGTCAGACTGTCTAGTATCATTTCTCTCGATCTTCCCCTGGCTCTTCCTCCCTCTTTTTGCCTGTTGTTGTAATATTTTCAGTGTCCCCTCTTCTCATTGCATGTCCTATGAAAGTACTTTGTCTCTCTCTTATTTTTTTTTTACAAGATTTTTTGTCTCACCCGCTCTTCTCAGACATTCTCCACTAATGATAAAGTATAATATAAATGACTTTTCTCTCTGGTCAGATTTATAAAAATTCAGCTACTTTCATGTTTATCTGGTCGTGTTCCGGTGCTACCTGGTTTTCAGCGTAATGTCATCTTACAACATGACACAAGTCCTAACTCTTGATTCAGGTCATAAGAAAGTTGCAGTTGTCGAACCATGAATTCACACTTACAACCAGTGTGTAGAATTCCAACCCTGTCCCAACCCAGAACTGTGCTATGTCCAAGACTTCTTGCTGTACATTTCAATTTAATAGATGAGGATTTGTTAAACCTTGCATTCCAGCACACAAGAGAGTTCACTGAGGCGCAAGAAATAACATTACCGTGTTGTAAGTCTAAACCAGAGGCAGACAAGCGAGATGTGTAGCACATTTTCTGAGAAGAGGAAAACTGGAACACATTGTGGCAACTGGAAAAACTGAGGGAGGAAGAGACAGAGGAAGACAGAGAGAGAGAGAGAGAGAGAGAGAGAGAGAGAGAGAGAGAGAAGTTACTGGATGGGTGGCTAGGAAGAAAGTCATCGACATATCTCATTATCATAATCAAGTCTAAAGACAGTGAATTTTGGAGAGAAATGATCGCCTACCCCACGCGGCACGGCACTTGATTGATTGAAGTCTAAAATTATGAAGATTTAAATTGAAACCATGAAAAGTTATATATATATATATATATATATATATATATATATAGGGTGTCTGAGTGGCGAAGTGGTTAGTGCACTGGTCTCTCATGGCGAAGGTCGGGGGTTCGAATCCGGCCGGCAGCACCCCAGTCACCCAGCTGTAGAAATGGGTACCCGACTTCTTCTGGAGTTGGGGAAGGAAAGGCAGCCAGGCGTGATACTGACCATATCACCCTCTAGTGTGCTGACAGGTCAAGGAAAATATGGGCACTAACACCATATCCCTATGTGCCTCCAAGGCATGACAGGGTCACCTATAATACTTAACTATGGCCCTCCAAAATGATGATAAGATCTGCGCCTCCATGTGATGATTGTCAAAGATTGAAACAAACGTAATAAATATTAAGGTAACTTTTTAACGTGCATTTATGTTTTAAAAAAACGTTATTAAAATGATAAATAAAAACATCATTCGCAGCTGCTGCCAAAGACCATCAACAAACTGAAGAATCTCCAGACGCTTCTCATGTTCATCAATCAGCTGACAAAACTACCAGATAGTATTGTACAGATGACAGAGCTACGCTGTCTTTGGTTGGGAAATAACCACATCCGGGCTCTGCCGTTAGGATTCGGCTATCTTTCAAAGCTGGACTGGAAAGACAGGTATTTAAGAAAGTTGGACTAGAAAGATATATTTATCCGATAAACATTAGTTTGCAAAGTGTTATAACGGTGCACTCACTTATGTAGTTGTAGGTTCTTTTCAATTCTATATATTTCATTTGTCCTCGATCCAAAACCATTTCTACCAGGGTTCGTCACTGCTAAGTAATTCTCTTGATTTACTTACTTTTGATTGCTGCATATTGGCATGCCTATAGTTGTTTGTTATCTGGCAAGATATTGTTTGGTTCTCTCCCTTAAGCCTACCTGGTCACAATTTATCATAATCTCAGACCAGGAACCCTTATGAACATTCTAATCATAATTCTGACCCTTCCCCATAGTTTAACCAAACAACCATAATCGTAACTGAAATCTTTATTTTACTTCTCTCATTCGAACTATAATCCTGATTTTGTCTGAAATATTTTAATGTTAATGTTAGATTGTTCCACCAAGAATTATTAGGAGTAGTAATGACTAGGCAAGTTAGCGAACTTGGCACTCATGAGAAAAGAGAAAACTCGGTGGAGAATACAATGAATGGAAACAGAACGAGCTGACAAAGCACCACATGGGAAAAAAAACAACAACAATAGAATGTGGTATACAAATAAAATGGAAGAATAATGATATTTTGGTTCTTGACTATAGCAGAATCGTATTTACTCCAGTTGTCTGAAGTAACTAGAAGTAGGTGATCATTTTGTTCACTGCAAATGAGTTGTATATGTTCACTGACGTCACGGGACTCATGACCGCCTTGATTTCAGTGTAGCGCTTATAGAAAATAGTTCCCACTAACAACGTTAGCTTCTTTCTATCGCCATAGAATTTTGAACTGTTGTTCTTTGCTGCTGACATTGTGGTGATTTTACAGCACAAACATTGAGTCGAAATGTGAGTGGATGGTGGTGGCTTGCTTGAAGTTCCAGAGATAGCTCCTAGGCTGATTCCGCCCTCGTGAGGCCATAGCTTCTAGGCTGATTCCGCCCTCATGGGGCCATAGCTTCTAGGCTGATTCCGCCCTCATGGGGCCATAGCTTCTAGGCTGATTCCGCCCTCACGGGGCCATAGCTTCTAGGCTGATTCCGCCCTCATGAGGCCATAACTTCTAGGCTGATTCCGCCCTCACGGAGCCATAACTTCTAGGCTGATTCCGCCCTCATGAGGCCATAACTTCTAGGCTGATTCCGCCCTCATGAGGCTATAACTTCTAGGCTGATTCCACCCTCATGGGGCCATAGCTTCTAGGCTGATTCCGCCCTCATGAGGCCATTCCGTCTAGGCTGATTCCGCCCTCATGGGGCCATAACTTCTAGGCTGATTCCACCATCACAGGGCCACATCGCGCTGTACACATTTACCCAGGCTTAAGGTTACAAGGAGAACCAAGAAGAGTAGGACAGGGTCTTGGCAAGTTAAAACCGTGCCATCATCAAACACAGCCATCTTTGAACCGGCATTAGCTGCATGAACAGGGAAATAATTATTTGTATAACTTTCTTCAACTTCATCGGCCACCAGTAATGGCGGCCATGACATCGTTACTATGGAACATTAACAGCTAAAAAGAAAAAGAAAATATTCAGGATAGAAATGAGATGTTTGTGGAGAATACTAAATGTAACAAGAAGAAACAAAACCACTATCAAGGCATGGGTTGGTGTCAATCAAATCAATCAAGTGCCGTGCCGCGTGGCGTAGGCGATCATTTCTCTCCACAATTCCCTGTCTTTAGACTTGATTATGAGATCTGCCGGTGACTTTCTTCCTAGCCACACTGACAGCCCATCCAGTAACTTTTCTCTCTGTTTTCCTCTGTCTCTTCTTCCTTCAGTTTTTCCAGTTGCCACAATGTTCCAATTTTCCTCTTCTCAGAAAATGTGCTACACATCACGCTTGTCTGCCTCTGATCTTTGCTGTAATTTGCCTTTTAACTCCAACCTCTCTTAAGACTTCTTTTTTTGGTTTTCTTAGCTGTCCACGGTACCTTCAACTAGGGGTTGGTGTAGCACCAGCATTAAAATGCATTCAGAAACAAGGCAGATGATTTATCCACGACTAACATCATATATGTAATATACTATTGAAAACACTCATGCTGAGAATTGTAGGAAACAGAGAGGTTGGGGGTCCACCCACGCAGGAGGTGGATGGAGGAAATAACTGAAAAGTTAAATGCCCACTTCCACGAAGCAAATCTATGAGCCTTATCAAGAAGTTTATTGCCCACTCAACGCTGAAAGGTATATGAGAAAGAAGGCAGAACAAAGCAAAACATGTTATCATGTAATACTGTCTCATTACGTGTTTACTATTTGTTTAATTCCCAGATACACATCTTCGACACTAGACGGCAACCCTCTGCTGAATCCGCCATTAGAAGTTTGCCGGTTGGGACCAGAAGCTATAGAAAGATTCCAGGGGGTCGGACCTAACATCGACGCCGAAAAAGAAGCAGAGGAAAAGCTGAGAAGAAAAAGTAGATTCAGGTCTATATCTAATTCAGTTAGAAACAGTCAGGGATCTGAATTAGGTGGTAGAAATGGGCCCATGAAAGTTAAGTCTCAGCCCGAGGCTAGTAAAACTGCTAACACTGTGGTCGAGAAAAGTGCTAACAGCGAGCAGTCGGCTTCAGACAGAAGGAAAAAGTGATGGATAAATCGGCAGATTATACTGTCATTTAAATAAGCAACGCTGTACAAAGAGGGTGAAAGTATGTCATTACAGATTACTTCAGGACAAATTATAAGGAAAAGATTTAGATTTCTGACAGACGTATTCCGCCCCTAAACGGCAACTCACATGACTGGGCTCACCGAGTCTGCATTTTGAATGAAATATTTAGATGTACATAATAAACGAGACTGCAAATGTATGATTAGAAAATAGAATATCGTGCACACATTAGACCCATAAATATGGGATTATGTCCGTTTCCATGGAGATTTAAACGTTTAAAATAAAAAAAATCCGTCGTTTTGGTATGTGTTCACTCTATTATTTTGTATTTGTCTCGTTCAATTTGACAGTCATAAATTGTAATCTTTATGATGTTTCTTACATTGTCTTGAAACTCTTACATTTTGTTGTTATAAGCAAACATTTTTCGAACAGAATGATTACATATGATTTTATTTGTGCTCCAGCTTTCAGAATTGTTTATGTGTTTACGTTTCAAAAATTATCTTCCAGCCATTTTTGACTCGTCAAGTATCCGATTCATGTTTTTACATTTTTTTTCTGATCTTTGTTATTAACTTCTTTTCTGTTTCTTGATTTCATTGTTTTGCAAAAGCGGCGGGGGGAGGGGGGGGCAGTAAAAACACATGTTTGTTTATAGTGAAACTGTAGAATCTGCGCAAACTGTTGGCGAATTTATGTGTAAAACTGAGCAGAACTCGACATAGTATTTGTGTAACTAACAATGAGGATTTTTAACATGTAGATTTTATGGTCCAGTTTCTTCATATTTTTTGTTCAAATATTTACAAGCTGTTATCATTTTGCTCAAATGTTTTTATGGTGTTTTCTTTTTGTTCAAGTTTGTTGATTTTATATGTTTTAGCAGTAATAAAAGTTTTGAATTAATTCATTGTGAATTAAATACTATCACTGACGACAGGTTGTTTTTTTTTAATATTTGTATTATTATACTTTGATGTACATGTTAACGAGATGGAAAAACAATGTAGAAGAGGATATAAAGAAAACTAGTGTCACCAACTGGAAAGAGAAGATTAGGAATACAAATGCAGCCGAATTTTATCTGCAGCAATGAGCCTTAAGGCTCGGAAAGCTAAAGAAGAAGAAGAATACATGTTAACGATCCTGGGTTCATATACATATATTATATATTCTAACCGGCAAATATCGGTAAATTACCGACAAAAAGAGGAGAAAAACCGAAAGTTTTGGGAAGTCGTGGTTACCGTAAACAGTTTATATTATCAAAGTAAAAAGCAGCAAGCAAAAGCTGCCGGAGGATTAACCGGTCCTGAAGGTTGATGATGCTCGGCGTGTATGGAGAAAAATCAGTCAGTTTTCACTTTGGTTCAACATGTGAGCATTTTGTAAATATAAATCTTGCCACAAATAAGACAAAAATTTCACACGAACATTTGCTTCCTTGTTACTTTTAGTCTAATTGTTTAAACATTTGCATACTTCAGTCCTGTAGAGAGAAACAAAAATTATTAAGAGTTATTAAGTTATTAAGAAACGATAAAATTCAGACTGAAATTATGACGGCCAGATTTTTTTTCAGTACTTATACGCTTTTAATACCAACACACTGGACACACTTTATCAAAGCTAACCTTTGTTCTCAGACCTTTACGTCAAAATATTGCCAACAACTATGAACAAAGTAGAAACTTATAAAATAAACTAAATTACGCAATGGTTCTTGTAACCAAAAACTGGAGACAATCAGGAGGCAATCAGTGACCCATAGCTGATATGCTAGCGTCAGGGTTAGCGAATCATACTGACCAAGACCCTGTCCCACCTCTCAGTTGCTATCCTTAGTAACAGGCTTAACCTGGCTAACGGAGCAGGGATCGCCATATCCCCCATGGTGGTGGAGTCTGCTAAAGAAGCATTGCACACCCCCTGCATTTTAGCTGTACTCCGGGACTGAAGAAGTAGCTGCCATAACCCACTCCCACGCCGATACGATGTTGTAGCCCAACACCTTCACAGCATCGGCTGCAAAGAACACCAGCTGGCAGTTACAGGGAGGTAGTACAACAAAGATTAATAAAAAACTAAACAGCTGTGGTCATAACTGTGCCAGTAGTAAAAAGTTGTCCGTTGAATCTTTACGAAAAGAAAACAAGCCATATTAAAATATAGTACCTGTCGTTAATAACCATTTCAATATCTACCTTGAAAGAAAAAGGAATTTATACGATGAGAAAGGCAAATGCAACGGTCATTGCTTTTATAATGACGTGAGTTTTAATCATCATAGCGATTATGCTAATGTCACATGTATACTTGCTGCATTTCACTTGTAACGTCTACTCTCTCGCTCTTACCACCATAAGACAAATAAAAAAATGGAATTATATATATATATTGAAAGTTATATGTATATATATCCAAATTTTAAGGTCTAAATATCTAGAGAAAACATTTTTAAAGCTGCTAAAGCAAATTTCGCTTCAACGAGTCGCAGTATTCTTTCAAATATTTTTCGCCACTGTTTGCAACATCTAGCAATTTTACACATTATCTTTATCGTGATTATGATGATGCCGACGACAATGATGGTAATAATAAATGTATAGTTCATCTTCTGATTTGTTTTCATTAGTTTATAAATTGTTCTTAATTCTGTTTAAAATTAATTTGCCGTAATCGGTTTTAAAATAGTAAAGGTTGGTTTGAGAATTATGTGAGGCAGCAAGGTATGCTACTACACGGGGGAGGGGGGACAATCCTAGTTGCTAGGCCAGAAGGTGGTAGAGAGTTGTCTTAACCATCCGGCCATGAGGACTAAATGGAAGCATTAACTCTTTAACTCTGTCGGATGATGTAGCAGTTTTTTACTGTTACTCCCCTTTGCGGCTCACTCTATGGTTGAGTGCTTTCCGACAGGATAGTGGCGATTAGGAAAAAAAATTGTAATAAATTATTAGACTGGTCCATGAAGTTCAAGTTATCCTAGCCTAGGCGGCGAAGACAGAGGAGCTGAGAGTATTCATTCATTTGCATGTCCCTTGCGGAACTTTACCTCTCTAACAGCACTCCTGTAGGCCTCTCGGTTGCGAGCAGGATGGCCTGCTGGTGATGCATCCATTTGCAGATCCTCAACGATGTCTTGCAGCGATCTTCGCCTTGGTCTTCTTCTCTTTCTTTTTCCAATTATGCACCCTTCCAAGACAGTTTTCTCTAGATTATCATGATGTTTAATGTGTCCAAAATATTTAAGTTTTCTCTCTTTAATCTTATTTACTAGCTAGCCTTCTTCAATATTAAGTTCTTATAGAATGGATATGTTTTTTTCTTTTTTGTGTCCATGGTATTTCAAGAACTCTTCTATAGCATTTACATTCAAAGACATTTATGTGTTTCTCAGCTGTTTTGTTAAATGTCTATTTCCATAGGCATATGTTGCGATGGGAAAGATGCATGCCCTTAAAAATCTTATTTTTTGTAGTTCTGTCTGTTCCTCTCCACAGATTCTTTAGTTGTTTTACTTTCTGAAGAGCGATAGATGTTCTCCTTTTAATTTCCCTCATTGTATCTCCATTATTAGTTAGCAGTGATCCAAGATATTCAAAACTCTCCACTTCTTCCAGTTTTTCCTCATTGATACATATATCAGCTGCTGCCTTATTTGTTTTGTCAGTTGTCATCAATTTAGTTTTCTTTGCATTAAGATAGAGGTTTTGCTCTTCGCTGTTCTTACGGACTGACATAATTAGTTTTTCCATTCCCTTTTGTGTTGTGGGCAGTAATACTGTGTCATCAGCATATCTAATCTCTGGTATTTCATAACCTCCAATTGTTATGGCATTGTAATATTCTTTGTCTACATCTTCTCTAACATTCCTCATTATATTTTCCGTATACAAGTTAAATAAGTAAGGTGACAATATGCACCCCTGACGGACCCCTTGTTTTATGTCAAACCAAGTTGTTGTTTCACCATTTATTCTTACTGCTGCTTGTTTGTCTAGATACAGCAGTGATGTTAATTGTATCAAATATGTTGGAAATCCCATTTTTTCCATTATTTCCCCAAGTTTCTGGTGTTGTACACAATCAAATGCCTTTGAGTAGTCTATAAAGGATAAATATAGATTCACATTAAACTCTCTGCATTTCTCTATTATTAATCTTATATTGAATATATGATATCTTGATCCTCTTCCTTGGTTGAAACCAGCTTGGACCATATTGACTTCTTCTTCTATTTTCTTACAGAGTCTGCCCATTATGATTTTTAACAGAATTTTACTGGCATGACTAATCAGGGCAACAGTTCTATAGTTTGTGCATAATTTCTAGTTACACTTTTTTGGCAGTGGTATGAATACAGTTCTTTTCCATTATTTTGGCCAAATACCTGAATGCCACATCTTTTTACATAGTGCATGATAGATTGTTGCACATTCCTTTCCTCCTGCTTTAATAAATTCAGCTGTTATATCATCACATCCTGATGATTTACCATTTTCAGATTCTTTTTTGCCCATAAAACTTCTTCTATTGTCGGTTCGGGTTCTTTCTCCTCCAATAATAATTCACGCTGTTGATTCTGCTTTCACAGTCGGATGTTTCATAAATTCTTCTGCAATATTCCTTCCATCTTTCTAGAACTTCCTCTGTCTCTGTCAAGGTATTCCCCATCTTGTCACAAATTACATTTAGCTTAGGTGTGACATTTCTCGTCAATGTCTTCATTTCTTTAAACATTTCACTATCTCTTCCACACTTCTGATGTCCTTCTATTCTTTCACAACAATCTTGTATGTATTGTTTTTTGTCTTTTCTTATGTTTCTTCATACTTCTTTAGTTAAAGATTTGTATTCCTCTTTGTTGTTGTTTGTCACTTTCCATTGCGTCTTCATTTCTCTACATTGTTTTATCAGTTCTAGTGTGCCTGCTGTAATCCATCCATTCTTTTGTGTTTTCTTTATTGGAACCATGTCTTTAGCTGTTGTTATTAAAATATATCTGGCCTGTGTAGCCAATGCATCTGGTGTAATCTCCTCCTATACAGCCATCAGAATTTCGAAATGGTTCTTCACTTCTATACCATATTGTTCTGGTATTTTTGTAAGATCAAAGCTGAGTGGTCTTTTAACTGTCTTTTTTATCTTTATCTTCATGCCTGTTATTATTAACTCATGGTCCATGTCACAATCAGCACCTGGTAAAGTTTTTGTTGATGTTGTACTTGATCTCCACCTTCTTTGCACCAAAATGTAATCTATTTGATTCTTGGTTTTCCCATCAAGTGATGTCCATGTGTAAAGTCTTCTTGGATATTGTTTAAAAAGTGTGTTAGCAATCATTAGCTCATTTTCCATACAAAAATCCATTATATTGTCACCTGTCTCATTTCTATGTCCTATTGTAAATTTCCCTACAACATGTCCTTCATCTTCTGCTCTTTCTATACCAATCTTTGCATTAAAATCCCCCATTATTAATGCAACATCATTTTTCCATACCTGGTATATTGTCATTTGCAGTGTGTTATAAAAGTCTTCTACTTCTTCTTCTGCGGCTGATGTAGGTGCATATATCTGAATAATTGCTACATTTCTAGGAGTGCCCTTAAGTCTGGATTGTAACCTAGTAATGCTTTTGATGTTGATTTGTCTGAGTAAAAAGCCATTCCATTCTTTCCTCCTAATTCTCCACCAGATTATATAAAGATATCATTCTCACTCTTGAAGTGTCTTGATCCTTTCCATCGATGTTCGCAGATTCCCAAAATGTGCATCCCCGTTCTTTTCATCTCGTCACTTATTATGTGATAATTCCCCTCATACATACTTCTCACATTCCATGTTCCTACTCTTATTTTTCTTTTTAGTTTGATGCAGGGGTTTTCCTTAGTAACATGTTCAGGATTTTGTCCGTCATCACAATTACTAGTTCTGACCTCTGTCTCACACTCTTCCCCAGTGTTAAAATTAGATCTATCTGGCCTGGGGGCCTCACCATCAGATTTTTTTCCTATTTGACTTTCCATGTTGCTGTTTAGGTTTCTTGGTATATTTTCAGAAGATAGTTTACCATTGCTTTCCTTCCAGGCAGTGACTGTACTAGTCAGTGATCGTAGCCATTGTCCCTACATTGAGATCATCTGCCTACCAACATAGAATGGTGACCATAACCAACATTATTTGTCGGCTGCTCTCCCATTCCATCCACCACCTACTCCCATGGCTTCACGTCACCCTAATTGGGGAACTATACGGGTACTTCACCTTGCCCAAGGGTGTCCCGTAGACTTAAGGAGGTAAGGAGGCGTCTTACTTCTCCTTTGATAGGTGATACACCTATCCCGCTAACCAAGCTGAGAGTATAGAATGGGAAATAAATAAGCACTCATAACTGGAACCCATTTTGGTTCTCGAAGCGACACCACTGATTTGATAAAAATACTCGCCATTGATTTCGAAGGAATTTAGTATGAGTACCAGTTATATGAGTCTTATTATGGTGTTAGTATTGGCTGTATGGCGAGGGTCTTTATCAAGAAAGTAGCGGAGTGCTAAGAGGTCTTTTCTGTGATGGACAGAGGCGTAGAGGGAACAAAAGTCTGGGAGAGCTGGATAGTTTCGAAAAAGAAAGTCTTCACAAGGTTTCATTTAAACATTCTTAATACTTTAGTACGCAAACTCTCCGATGCAGCTTTTTGCAAGTCACGCGAAGTGCTCCCTGTTTTCTGTTTTCTTCGCCATTCTTATCATTGATGTCCAGTAATGTTTTTTCTTCTTTTCCTATTTCTGTTTTTTATATAAATAATTAAGATGTAAACCGAAACTTTGCAACTTTACGTTAATAAAGAAAGCTGTTCCTACTCCTGGTCTAAATAGTCTTAACATTTTTTTTAACGACGGAAACAGCAACCGTGACCCAGTGGTACTGCAAACAGGGTCCACCTGTAACGAGATGTGGACCATACCCCCGACATTCGATGTGAAGGGCAGGCCTCGGGCATCTCGTTTGTTCCAAAATAACGATCAAAGTGTAGATACCACAAAGCACAGAACTACACTTTGATCTTAGCCAAACAAAAGGCCGAGTCAACATTATCACAAATCCAGTACTGTGGCTTTTTTGCATAGTTACAGTTTACTTTTATATATCTTATATCCTTCCCGTCACATATGGTTCGCAAGGTAGTTCGTCAATTTTTCCTGTTTTCGGCGAGCTTTTCAACCTCATCAAGGATTTTATGCCAATTAATTTGGCCTCTCTTAACAATGTCCTCTTTAGAGTTTCACGTGGTCTGCCTCTTTTTCTTTGGCCTGTTGTGCTCCACTTGATAGCTTGTTTTGGGATTCTCTGATCGTTTCTTCTCATCACAGGACTAACATATGTCCATCTCCTTTTCCTGATCACCCATGAGACTGGTTGTTGTTCGTTCATCTGTCTTATCTCTGCATTGTTCTTTAGCTCATTCCACTTGATGCCGAGTATTTTCCTTAGGCATTTGTTTTTAAAAGAGTCTAGTTTCTTGTCTATTTCTTTAGTTGTTTTACAGCTTTCACATGCATAAATTAGGGTGGATATTACATTTGAATTGAATAATCTTAACTTGGTTTTTATGCATATAACTTTTGAATGCCATATGTACTCAAGATTATTGAAGATCGATGCTGCTTTTGCAATTCTAATTCTAACTTCCTTTCTGTTGTCACCATCCTGGTCTATGTAGCTGCCAAGGTATGCAAATTGATTGACTTCTTCAACATCTGTCCCTTCTATGTGTATTTTTCCATTTTCATTAATAGAAAGTTTCATTATTTTTGTTTTGTCCTTGTTAATTTCAAGTCCTATTTTGCTAGCCAGTGAAGACAGGATATCTGTTTTTTCTTGCATTGAATTCACACTGTTACTGATAAGAAATGAGGCAGGTGACAATCTAATGGCGTTTTGTATGGAAAATGAGCTAATGATCGCTAACACACTTTTTAAACAACATCCAAGAAGACTTTACACATGGACATCACCTGATGGGAAAACCAGGAATCAAATAGATTACATTTTAATGCAGAGAAGGTGGAGGTCAAGCATAACATCAGCAAAAACTTTACCAAGTGCTTATTGTGACACGGACCATGAGTTATTAATAGCAGACATGAAGATAAAGATAAAAAAGATAGTTATGGGATCAAGACCACTCCGCTTTGACCTTACACATATACCAGAACAATACGGTATAGAAGTGAAGAACCGTTTCGAAATCCTGATGGCTGTACAGGAAGAGATGACACCAGATGAATTGGCTACGCAGGCCAAAGATATCTTAGTAACAACAGCTAAAGACATGGTTCCAGTAAAGAAAACACAAAAGAATAGATGGATCACAGCAGGTACACTAGAACTGATAAAACAATGTAGAGAAATGAAGACGCAATGGAAAGTGACAAACAACAACAAAGATAAATATAAAACTTTAACAAAAGAAGTACGAAGAAACATAAGAAAATACAAAAAACAATACATACAAGATTGTTGTGAAAGAATAGAAGAACATCAGAGGTGTGGAAGAGATAGTGAAATGTTTAAAGAAATGAAGACATTGACGAGAAATGTCACACCTAAGCTAAATGTAATTTGTGATGAGATGGGGAATACCCTGACAGAGACAGAGGAAATTCTGGAAAGATGGAAGGAATATTGCAAAAGAATGTATGAAACAACCGACTGTGGAAGCAGAAATCAACAGTGTGAATTATTATTGGAGGAGAAAGAACCCGAGCCGACAATGGAAGAAGTTTTATGGGCAATAAAGAGTCTGAAAAATGGTAAATCACCAGGATGTGATGAGATAACCGCTGAATTTATTAAAGCAGGAGGAAAGGAGTGTGCAACAATCTATCATGCACTATGTAAAAAGATATGGCATTCAGGTATTTGGCCAAAAGAATGGAAAAGAACTGTATTCATACCACTGCCAAAAAAGGGTAACCTGAAATTATGCACCAACTACAGAACTGTTGCCCTGATTAGTCATGCCAGTAAAATTCTGTTAAAAATCATAATGGGTAGACTTCGAAAGAAAATAGAAGAAGAAGTCAATATGGTCCAAGCTGGCTTCAGGCAAGGAAGAGGATCAAGAGATCATATATTCAATCTAAGATTAATAATAGAGAAATGCAGAGAGTTTAATGTGAATCTATATTTATCCTTTATAGACTACTCAAAGGTATTTGATTGTGTACAACACCAGAAACTTGGGGAAATAATGGAAAAAATGGGATTTCCAACACATTTGATACAATTAACATCACTGCTGTATTTAGACCAACAAGCAGCAGTAAGAATAAATGGTGAAACAACAACTTGGTTTGACATAAAACAAGGGGTCCGTCAGGGGTGCATATTGTCACCCTACTTATTTAACTTGTATACTGAAAATATAATGAGGAATGTTAGAGAAGATGTAGACAAAGAATATTACGATGCCATAACAGTTGGAGGTTATGAAATACCAGAGATTAGATATGCTGATGACACAGTATTACTGTCCACAACACAAGAAGGAATGGAAAAACTAATTATGTCAGTCCGCAAGAACAGCAAAGAGCAGAACCTCTATCTTAATGCAAAGAAAACTAAAGTGATGACAACTGACAAAACAAATAAGGCAACTGAAATATGTATCAGTGAGGAAAAACTGGAAGAAGTGGAGAGTTTTGAATATCTTGGATCACTACTAACTAATAATGGAGATACTATGCGGGAAATTAAAAGGAGGACATCTATTGCTCTTCAGAAAGTAAAACAAATAAAGAATCTGTGGAGAGGAGCAGACAGAACCACAAAAATAAGATTTTTAAGGGCATGCATCTTTCCCATCGCAACATATGCCTGTGAGACCTGGACACTTAACAAAACAGCTGAGAAGCACATAAATGCCTTTGAATGTAAATGCTATAGAAGAGTTCTCCAAATATCGTGGACACAAAAAAGAACAAATATATCTATACTACAAGAGCTTAATATTGAAGAAGGCTGGCTAGTAAAGAGGATTAAAGAGAGAAAACTTAAATATTTTGGCCACATTAAACGTCATGATAATTTAGAGAAGGCCGTATTGGAAGGATACATAATGGGAAAAAGAAAAAGAGGAAGACCGAAACGAAGATGGCTGCAAGACATCGTTGATGATCTGGAAATGGATGCAGCAGCAGCAGGCCATCTTGCTCACAACCGAGAAGCCTACAGGAGTGCTGTTTGGGAGGCAAAGTTCCGCAAGGGACATGCAAAGGAATGAATGACTGATAAGAGTTATGTCATTAGCAAAATCAAGATCTTCTAGTTGGGTCCCATGTACCCAATCAATACCTGTATTACCTGTGCAGCATTTTTTCATTATGAAGTCTACTGCAATTCCAAAGAGCAAAGGAGACAGTATACATCCATGTTTCACGCCTGTTTCAACTGGAACCATTCATTCATCCCTTCTTCTGTTTTGACTGCACAAACATATCCATTGTAGACGTCCTTAATGATGTTGACAGTTTTAGATAGACTTAAAATTCTCCACAATGAATCTCTATATATGCTACCAAATGCAATTTTAAAGTCTATGAAATTCAGTATTAATGGTTTCTGCTTTTCAATATTTTCTTCAAGTATTATTCTGAGAGTAAAGTTGAGACAGCTTTTCCCTTTTCGAAATCCTGCTTGTTCTTCTCTCATTGCGGAATCCACCATATTAAAGATATAGTGGATACTGCAATGAGAGAAGAACAAGCAAAATGACCTTGCAAAATACTTTTGACATAACTGATATTAAGGTTACTCCTCTCCAGTTGTTACAGTCACTAAGGTTGCCTTTTTTTTTTTTGGTATTTTAACAATGATTCCTTTTTTCCATTTAGAAGGGAGCTTTTCTTCTTTCCAAATCTTATTAAACATTCTCTGTAATTGTCTCATGTTGTCACTATTGATAGCTTTTAACATTTCAGGTGTTATTTCATCTTCACCTGCAGCTTTGTTGTTAGCCTTTAAATTCACTGCTGTTTCAATTTCATGCAATGTAATTTCATCTGGGTGACATTTAGTTTGGGTTTTGTAAGTCAGTTTCAAGATTTATCAGTTCTTTTGGATGTGGTCGATTAAGTATTTCTTGAAAGCGTTCAACCCATCTTTGCTTTTGGTCTTTACTTGATGTTAACAGGGTTCTGGTTTTGCTAAGGATTGGTCTTTCTTTAGATGTAATAGTACCTATTACCCTCTTTTGTATGTTATAATAAAGTTTTGCTGTCTCCTGATTTTGCTGCTTTCTCTGCCTCTTTCGCCATATTGTCTATGTATTCCCTTTTATCCCTTCTAGCTGAACTTTCTACTTTCTTGTCTATTTCTTTGTATTTTGCTTTCACCAGATCTTTTCCAAGATCTGTTTTTACATTCATCATGTCTAATTTGGCTACTCGTCTTACATTTATGTACTTTCATGTGGTTTCTGACATACATGCTTTCCTATTTGTTTTTTTTTCCAGTCCAGTGCTCGCTTTTGTTGCTGTGATTATGGCTGTGCTGTAAATTCCATAATTCACCTATACCTATCTCCTCTACTTGTGTAGAGAAGTGTGTTGTGGAATGATTGGCAAGTTCCTGATTGAAATTACTGTTAGTATTCTCTTCTTGTAGGCTGTGACTGTTTATCTTTCTGTGTACTGATTTCTTGTGTTGGCTTTTTCTGTTTTAGTTTTATTTTCACTATACACAGATTGTGATCACTGTTGACATCTGCACCCCTATATGCCCTTACATCTATCAGAGATGTTCTGTATTGCTTTCTAATACAAAAATGATATCTGGTTTCTAGTTCTACCATACTGAGATATCCATGTTGTTTTATGTATCTCTTTTGTGTGGAAATATTCTGCCTCCATTGACCGTGCCCTCTTATTTTTTTTAGATGACGAAAACAACAGGCCGTGACCCGGTGGTACTGCAAACAGGGTCCACCCGTAACGAGATGTGGACCATACCCCCGGCATTCAATGTGCAGGGCAGGCCTCAGGCATCTCGTTTAGTTAAAAAAAATAAAGACGCTTGTGTATTAACCAAAGAGCATGTTGATCAGGGTACCTGCCAAGAGGACACTTTGACTGTCAGCGATATTTGAATTAATCTTTCTCCATTCTGATTTACCATATCAATTCCTTCTTTCCCCATTACTTTTTCGACTTTTATATATGCTTATACCCACAAAAAAATATATATATTATATACATACACACACTTCAAAGACTTTTTAAAAGGCATTTGATGGCATACTCAAAGATTCATTGTGGAAAATGGTAGGACTATATGAAATATGGATATGTTTGTGCAGTCAACACAGAAGAGGGAACGAATGAGTAGTTCCAGATTGAAACAGGCATGAAACAAGGATTTATATTCTCTCTTTTGCTTTTTGGAACTGACGTAGACTTCATAATGACAAAATGTTGCACAGGTAAAACAGGGATTGACTAGGTACATGGGACCCAATTAGCAGATCTTGATTTTGCAGACTCTTATCAGTGACAGTGTACATTCGATGCAAGAAAAAAACAGATACCCTGTCTTCACTGGCTAGAAAAATATGACCTGAAATTAACAATGAAAAAAAACAAAAATAATGAAATTTCCCATTAATCTAAAAGGAAAAATATACGTAGAATGAACAGCTGTTGAAGAAGTACACGATTTTACATACCACAGCAGCTACATAGACCAGAATGGTGACACCACAAAGGAAATTAGAACTGCAAAAGCAGCACTGACTTCCAAGAATCTTGAGAACATATGGCACTCAAAGTTATAATCACAAAAACTAAACTAAGATTATTCAATTCAAATGTAATATCCATTATCATGTGTGCATGCAAAAGCTGGAAAACATCTAAAGAAGTGGACAAGAAATTAAACTTTTGAAAAAAAATGTCTAAGGAAAATACTCGGTATAAAGTGGAACTAATTCAAGAACAACGCAGAGATAAGGCAGATGATTAACAATAACTTCTCATGTGTGATCAGAAAAAGGACACGTATCTGTCACGTGATGAGGAAACAACCTGAGAATCCCAAAAACAAGCTATAAAGCAGAACACTACAGGCTGAAGAAAAAGAGGTCGAGCACATGAAATTCTAAAGAGGCCAAATTAGTTCACCGAAGACAGGAAAACTTGACGACCTACTATGCGAGCCCTGTGTGACGTTTAACGGCACGGGAAGGATGTAAGATTACTACCTAGTAAACCTGGAACCCAAATTCTCACAAAAACATCCATGTCCCAAAACTTCAGAACGTGGGAAAGATGTAAGGTGTAAGACGGCCAAAAAATATTCGTATGTTACTAAATAATTTCCGAAGTCTTGTGGAAAATACGAAAAATTATGGTTATGTGAAAGAAAAGAAAAATTAAAACTGAGATACGCAGTCAGTAGGATCTTGTCAATTCTAGGATTTGTAGTTTGAAAAGATTTCCCGCTGCGAGGTTACGATTTTTAATTACAAGATGGCGTCCGGGCGCATGAGTTTGAAGTACAATGTATGAAAACTAACATAAACAAGTGTTCATTCAAACTAATCTCCAGAAAATGGCACCTGTAGTATACGACTGGTTTATGACTGAGGTAAACAAACACAAGATGATAATTAGACATAGCAAAGGCTAAAATTTAAAGCTACATTTGGCAGTTAATGCTGACAGGTCAAATAAACCGCTTTATGGTTCTAGGATTATTATGATGTACCATTCAACCCACGAGGACACATTGTTTGCGACGTTAAATAGTTCATTTCTTTAAATTAATGAGTTATTTTTGTCTGAGAAATATATGAAAGTGAAAAAGCATTTATGCCTGGTTTATAGACTACACTAAGATTGTTGACATGTATAGATAAGAGCAACTGATGCAAGACTAATTTGTCCGGTAAAGATATAAGAATGATAGAAATTTGTATCTGCAGCAAGCGGCAGTTGTAAAGCCTGGCACAGACTATTCAAAGCCCACTAACATAAAGAGGGGCCAGACAAAGATGTGTGCTGTATCTTTGCTTGTTTATATTGAGGAAATCTTCAAAGATGTTAGTGAGATATCTGAGTCAGTCATTAATGGAATAATAGCTGACAACGTCAGATATGACACAGTGCTTCTGGCAGAAAATAAAGACTTACAGAATCTTGGGACACACATAATCAAGTCAAGAATATGGACTGGAAATAAACATTAGACAGACAAATATTAATGGTAAACAGCAGTGAAGTGCAAAACCATCTGTAAACATATGTATAAATATTAAAGAACTGGAACATTTGACACTTTTCATATAGTTGGGGCACTTGGTAATAGATAATTGGAAATATGAAACAGAAATTAACAGATGAAAAGAAATGGTCAGATGCACATTTAGCATAGTGAAAAAAATTCTTATATCAAAACAGGCAGCATAGCAATTAACACTGAGAGTCAACAGATACTGTGAGTACTTCATACTCTTTTGTGGAGTAGAAGCATGGATAATAAATAAGAAAATGGAGGACAAAATTGAGGCGCTTGAAATGTAGATACACAGAAGAATAGTGTGAGTTCTGTGGACAGAAAATAGAATAAAGTACTAAATCATTTGAAACTTTCAAGAGAAATAATGGGAAACATAAACACCAGAAAGTTAAAATATTTCAATCATATCAAGAGGCATAATACTGTACAATAATAAAAACCATAATGTAGGGAAAAAGTGAAGGAAAAATGGGATAACATGAAGAATATAGGCTGGATTTAGCTTGGCTGGGTGCACTGTAAGAACAAGAGATAGAGCAAACTGGAAATCCGTTATTCCAGGAGAGAGGATAGAAGAAAATGATGACGAATAGTTAGTTGCTTACGGTATTCTTAATACTCATCTACACTGTCATACCCTTACAGTATAATTTGGTGTATTGAACATTCACCCTTTTAGGGCTTGCTCAAACCAGTTTATCTGTACTCTTTTTGTATGAATGAGCAGATTATGTTAAGTGTAGGCTGACATCACATGGCTTTCCTGGTGGGGCAGAGAATAAAAAAGTGCAGGTTTATTTATAGAGAAGAATAGAAGAAACTGTGGTTTGTGCTTAAACTGACAGCTATAACTTGCACTAGAAATCATCATCATCATCATGTGTGTGACAAAAGCAGCACGAATGTTGATCAGCGTGCAGATTTTATTTGTTTAAAAAGTAGCATGGGGGAAATTTACAATTTAATTGCCAGCTAGACCAACAAGTGTCAACACAAGAGTGAGCAGTTCCTGAAAATGTTACAGCATTGTTACAACATTGAAACTACAGCTGTGTTAGGAGCACATGGGCAGCAGGTTCAATGAAAACTACACTTAATCAGATCTTAATATTTTACGTAACCAGATTTTGTGACAGATGAATTTTTCCGTGTGTGTGTTTTGAGCTTACTGGTAAGAAGTTCACTTAAATATTCTGTGTTCCAGGTGTACTACTGGAGGAGTCTTGCCTGCAGCATGTGGTCTGTCATTTGTCTTCCATTTTTCCTCTTTGTTGTGCTACTGCTGTCAGGATTTTCTGTGACACACCCAGTGAACTGGGTTTATGGTATAGTTTTGATTTACACATAAATATTCACTTTGGTTGTAAATTAGCCTTTATATAGGCAGGCTTTCTGCCAGCCAAATGATTCATTAGTCAATATATAAGCAGGCTCTCTGGCAGTGAAATGAGTTTATAAAAAGTGCTAAAGTTTGAACTATGTCATGAGTTCAGCATTTTATTATATTGTAATCTTTAATGAGGAGGATTTGCTTTTGGTAATCTTTGTACTGGTGTTTGTAGCAATAGTGACAGATTTGTGGAATGGTTGATGTGTGCTGGTGTATGTAGCAACAGTGACAGATTTGTGGATTGGTTGTGTGTTGGTGGGCAGTAAAACCAGGATGTAAATCTAGTTACACGAAAGGTCGGTGGCTGAGCTAAAGTACCATTGTTAAGTAGTTGTTTAATGTTGGCATATTTTGTGTGAAGCAGCTCTTATCCACAGACACAGTGACAGGTCTTGTGTCAGCTCAGTTCTGGGTCAGCCTACTTGTCCTTGAAGTTTGCCAAGTGATGGTCATATGGTTTTCTCTGCCACATTTTACAGGTAAAGTGATTCACGGGTTTGCTAGGGTCTCGGTGGTTAATGAAAATATGTGGAATTTTGGGTCATAAATGTGATCCTAGCAGTTCTGTAAATGTGATCCTAGCAGTTCTGTAAATGTGATCCTAGCAGTTCTGTAAATGTGATCCTAGCAGTTCTGTAAATGTGATCCTAGCAGTTCTGTAAATGTGATCCTAGCAGTTCTGTAAATGCCTTGGGGCTGAATGATTAGTGCTTATAGGCAGGCCTCTGATAGGTCCAGATATCTGAAGATAAGTGAGGCTAGGTAGTGCTCCCTGTGTCCAGTGCAGCAAGTCAGGCAGAACAGCAGCAAGGTTGCCATTGCTTTTCTCTGTGATACATTTACAGACTATGAGCTGATGCCTGTCTTTGGGAGGTGTAAACATGCCTTCTCAGTGAGCTCCACCACATGGAAACTAAACCTAGTAGTGTATTAGAGTTATTTCTGTGGAGTTTTCCTGTTTATGACTCACATTTATTATATTTCTGTACATATGCCATGCAGATTATACATCATTTTTACAACACCCCCCCCCCCCCCCCGGCACTTTATGCTTGTATGTGTGATATGCATGAAATTTTTTTCAGGCAACCAAAATTTGACTTTAAAAAGACATTAAAGAAAGAGGCAATACTACTATAAGGCATAAAACATTTTAAAAAGTACAGAACAAAAACAAATATAGAAGCACCATTATAAAGACACACAGTGTGTGGACAACACAGCTTTTGTCAGCCCAGTACAGCAGTGTCTGATGGCGCCTAATAAAAAATTCAGTGTTTGCTCCATACACAGCTGCATTAATTGTTGCATCCCTTTCCATAAAATTGACCATCAGCATGACTTAACTCTTCCCGTGCCGCAGAAAAAAACGCTGACGTTCCCGTCTATGCCACACAAAAAGCACAGGTCTTGATATGTATGGGGGGTATAGTTGTAAAAGTGAATGTACAAAGTATTTCCACTTTATACATATTATGCATGAAAATAGTTGTAAATGTGAGAAGATTTCATAAATGAGGAGTTTTTTTTTTAGGAAAAAAGAAGTAGTGTGATGATTTTAGCTGATAATTGTGTAGTGCTTACCATCGGCAGTGCCTAGGTGTATAATGTTTACCATTAGCAATTTCCAGATCTATTTAAATTTTCATCCGATCTCGTCATGTGGTGGCATTCTCACTAAAATAATGCTTGAAGTAACCTTCTAACTACTTGTCCAGTCCATTTAATAGGTCTAGATCTACTTGCGGTACATTCAGGAGTATTGGTCTGGTCATAGGACATGTCCTTATGCCTCTGAAATCACAATAAATATTGAAATTTCTCAGTTAAAAACATCAGTTTCACTGGTTGTTAGCCACGCTTTGGATTGAACTATTAAAGGTCACCAGACATGTGCAGATAAATCATGTACAATAAAATGTTACAATGGTTTTACGCTGCAACGAAACAAACCCTCTCTATAGCGAGGATGGCAGTCACTAGACTAACCAGAGGACCTCTCTATAGCATGGATGGCAGGGAAAGAGTTAATGATCCCAAAACTCAGTAGCCATCACTTTGCCAACTGACAGCATAGTCCTGAATTTCCTTGTTTGTGGGGAGTCCAGATGCTTCCATTCAGTGCATGCGTATTTTGACTCTGGGGTGTTGTGTAGTGAACCCATGTCTCATCACTTGTGACAATGCATTCCAGAAAGTCTTGGCCATGAATGGCATGTTGTTGCAGGAGTGACAGGGCTTATGCCATTCTCTTTGCCTTGTGGTCCTCAGAAACAACTTGTGGGATGCTTGGTGCACATACTTTATGAATCCTAACTGCGCAGTCATTCTGGATGCTGTTCCATGTAAGAAGTCATGTGTCAGTTCATTTCCATTCACTCATCTGTTCTCCAGTATCACAAGTTCAGTGTGTTTTTGTTTGTTGCTGTATCTGTTGTTGTGGGTCTGCCATTCCACACTATGACACAGGTTGTCCTTGTCTCGTTTGAAACTCTGCATGCAATTCTGCCACATGCTGTTGACTCATCATGCTGTCTCCATAGACTTTCACCAGCTGATGATGATTTCCACAGCTATCACTTGGTTTGCATTAAAAAATCGTATCACAGCATGGACATCTTGTTTGGACCACTGTCCATTTGACCCTCCATCTTTAATTGACAAATGCTATCAAGACGGTGCTATCATCTGGCATGGCTTTGCCAGTTGATGAATATGGAAAATTTCATACAGTGCCTATTAGTCCAGCATCATTTTTATGGATGTCACGTGTCTTGTACATGAGATGCCCCTTGCGTACATATGTGCGCACCTGCATTTTATACATGTGTATGTTGTTAAACCCCATTTCATTTCTTCAAGAAAACAGATTTTCTGCACATGCATGTTATATGCTTAAAAATACAGTACTGTTGAATTAAGATCATTTACAGAAGAAATCGGAGCCAAGTTTAGTAGAATTATGTCAACATATACAAAAAATAGTTGAGATTGATTTTAACTCCAAGAAAGCATTGCTTAGTTTTTGTCAAGCTACATTTTGCAAATACGAGATTGTTTGTTTTGTGTGATAGATCAATACGAATCTCATTCAGGCATTACCACAGTCAAAATTAGAAATGGAAACTTGTTGTAGCGTTGTCACTGAAAAAAATGAAAAAGCTGGTACTTTTCTCTAAATCAGTATCATTTTCCTACATGGTTGCAACAAGGAAAAAACCACACGAAAGACAGCAATATGTGTTGATCATCAGAAATTTGATGAGTGAAGGAATTTTAAAGACTTGATGGTTCTAAGGACTGCAAACGCGCCACAAACAGCCTCTGGCAGTCAAGTCCAGCTCCTGGCCTTCCCGTGGCAGAACTGTTTAAACTGACAGGAGAAGGGGCGAGGGCGAATATCTGGCGCCTGAAAACCAGTTACTTAGGGTAGATGAGTGTCACGTTTGGTAGCTCATCTGCCGCTGTTGGCGAGATCTTCAGCTGCCGTGCGTGGAGCGGTGCTCTTCCCGGCCAATGAAGAAATTTGCAAATGAGGTTGCCGCGCAGCATCACTGCGGAAAAGGTGGTTGAAAGGATAAATCGAAGCAAACAGTCAAATCACGGCACCTCTGGTCTGGAGGTCGGCCACGTCCTGAGTGCAGTCATATCGGGTGAAATGCATGAACCGGCTTGTCCCAGAGGTTAAGTCACTGCTGGCTTGACTCTTCAAATGCCGTGCGTGGAGTGAAGCTCCTCCCGGTTAAGGAAGTAAATGCGGAAATAAAGGTTGCTGTGCGGCGCCGATGGGAAAAGGTGGTGGAAAGTGAAGTTTAACCTGGTATGTCCAGTAGTATCGCTACGAGAGCTATACCACGGCGCCTCTGCTCTAGAGGCCGCCTACGTCCGAAATACACCTACACTGGTGAAATATGCCTAAACCGGCACACACCAGGGTTGGAACTCGATGGCTAGACATGTCATGCCACCTCCGCTCTAGAGGTCGGTAACGCCTGATAAACACCCATACTGGTGAATTTTGCCTAAACCGGCTCATACCAGGGGTGAATCTTGAAGGCTATGAATGTCACAGTACCTCTGCCCCAGAGGTCGGTCCCGTCCCAAACACGCCCATACTGGGAAATGCCTAAACCGGCTCAACCCAGGGGTAGAAGTCACTAGTGGCGAGGATTCGTCCTCCTGGACAAAAGCTCCATCCTGGTCACAACTAGGAAGGGTAGCGGCCACGACCGCAAAATGCTGAAGTCAGAGACACTGGACCAGGGAAGTCTAGATAGGCAACCACCTCTCACCCGGCGGGGATGTCTGCGTATCCTAATCACGCTGAGGTTTTCCGGTGAGAAAGTCCAACCCTGGACTGGATGGGCAACCACCTCTCACCCGGCGGTGATACACAGGTATCTCAAAACACGTCGAGGTTTTCCGGTGAGAAAGTCCAGCTCTGGCCTGGGTGAGCTTACGCCTCTCACCCAGCGGGGATGCACTGATATTCCAAACACGTCGAGGTCTTCCGGTGAGAAAGTCCAACCCTAGACCAAACTGGTGCAATGAAAACCACGGTGTCACGCAATCCCGCTTCCGAGACCCACCAAGAAGACAGGCTAAAGCACTGTGATACTCTGAACCCCTTGTGGTCCTTTCGTGGAACTCGTGTGGTCTATTTTGGACCACGCAGGGGACCACGGGACCTAACGAGGACCACATGCGTGAATTCAGTAGGTTCACAGTGCGGTTTTTGGTGGTAGAAGTGAACGAAGAAGAAGAAGAAGATAAAGACTTGATGATTTGAGAACATTTGTAGATACTACATTTTTGTTGGCTTATTCTCGAGTATCTTCTTCTTTGTTCGCTTCTACCACTAAGATCGCCCCGTGATCCTGCTGAATTTACTCCTGTGGTCCTCGATGGGTCCTGTGGTCCCAGGGAGACCCACAGGAGATCCCTGAGGGGATCACAAGAGGTTCAGAGTATCGCGGGGCTTGGGCCTGTATTCTTGGTGGGTCGCAGAAGCGGGATTGCATGACACCGTGGTTTTCGTTGCACCAGTTTAATCTAGAGTTGGACTTTCTCACCGGAAAACCTCGACATGTTTGGTTATCAGTTTATCCCGCTGGGTGAGAGATGGTTGCCCATCCAGTCCAGTGTTGGACTTTCTCACCGTAAAACCTCAGCGTGATTAGGATACGCATACATCCCGATCAGGTGAGAGGTGGTTGCCTCACTAGACTACACTGGTCCAGTGTCTCCAACTTTAGCATTTTGTGGTCGTGGCCGCTACCCTTCCTAGTTATGATCAGGGCAGAGCTTCTGTCTAGGAGGGTGAATCCTTGCCACTAGTAAGTTTCACCCCTGGGTTGAGCCGGTTTAGGCATATTATCCCAGTATGGGCGTGTTTAGGACGTGACCGACCTCTAGCGGAGGTACTGTGACATGAGTAGTCATCAAGTTTCTCCCCTGGATTAAGCCAGTTTAGGCATATTTCACCAGTATGGGTGTATATCGGATGTGGCTGGCCTCTAGAGCACCGTGAGACTACTGGACATACCGATTAAGCTTCACTTTTTCCTTTCCATCACCTTTTCACAGTGATGCCTCGCGGCAACCCTAATTGCTTTTTCTTCAATGTCCAGGAGGAGTTTCACCCCACACGCGGCAGCCGAAAAATCTCGGCAGCAGTGTCTTAGTTTAACCCCTGACTCAAGTACCTAGTTTATGTTATCTTTTCATCTTTTTTTTTTTTTTTTTTGAATTGTAATATGAAATACCTCTTGACAACTGGTAAAGTTTGCACTTTTTATAATGTTTTCTAGATGTTATTAAATCGTGTCATGAAAGCATGGTGGAATTTATGCTAACATTCTTTGAGTTATGTTTAGTATTATAATAATAAATATAGAGGACTGAGATTATTTGATATATGTGGCAAGAATGGATGATAGTTGTAATCCATAGAATCGTGTGGAGGGAAGCAGGTCACACAGTTGACCCAAACTAAGATACAGAGATATTTGTAAGTGCCACATTTTTCTATCATCCGTGATGTTGGGGAAGAATTTGTGAAAATAGTCATGCAAAGAACAACTCACTGTGTAAAGTTGCAAAATCATATGAAGCAGAAATGAGTATCAGACTTTAAGGATGCAAGTGCAAGGAAGCCATTTCCTGCAGCACAAATATTGCATGTTGTTACTGTGGCTGGCTATGCAGGTCCAACATTTGTAGAGTCAGTCATGAGAGGAGCTGCTGACCAAGATGATGCTTGGCAAAACTCAAACCGTGTGTTCTGAAATGAAAAGCATCAATACAGAATCTAATAAATGTACAGTAGTAAGCTCTGTTTATAAATTTTATATGTGTTAATTCACTCTACAGTTGTGCCTGAAATAGAAAGCACACTTCTCTCATCATGTCTGGGACTGATCCGCTGGTCACGTCTGCCGCTGCTGATCATGTGTTCACTAACAGGAGCCTTGTTTGCTTGGAGCATATCAAGACTGCAGGGGAATGAGTTTGGATCTTTGACCTATGTTTTGAGTTCAGAAACACAGTGAGTTGTGTTAACACATACACATAAATTACGTAGATTGTGCTTGGGGTAAAAAAAAATAAATAAAAACAGATAATTATTATTGCCCTTGACACAGATGTTCTAACAAATGTAGATACTGGACAGGAATGGGTACCCTACCATCAGACTTGAAGGTGGCTATGTCTGTTCATATTACACTTGATGGAAGATGCAAATGACATAGCTTCTGCAGTAGATGCTGAGATCAAAGCACTAAGTGAAACACCAAAGATGGTTACCCTGTTATTTATACAGATGGATCAGTGATTCAGGGCAAGAGATAATCCTGGGTCCTTACAGTCAACTCAAATGTCAGAACAGTGAAAGAAGCAAGCAGTGCTTTTGCTGCAACAACAAGCAGTCTCACATTGGAAACCATGGCTGTGACAAGGGCTCTTAGCTGGCTCCAGTTTACAAGACTGCAGGCAAGCAGCCATCTTGAAGAATTCAGTGATTGTATTGAAGAAAATTCAAGATGGCTCTCTAAGACAACAGTAGCTGAAATCCTTGCATATGTCAGATTCTTCAACTGACATTCTTTTTATGTGTGTGTGTGTCACAGGAAATGAAAGAGCAGATCAGTTGACTGGCTCAGCTGTTGAGCTGTCATTGAGGAAGGGCAGACACTGAATCAAGCAGACATCATCCATGCTATAAGAGAAGTTAGTCAGAGAGAGGACCTCACTGACAACTGTGAATTAATGTTGTTGTCAAGAAGGAAGGAGTTGGGAGTGAAACTTGGGGTGACAAAAAATGAACAATACATCAAGGGCTCCAAGTGGATGGTTAACCAACAACAAACAGGTGTAATCAGTTACTGTATTCCCCTGGGAACAACTGTGTTAAGAGCACACTTATCTTAACATAGTGTTTGTGAGACAGGGAACATAGATCTGTTTGCTTAAAAACTCTGACCTACCTCTGTAGCCCAGAAACTTGTAGCAATCAACACTAATTGTAATTGTTATTTTTGTAAAATGTAATGTCAGGTTGGTGGACGGATGGGGACATGGAGATCTCTGGCGGGGATGAGGGAAGTCTGGTGTGAAACCAATGAATCCAGGACGTGACAAGCCTATGGGTCTTTACGACAATGGCTATCAGAATGATGTAAACAAAACAGAGCCAGTAGACTATGGGTGGCGGGGAATGGATATCGTTGAAGCACTCATCAGATTCCTCATCTCAAAGTCAGAGTGTCTTTGTGGAACTGTCTCAAAACCATCTGAAATGGAGAAGGGGCTTAAGTACAGCCACCAGAGGCTGGAAAACAATGTTTTGGCCAGGCCAGCTACACTGTCTTCATGGCAGTCCGAGCAAGACCACAGTCTGCCCTAGCAAGGAAAGGTGCTGAAGTCGGAGTTACCCAGCCAAAAGGCGCATCGCAAAAATCAGGGTAACATCGCTAATGAAATGTCTCTATCTGCAGTTTTCAAACATGGTGCTCGCCCTGTGAAGACTAACCAGGCAGGTGCAGTGCCGGGCCCCCTGCCTCGAAAGGGTCCACCCATTGCTACTGGAGGTCCTCTCAGTTCGTCTTGTGGAGTCAGGAGACATGAGAGTAGAGCTACTGGCCAAAAAATACAACAGAAGAAAACAGCCAAAAAGCAAGAACTTAAAATAATGCAGTGGAATGCTGAGGGTGTCAGCAGTGTTAGAGATGGCTATAGCAAAAAGGTGGAACTAGAGAACATACTTTTTGCAGAGCAGGTAAGTATATGCTGCATACAGGAGACACACCTAACCAAAGATGCCGCCTTTAAAATCAGAGGCTACCAGTGTTTTAGATCAGACCGACAGGACAGAAGAAAAGGAGGAGTACTCACACTTGTTAAGAATAACATCAGCGCATGTCAGGTGGGAGTGTACATGGAAGGAGCCGAATACCAGATGATCCATCTAAAAAGTAGTAATACAGATTTCCACCTCCTTAACTATTACTGTCCTAATGACCGCCCACTTGCTTTAGAAACAATCCCACACAAAGAGAGACTGATGGTCTGTGGTGATTTTAACAGCCATTCCCAGAGCTGGGCTATGACCACATAGACAGGAGAGGAGAGGAAGTTGAGAGCTGGCAGGATGATAATGGACTTCTCCTGATCAACCAGCCAATGGATCCCCCAACATTTTACTCAAGGGCGTGGCATACAAAATCAACACCAGATCTGGCATTCCACTCTCCAGATCTGAAGTGGAACATTACACGTGAAGTTGGAAAACAACTTGGAGGTAGCGACCATCGACCAGTCTTCCTGACAATAGAAAATGAACTCCTTAACACCAGTAGCCCTCTCCCCAGATGGAACTATAAAAAAGCAAACTGGACAATGTACAGACATCGTACAGGTATCCTGGTGGGACAGCTGTCCATAGAAGGTAAGGATATTAACAGCATAGTGAAGGAATTCAATGCTTGTATCCTTCAGGCCGCTCGTGAAACCATTCCCAGAGGAGCTCGCAGGGACTATAAACCATACTGGTCTAGTGAGCTGGGAAAACTCCATGATGACGTGGAAGCAGCTCGAAAGCAAGCAGAAAATAGACCATGCCAAGAACACCACAATAATTACCAACATTCTAAGGCCAAATTTCAGAGAGCCAAGCTGCAAGCCAGACGGGAAAGTTGGAGAGAGAAAACAGAGTCCCTAAACTTCGAAAAGGATGGAAGGAAACTGTGGAAACTAATCAAACAGTTAAATGATGAGAGTACTGGAAGAAGTACAAAGGTTACACTAATAGAGGATGGGAAAACTCTTACAGGTAAGCAGGTAGCAGATCACTTTGCTCGCATGCTTGCACAAGACTGCAACATTGATATCCATCCAGAGAAGGGGCGTACAGTGCGCATCGAGCCACAGAAAGAGGAGGAACAAGTCAGAAAAATGGAGGTCATGGATGCACCAATCACACGCAGTGAGTTAGACCTAGCAGTTAGTAAACTGAAACCAAGGAAATCACCAGGACCAGATGGAGTGTCCAATGAAATGATCAAGAACCTAGGAATGGCAGCAATGGGAAAGCTGTTGGATATTTTCAATATGTGCTGGAGAACAGGTAAGTTACCTCAAATCTGGAAGGAAGCAAGCATGGTACCACTGCTAAAACCATGGAAAAACAGTGATACTGCCTCCAGCTACAGGCCAATCAGTCTCACTAGCTGCCTATGCAAAACGATGGAACGCATCATTGACCTGAGGCTAAAATGGTACCTAGAAAGTGAAAACCTTCTCGTTCCACAACAAGCAGGATTTAGGCAGTACTACAGTACTGAAGATCAAGTGACCTATCTCTCTCAAGAGATTGAGGATGCATTCCAAGAGAAAAACCTTGTACTAGCAGCGTGGATAGACCTGAAGAAAGCCTTTTATAAAGTATGGAAAAAAGGTCTGCTGTGGAAACTAAGAAACTCCAATGTGAATGGAAGACTATACAACTGGATAAAGTCCTATTTACACAATAGAAGAGCTAGAGTAGTAATGGATGGACACAAAAGCCAGAAAGTACTTCTGCGACACGGTGTACCACAAGGAGGAGTCCTTTCGCCTACACTATTCCTTGTATTCATTAATGACCTGGTCAAGGAACTTCCCTATGGAATCAAAGCGGCACTGTATGCAGATGATCTGGTCATGTGGTGTACAGATGAATATGCGACAGTTGCTACACAGAGACTCCAAAGAGCAGCAGACATCTTGACATCATGGACAAACAAATGGTGTGTAAGTATCAACACAGAGAAATCAAGTACCACTCTGTTCACCCTCTCATCTAAACAGAAAGCAGGTAAGATCTTTGTAAATGAAATACCCTTAAGGATGGACAACCAACCCACTTACTTAGGAGTGACTCTTGACTCAAAACTGACGTGGAAGCAACACATCAACAGTGCAGAAGCAAAAGCCAGAAGAAAACTAGCCATATTAAGAAAATTGAGTGGAACCACATGGGGAGCTAGTGAAAGAATCCTCAAGAATGTATATCAGCAAAGTATTCTACCACATTTAGAATATGGCTCAGCATCTTGGTGCACAGCATCAAACACTACGCTGCATAATCTAGACAAGGTTCAAAATCAGTCACTACGGATTATCACAGGTGCCATGAGGTCCACACCAATAGTAGATATGCAGAAAATAGTGAAATTTATCCAAGAGACAGGACTGCAGATATAGACAGACAATGCGAACGAAGAAGAAGAAGAAGTTACTGTATGCTGAAAAAGATAATGGAGAGGAGATTGAAGCACTTATGTGTGTACACAGAGTGCATGAGTGATGATCCTTTCTAAGTAACTATGTCTTAACACATTCATTCATTCATTCATTTGCATGTCCCTTGCGGAACTTTGCCTTCCAACTAAACAGCACTCCTGTAGGTCTCTCGGTTGTGAGCAAGATGGCCTGTCGCTGCTGCATCCATTTGCAGATCCTCAACGATGTCTTGCAGCCATCTACACCTTGGTCTTTCTCTCTTTCTTTTTCCCATTATGTACCCTTCCAAGACTGTCTTCTTTAGATTATCATGATGTTTAATGTGTCCAAAATATTTAAGTTTTCTCTCTTTAATCGTCTTTACTAGCCAGCCTTCTTCAATATTAAGCTCTTGTAGTATAGATATATTTGTTCTTTTTTGTGTCCACGATATTTTGAGAACTCTTCTATAGCATTTACATTCAAAGGCATTTATGTGTTTCTCAGCTGTTTTGTTAAGTGTCCAGGTCTCACAGGCATATGTTGCCATGGGAAAGATGCATGCCCTTAAAAATCTTATTTTTGTGGTTCTGTCTGTTCCTCTCCACAGATTCTTTAGTTGTTTTACTTTCTGAATAGCGATAGATGTCCTCCTTTTAATTTCCCTCATTGTATCTCTATTATTAGTTAGCAGTGATCCAAGATATTCAAAACTCTCCACTCATTCCAGTTTTTCCTCATTGATACATATATCAGCTGCTGCCTTATTTGTTTTGTTAGTTGTCATCAATTTAGTTTTCTTTGCATTAAGATAGAGGTTTTGCTCTTCGCTGTTCTTACGGACTGACATAATTAGTTTTTGCATTCCTTTTTGTGTTGTGGGCAGTAATACTGTGTCATCAGCATATCTAATCTCTGGTATTTCATAACCTCCAATTGTTATGGCATTGTAATATTCTTTGTCTACATCTTCTCTAACATTCCTCATTATATTTTCCGTATACAAGTTAAATAAGTAAGGTGACAATATGCACCCCTGACGGACCCCTTGTTTTATGTCAAACCAAGTTGTTGTTTCACCATTTATTCTTACTGCTGCTTGTTTGTCTAGATACAGCAGTGATGTTAATTGTATCAAATATGTTGGAAATCCCATTTTTTCCATTATTTCCCCAAGTTTCTGATGTTGTACACAATCAAATGCCTTTGAGTAGTCTATAAAAGATAAATATAGATTCACATTAAACTCTCTGCATTCCTCTATTATTAATCTTATATTGAATATATAACACATACAGATGATGAATGTGTAAACATGCACACAAAATATGCATATAT
This sequence comes from Achatina immaculata, assembly GCA_009760885.1. Classification (NCBI taxonomy): domain Eukaryota; kingdom Metazoa; phylum Mollusca; class Gastropoda; order Stylommatophora; family Achatinidae; genus Lissachatina; species Lissachatina immaculata. Next base: position 65,135,344 of record CM019720.1, on the reverse strand, counting down.
TAACATGCATGCAGATTATTTATGCCCATGACATGTAGAAGTCAGTCAAGACAGCTGTGTAAAGTGAGACAAGCAAATTTTATTAATAAAAGGATCTTAAAAAGGATAGTCTAGACATGTGTCAAGGTCTTTGAAATGGAAAATGAGACTAGGAAAAGTTTGTGTTTTCCAAGGCAAGGAGGTTGAGAGACTCACTGTACTGAAGATGCTACCATTTTAAGATTAATCTTTAGGAGTCAATTTAATGTATCCATTGTTAAAAATACACAGTACTTTCATAAAGTCATTTTGATTATATATATTTCATTGCAATTTTCTTTGCTGTTGCAGTGAACGGATGGTTTTAAATGAGCCACATATGTTTATAGTCTTGGGAGGAATATTCACAGGTCTGACCTACTACTGTCACTTCTTCCAGCACAGACAGAATTATCTTGTGTTTCCTAACCTACAGGTGAGTATATCTGATACTTGTTGTTAAAAAGTCTTCTGTCACATACTTTGATGATAAAACAAATTGTTCATTAACTATTAGTTATGTAAGGCCGTCATCTTTTTGCTCTGAATTTTTTTTCTCCAGGAAAAGTTTTCTGTATATGGTTATGTTTCATAATATACCCAGAATACTTTAGAAGAGGTTAGATCATTTTAAAAAGTAACAAGTAGCAGTTATTACTTCCATAAAAGAACAAAATTACGCTGTTAATTTTTGTCTATTCTACTTTTTTTTTGTGAGGGGAGGAGGAGAGATATAATTCATAGTTTACTGCAGGCAGGCTGGTATGGAAGAAAGAATTAAAGCCATGTATAGATCTGCAGGCAAACTGGTATAGAAGGAAGCATTAAAGCCATGTATAGATCTGCAGGCAGACTGGTATAGAAGGAAGCATTAAAGCCATGTATAGACCTGCAGGCAGACTGGTATAGAAGGAAGCATTAAAGCCATGTATAGATCTGCAGCCAGGCTGGTATGAAAGGAAGCATTAAAGCCATGTATAGATCTACAGCCAGGCTGGTATGAAAGGAAACATTAAAGCCATGTATAGATTTGCAGCCAAGCTGGCATGGAAGGGTTAACTTTAAAATATTTGAATTCACAGAGATTCAGACTGTTTCAAGTGAGAAGTGAGATAATACCTCTGTTACACACTTGTATGTGGGAATCACTTCAAAGACTCAAGTATTACTACATTTTATATTTCTTGTTTGGTGAGTAGACTCTGTGTACACATTTACAAATTTACTCTACACAGCACTTGGTAGTTTTCACACATGTAGCATAGTGTATGATCATCATCAGCTGTGTAGAGTATTTGTTGGTAGTTTTCACACATGTAGTGTATGATCATCATAAACTGTGTAGAGTATTTGTTGGTAGTTTTCATACATGTAGTATAGTATATGATCATCATCAACTGTGCCATGTCCACATTGGTCACATGAATCTCCATTAACAGTTTCTGCTACTGCTGACTTACCTGTACTGTGTGGTAATCTTGTTGCGTACACCAAGATAGTTGTTCTGTTTTGTTATGTATGTCCTCAATTGTTTAGCTTCATGTTTTTGTTATTTCTTTTCAATTTAATTTGTTAAAGGACTTTTTTTTTCATTTGTCTTCCTGTCTGTCTTTGTAATTTTCATACTTTTTCTTATGAAAAATTGCATTCAGAAGTAAAAGAACATTTTTAAAATATTGAACTGACTTTCCCAGAACATAAAAACTACCCACAAAAGCTTTTCTAGATGTGTTGTTTTATTCTTATAGAAAATTGTCTGTTTTTGTTCAAACAGGGAGCATACCCAAAGCATGGATTAAAACCTCATTTAATATTGACATTGAGTAAGTACTTGTGCAGAATGTTTTAATGTTTATGTTATGTCTTGTTAAATTATGAAAGATTGCAACAAGATAAATTAAAATTTACTAGTAATTGCTTTTAATTATGTCTCTAAGTTGCATGTTAATATCTATCTCATGAGTGACTTGATTTCTGCATACCAATCAGTTCTTACAGTGTTAGATCACACAGTATTTAACTTTCATTTAAGGTAAAGGTAGTTGTGTCATGACATAGAGTGATATCAGAGGAATGATATAATGATGGAGTGACATTAATACTATATCAAGACATGATGTAATGAAGGAGTAACAGTAAATATGTGTTAGTAACAAATATTTTAAAGTGGAAATCACAAAAGTTGTTCCACCTCTTAATCTGTGGTGTGGTCTTCTTTTATGAACTTATTTATAATTGATACCTTTACCCAATGACAATGTCTAATATTTTTTATGTAAATGAACAGATTAAATGAATTATCTCTATAATTATTTGATCTGGAGATTAACAGAAGAATAGTCACTCCTTCATTTTAACAGTTTTCGTGTAACTTCATTGAAATTCATCTTCAGTTTTTCACTCTTTCATTGTGTCACATCTCTTAATGGCTCTCGTGCTTAGAGGATATGTGTGTTAGTGCTTGTATTTCTATTGACCCGTCAGCACACTAGAGGATGATGTGGTCAGGATAATATCTGACCGCCTATACTCTCCAGTTCCATGAGGAGTCAAGTACTAGTTTCTGCAGCTGAATGACTAGTGCATCCAATCAAACTAAAACCACCAGCCATATTGTAAGAGACTAGTACATCCAATCAAACTAAAACCATTAGCCTTATTGTAAGAGACTAGTACATCCAGTCAAACTAAAACCACCAGCCTTATTGTAAGAGACTAGTACATCCAATCAAACTAAAACCACCAGCCTTATTGTAAGAGACTAGTACATCCAGTCAAACTAAAACCATTAGCCTTATTGTAAGAGACTAGTACATCCAATCAAACTAAAACCACCAGCCTTATTGTAAGAGACTAGTACATCCAATCAAACTAAAACCATTAGCCTTATTGTAAGAGACTAGTACATCCAGTCAAACTAAAACCACCAGCCTTATTGTAAGAGACTAGTACATCCAGTCAAATTAAAACCACCAGCCTTACTAAAAGAGACTAGTACATCCAGTCAAATTAAAACCACCAGCCTTACTAAAAGAGACTAGTACATCCAGTCAACTAAAACCACCAGCCTTATTGTAAGAGACTAGTACATCCAGTCAAACTAAAACCACCAGCCTTATTGTAAGAGACTAGTACATCCAATCAAACTAAAACCATTAGCCTTATTGTAAGAGACTAGTACATCCAGTCAAACTAAAACCACCAGCCTTATTGTAAGAGACTAGTACATCCAATCAAACTAAAACCACCAGCCTTATTGTAAGAGACTAGTACATCCAGTCAAACTAAAACCATTAGCCTTATTGTAAGAGACTAGTACATCCAATCAAACTAAAACCACCAGCCTTATTGTAAGAGACTAGTACATCCAGTCAAACTAAAACCACCAGCCTTATTGTAAGAGACTAGTACATCCAATCAAACTAAAACCACCAGCCTTATTGTAAGAGACTAGTACATCCAATCAAACTAAAACCATTAGCCTTATTGTAAGAGACTAGTACATCCAGTCAAACTAAAACCACCAGCCTTATTGTAAGAGACTAGTACATCCAGTCAAATTAAAACCACCAGCCTTACTAAAAGAGACTAGTACATCCAGTCAAATTAAAACCACCAGCCTTACTAAAAGAGACTAGTACATCCAGTCAACTAAAACCACCAGCCTTATTGTAAGAGACTAGTACATCCAGTCAAACTAAAACCACCAGCCTTATTGTAAGAGACTAGTACATCCAATCAAACTAAAACCACCAGCCTTATTGTAAGAGACTAGTACATCCAGTCAAACTAAAACCACCAGCCTTATTGTAAGAGACTAGTACATCCAGTCAAACTAAAACCACCAGCCTTATTGTAAGAGACTAGTACATCCACTCAAACTAAAACCACCAGCCTTATTGTAAGAGACTAGTACATCCACTCAAACTAAAACCACCAGCCTTATTGTAAGAGACTAGTACATCCAGTCAAACTAAAACCACCAGCCTTATTGTAAGAGACTAGTACATCCACTCAAACTAAAACCACCAGCCTTACTAAAAGAGACTAGTACATCCAGTCAAACTAAAACCACCAGCCTTACTAAAAGATGCTAGTACACTGACTGTTACATTAGTCAAGCACTCACTTTTTTTTTTATTTAGCATACATTTTTTTAGGACAGGGAAACTTTCATATTTGTTGCCAGATGTAAATATCATTAATTTAAAAAATCATATGTGAGACTGGGATCTAACCATTGTATTTACAGATCTACGAGGGGTGTCCCAAAAGTAAATTTACAAGGCTTGTAACATCCGTGAAAGTGATATTGGGCATAGTTGTGGAATTTTCAATATCTGTCATTTGGCAGTGCCATCCCAAGTAGCAGCATTGTGTGGAATCATCTAGGTGGCATCCATCAGTTAAAGCCAGAGGATTGGCTGGAACGGTGGTCCAGAGAGCAGATTCATGCTGTGATATGAGTTCTGAAAGCAAAACAAGTGCCAGCTTTGGAAATTCATTGCCAGTTAGTGGAAGTATATGAAGACACCCAGTGATGTAGCACAATGGCAGACCCATGACAGCAGATATGGCAGCAAACAAAACATGTGTCAGACATGTGATATTCTGTGACTGAATGAACTGGTGCATGACTTGAGTTTGTCATGTAGAACAGTGTTCAGAATATTTGTGCAGTTGGGATTTCATAAAGTGAGTGCACGATGGGTCCCATGAACACTTTCAGAGGGGAAGAGAATGGCATATGCCCTTTCATTCCTGCAGCAGTATGCCATTCATGGCCAAGACTTTCCAGAAGAGATTGTCACTGGTGACAAGACATGGGTTCACCATGCCGCCCAAGAATAAAAGCATGCAAATGAAGCATCCAGGCTCCCCATGAACAGGAAAGTCAAGGTCTTATCTATTGTCATTGTGATGGCTTCTGTGTATTGGGATCAGAAGGCATGTTGTTGGTTGATTTCCAGGAAAGGGGAGCAGCAGTTATTACAGCAGGTGCTACATTCAGTGTTTGCGAGCTGCATCAGATGTTGTCATTGTCCTGAGCAGTTGACAAAAGGTGTGTTACAGCTCCATGATAATGCTCACCCCACACACTGCTGCTTCTGTTTGGAAACTTGCAGCATTTTCTGTGGGAGAATTTGGGCCATCTGCCATATAGTCCCAGTCTGGCAGCAGGTGATTTTTACCTCTTCCCAGCTTTCAAGGCAGTCACAGATTTCAGAGTGATGAGGATGTTGGAACAGAGGGGACACTGGCTCTATGTCCAGACAGCACCTTTTATGAGATGGGCATTGAAAAACTTGTCCTGTGCTTAAACAAATGCCTCAGTCATCATGGCATCTAGGTGGAAAAATAAGGTGTCCATCATGCAACAGTGTGTTATGTCGAAATAAATTTTACTCATGAAGTAATAACCCTTGTAAACTTATTGGATTTTTTTTTTTCACTTTTCATGTGCTAGAAAAGGTTATAGACGGTTTTGTAAAAGTCATATTTTCATTTCCTTTCCCCTCATTTTAAACAGGTTACATCTTATAAGTGATAATAGTAAAATGACATCATCATTCACTGATGTGAAGATCTTGAAAATAAGAGTGAGGATAAGAACGGTATATTAGAGACTGTACTACTTTCAGCCACAATTTATCATGATCTCACACAGCATACCACTTGTACATTTGAGATATAACAGTAAAAGTACAGCTGCAGTAAAAAATGATGATGTTTTATAGAAAGATGTACCTTTATATTTTGGACAGTATCAGAACAAGAAACTTTGTGACAGGTTGTTAAAACATTGCAGACTCTAAGGAAAAGATGATCAGAATTACTTGAGAAGACAGTAGTCACAGAAAAATATGAGACGACAGAAGATGAGAGAAGCCAAGAGAGAAAAAAAATCTGGTAAACTAATCAGTCGACTTTGGGAAAAGGAAAGCAGCAGACCTGTAGTAAACACCAAAGAGGATACACCAAGTAGCTTTTTTTCCCCCATAATTATAGTGTGACAGAGTAATTCTGATGAAACTGGAGCATTTTTCCTATGAATATAAGAATAATGCTGGTGGTGCTAAAGCATTTTCCTGTAACAGAGTTAATGCTTTTGATACTAAAGCATTTTTATTCCCATGGCTATAACAGGATAATGCTGGTGGTCTTACATCCTTCCCATGCTGTTAAACATCACATAGGTGTCGCATTGTACGAGGGGTGATTGATAAGTTCTTGGGATAAGGTACAGCAGATTATTTGTGGACTTTTTTTGGGTTGTTTCACAACATAGTCCCCTTGCAAGTTTATACACTTAGTCTAGTGATCCTGGAGCATACGGATCCCTTCTTTGTAAAAGTCAACATCTTGTAACATTAGAAAGTGGTCTACAGCATGAATGACGTCATTATCTGAAGCAAATTTGCAACCACTGAGCTCCTTTTTTAGTTTGGTAAACAAGTAATAGTCCGAAGGGGCCAAATCTGGGGAATAAGGAGGATGTTCAAGAAGCTGGAAGCCGCATTCATCAGTGGCGGCCTCTGCCAGCACCAACTTGTGAACTGGAGCATTGTCTTGCTGAAAGATGACACCTCAAGTCAATTTCCCTCGACCCTTTTCTTTCAGTTGGACCCGCAGTTGCTTCACAAGATTAGTGTAATAGGTCCTGGTGACCATTCTGCCCCTTTGAAGATAGTCTACCAATAGCACACCTTCTGAATCCCAAAAGATGGAATCTATCACTTTGCCTGCAGACAAAACCACCCTTGCTTTCTTTGGAGGTGGGGATCCATGATGTTTCAACTCCTTTGATTGTTCTTTGGTTTCTGGTTGAAAATGATGAATCCAAGTCTGATCCATGGTTACAAATTGCTGAGGAAACTTTTCAGGATGTGCAGAAAAATGGCCAAGATTGTCTCTTGACATGTTGAGATGCTGTCATTTGTGATCAGCTCCAAGAAGTTTTGGGACCCATCGAGCAGAGACCTTTGTCATTTGAATATCATTGTGAATAATGAACACATTCCTGGGAGATGCCCAACTCAATAGCAATGTACCGCTCAGTTAGTCGTTGATCCTTCATTATCATGTCATGGATTCTGCCGGTAGTTTCATCAGTGGTTGCCGTTCTTGGTCTTCCTGGATGGGGATCATCTTCCAGACTCTCCCTTCCGTGTTTGAATTGAGCTGCCCATTTCTTCACTGTGCTGTAAGAAGGGGCACTTTCCCCTAGAGTCTCCACCATATCCTCATGGATTTCCTTCACTGATAAGCCCTTGATGCAGAGGCGAATGACTCTCTCTCTGAACCTTAAGTGCCCAGGGCACATGGGGCTTCCGCAAGGGTTTTCCACAAATGCCTGTCTTTCGCCTTTTTTTCTGCTCTTGCCCAGGTGAGCCCTCTATTGCTCAACATCCTTTCTGTTGTTCTTCTCCATGTCTCTTTTGGTCTACCCTTACTTCTGCTCCCCTGTGGTGTCCATCTTAGTGCTATTTTTGATAGTGAGTTGTCAGTCATTCGGTAGATAGAGGTGTATGGTGCAGTTTTACAAAGTGAGGGAGGAAGTGAGCAAGGTGAGAAAAAAACGAATATAAAGTATGAGAATGTATAAATGAAAAACTGGCCTTTACTTTGACCAGATTAGTGGTGTAGCCATGGGTACCAAGATGGGCCCCAGCTACGCGTGTCTGTTCATGGGCCACTTCGAACACAAGATTCTGAGAGCCTTTAGAGGCCCTTTTCCCGCCTTCTATAGACGCTACATAGACGATGGCATTGGGATCACATCAATGCCAGAGGAAGACCTTGACAACTTTATCAGTTTTGTTAAAGAATACAATCCTGTCATTTCTTTCACCTCCCATATCTCTGCTACTTCCGCTAACTTTCTTGACATTGCCGTCACTATCGGCCCCTCCGGGCTTACTACTTCTATCTACTATAAACCTACAGACTCTCACAGCTACCTCCTGTACTCTTCCTCCCATCCCAGATCGTGTAAGGACTCTATTCCTTTTTCCCAGCTTCTTAGGTTGCGACGTTTGTGTAAGGAGGATTTGGATTTCCAGGATCAAGGCCACAAATTACTAGATTTCTTCCGTCAACGCGGCTATCCAGACCACGTTCTCTCGTCGTCTTGGATCCGCATTAGCCACATATCTCGGCAACAAGCCCTCACCCCTAAACCGCACTGTAGCTCGGACAGAGTGAAACTAGTACTCACGTACCACCCTCATAGCTTGGCAGTTAAAAACATACTGTTTCGCCATCTCCATCTCCTCCAGACCGAGCCTGAGACACATGAACTTTTTGGGGAACCCCCATTGGTGGCTTACAGACGTGACAAAAACCTCAGGGACCTTTTAATTCGTAGTCATCTTAAGACAGATGACACTTTTTATGGTACCAGACGTTGTGGACGCCGTAGATGCAACACTTGTCCATTTGTTGTCGAGGCCAGCCAGATCTCTTTCCCTAAATCCACGTTGTCGATACAGGAGGGCTTCACCTGCACTTCACGAAATGTCATTTATGTTATCATGTGCAAACGTTGCGGTTTGAAGTACATAGGGGAAACTGGCTTACGGTTAGGAGATCGATTTCGCCAGCATCTCAATGATATTTCTAAGAGGGCCTGGACACCTGTGGCCAAACATTTTTGCCTTGGTAACCACAGGGGCAAACAGGACATTTCGGTTAGTGCGATCCGCTCTTGTTCCGCAGATGTACGATCTCGGAGGGTCTTAGAACAGCGCCTTATTTTCCAGACTGGCTGTCTCCACCCAGCTGGAATTAACAATGTCTTCAGCTTTCTGTAACTTCTTTCTTTTTCCACTGGCCCTTTTTATACTCTAATTTCTTTCTCTATGTTACCCCTCCCTACCACCATCCTATTTCCTTCTCTTCCAACATATTGGTCTTGTCCCATTCACCAGTTTTACATTTCCTCCCTGTAGGTGTTTAAGTTCTTCATTCATTATCTCTCGCGTCCTCTTTTCTCTCCCCTTCCCCCCCACCCGACACCTCTAGCGGCTATCATGTTTCTATTGCCTTCCTCTCTCTCCGCTTCTTCGCTATGATTGGCTATATCAGGAATCTTTTGTCTGTAGGCAACGTTTTTTTTTTTTTTTTTCTCGTCCTTCTTCCACACACATTTAAGCTTTGCTGAGAGCAAGACGCTTCAGATAAGTTATATATGTTTGTATTTTGTTTTTGCATGTATCCTCGAATAAGGCTCACGCCGAAATATCGGATGTTGTATGTTTTTCATTTATACATTCTCATACTTTATATTCGTTTTTTTCTCACCTTGCTCACTTCCTCCCTCACTTTGTAAAACTGCACCATACACCTCTATCTACCTTATTTATATTAACCAGTTTTACTGCAGTCGCCATCCCTTTTGTCAGTCATTCAGAGCACATGTCCCAACCATCGCCAGCGTCTTTCCTCAATAATTGTTGTCAGTGGTTTCATCTGCATTTCTGCCAATAAAATGTTATTTCTTATGGTGTTTGGCCAAAATATTTTTTTAAATTCTACGTAAACATTTAGTCTGGAAAGAATTCAACTTGTTTTCTATGGTTTTGGTGATTTTCCAGCATTCACTTCCATAGAGTAGTACACTTAGAACATTACTCTTAAATATCCTGATTTTCATATTTATGCTTAGTTTATTTGATTTCCATATATTCTGTAGCATTGCAAAAGCCTGGTTTGCTCTAGTAAGTCTGCTGTTGATGTCCTCTGTGCTGTCTCCATTTTCTACTACTCTGCTGCCAAGGTATACAAATTCGTTGACCTCCTCCACTAACTTGTTATCTACTCTGAGTACATTTCTGTTGTTCACATTTTGCTTCATTAACTTTGTCTTTCCTACATTGATCTTTAGTCCTATGTTGTTTGCATTCTGGGTTAACTTGTTTATTTTATCTTGCATATCTTTGTGACTGCTTGATAATAGACAAATGTCGTCCGCAAAGTCAAGGTCCTCCAGCACTGTGTCAAGGGTCCATTGTAATCCTCTGCGTTTGTCTGATGTTGCCTCCTTCATTAACCAGTCTACTGCCAAGATAAATAATGTTGGTGATAGTACACATCCCTGTTTCACTCCTGTTTGTACCCTAAAGCTGCTGGAGGTATGTTCTCCACAGATAACTTTGCACTGAAAACCCTCGTATAGGGCTTTGATTACATTAACTATTTTATGGGGGAGGCCATGCCATCTTAGGATTTTCCACAGTGCATCTCTGTTGACACTGTCAAAGGCTTTCTCAAAATCTATGAATAATGCATATGTTGTGCTATGCCACTCATTTGCCTGTTCTAATATTTGTCTAAGTACAAATATATGGTCTATGCATGATCTTCCTTTCCTAAATCCTGCCTGCTCTTTCCGAAGTTTTTCCTCAAGTGTTGGTACAATTCTGTTGATGATTATTCTGCAAAATACTTTACTAGTGAGTGGCAGTAGGGTAATGCCTCTCCAGTTCCCGCAATCTCTGAGGTCACCCTTCTTTGGTAGTTTTACTATAAGACCAGTTTTCCACTCCTCTGGGGCTTTTTCTAAATCCCAAATTTGTTGTAATATCCGGCAAAGTTGTTTTGGTGTTTCTGTTTCTTCTGCTTTCAACATCTCAGCAGTCACTTCATCTTCACCTGGTGCCCTGTCTGATTTTAGCATCTTTATCGCCTCTTTTACTTCATTTATTGTTATTGGTCCTGTATTGATGTTTAGTTCCACTTTTGCTTCAGGTATATCTATTGCTTGTGCTGCTTGTGTTCTGTTTAGTAGGGTGTTAAAGTGTTCCCTCCATCTTTCAATTTTTTCTCTTTCTCCACTGACCAGTTGTCCATTTTGTGTTCTTACTGCACTTTCACATCTTGTATTGAAGTTACCTGTCATCTGCTTTGTGATTTTATATATGGTTTTCATGTCATTTGTATATGCTGCTTTCTCTGCTGTTTCTGCTAAGTTGTCATAATATTGACGTTTATCTTGACGGCATGATTCCTTCACTTCTTTGTCTTTTTGTGCATAATTACTTAAAACTCGTTCTTTAAGCCGTTGTGATTTGGTGTTCAGTAATTTTTTCTTGATTTCTTTTCTTTGCTCTATCTTTTCCCATGTGGTCTCACTTATCCATTCCTCTTTTCTCCTTTTCCGATATCCCAGCACCTCTTTTGCTGTTTCCTGTAGTGTTTTATTGAACTCTAATATGGACATTTCTGCTTCGTCTTGTAGGACACTGAAGCGGTTCTTAAGTATTATTGAGAATTCATTTCTTGTTTGCTGGTCTATCAGTTTTCTTGTATCAAAATGTATCTTCTGTGTTCTCCGATTCTGGCTTTCCTTAATTTTAGTTTTATTTTTGCTACCAGAAGGTTGTGATCACTTCCTATATCTGCTCCTTTCCTTGCTCGCACATCTTGTAGTGACCGTTTCCACTTGTTGTTTATTAGTATGTGATCGATTTGGTTTTCTGTGGTTTTATCTGGTGACCTCCAAGTCACCTTATGGATGTTTTTGTGTTGGAAAATTGTCCCTCCGATGGTCATCATGTTTTCTTCACAGAAACTGCACAGTCTTTCTCCATTTTCATTTATTTCTCCGATTCCTTCTCTTCCCATGATTCTTCTTCTATCTTCATTTCCTTCACCTACTTTTGCATTGAAGTCGCCCAAGATGAGTAGCATATCATGCTTGGGTATTGTTTCTACTGTGGCTTGGAGGCTGTTGTAAAAATCTTCTTTTAATTCCTCTTCAGCCGCTTCTGTTGGTGCATAACAAACTATAATAGACAGCTTTGTGAATCTTGAGTTGAAGCGTGCATATAATAATCTCTCATTTATTGGGGTCCATTTCAGCAATGCTCTTGATGCTTCTTTTGTTATAATCAATGCTACTCCTCCTTCATGAAGATCTTCTTTACCTGACCATATTATTGTATCTTCTGTGTGCTGTGTTGTTAATTTCCTTCTGCCTTGTCCTGTCCATCTTGCTTCTTGTATTCCTAGTATGTCTAGTTTGTATCTGTGCATTTCCTTGATGGTTTGTGCTAGTTTTCCAGTCTGGTTTAGTGTTCTTACATTCCAGCTGCCTATTTGCATCTTTTGTTTAGGTTCCAGGAGGTCTGCAGTCATGCTGGGGACTTCCAGTGGCTGGCTTTCATCCACAACCTTCATGGGCTCAGTTTCCTGATAAGCATTTCTCCTTCCACCTGCATTTGTTTTTTCCCTTGCTTCTGTTTCTGTAGCAGTCTGATAGTTTTTTACCAGATAGGGTTGCTGGCCCTATGCTGAACCCTCCTTAGTCGCCTTTTACGATCATGCATGGTAGGGTACAGTGGTCCTATTCTTTGCAGATCCCGGGTACCACACGGGGGAGGCGAATGACTGCTCGATAAGAAATTTTATCCATTTTCTCAATTTCTGCCACCCCTTACCACTTCAGTAGTTCATTAAAAAAATTGGTTGCAGTTAATTTCTTGAAACTTGGTGTTTAATCTTACATTAACCTGATCTACAAATGCACCTAATATCAACTGTGTGTTTCAAGTATTTATACCTTATGCCGAGAACTTGTCAATCACCCCTTTTAGTTCGCCAAGTTTTCCTGTTTTCTGCAAGCTTTTCAACCACATCAAAGGACTTTATGCCTATAATTTGGCTTCTCGTAACAATGTCCTCTTTAGAGTTTCACGTGATTGACCTCTTTCTCTTTGGCCTGGTGTGTTCGACTTGATAACTTGTTTTGGAATTGTTTCTTCTCATCACATGATGTGATATATGTCCATCTCCTTTTTCTGATAACCAGTGAGACAGGTTTTTCTCTCATCTGCCGTATCTTTGTGTTGTTCTTGAATTTGTTCCACTGTATACAATAATTTTCTTAGTCATTTGTTTTCTAAAGAGTTTAATTTGTTTCCTGTTTCTTTAGTTGTTTTCCAGCTTTTGCATGCATTAAATAAAGGTAGCTATTACATTTGAATTGAAAGGTCTTAGCTTTGTCTTTGTGCATATAATTTTTAATTGTCAAGTTTTTGCAAGATTTTTGAAGATCAGTGCTGCTTTTGCAATTCTAACTTCTTTCTTGGTGTCACCATCCTGGTCTATGTAGTTGCCTAGGTATGCAAATTGATGTACTTCTTCAACAGCTGTTCCTTCTACATATATTTTTCCTTCTTGATTAATGGGAAGTTTCTTTATCTTTGTTTCTTCCTTATTAATTTCAGGTCCTATTTTACTAACTAGTGAAGAGCGACGATACCAAAGCATTTTTTTTCCTATGACTGAAACAGAGTAATGCTGGTTATAACAAAGTTAATGCTGGTGATACTAAAGCATTTTTCCTTTAACAAAGTGAATATTGAAGATGCTAAAGCACTTTTCCTATAACAAAGTTAATACTGAAGATGCTAAAGCACTTTTCCTATAACAAAGTTAATATTGAAGATGCTAAAGCATATTTCCTATAACAAAGTTAATACTGAAGATACTAAAGCACTTTTCCTATAACAAAGTTAATATTGAAGATGCTTAAGCATATTTCCTATAACAAAGTTAGTACTGACGATACTAAAGCACTTTTCCTATAACAAAGTGAATATTGAAGAAGCTAAAGCACTTTTCCTAAAAGTTAATATTGAATATACTAAAGCACTTTTCTTATAACAAAGTGAATATTGAAGAAGCTAAAACATTTTTACCAGAAGTAAAGCATGACACAGAGTAATCTGAAGTCTTTTATGCGGTTAAGTGACATGGAGAGGTTTTTTTTTTTTTTTTGAAGGCGAGAATTATTTTGCACATTTCTTGGAACATTAACAGTTTATTAGTTGCCAGATTGCAGTGTTAAATTTTGTATCCTCAGCTTTATTTTATACGTGGCTCAGATTTACTATATTTCACATGTTGAGGGCTTTGACCAACATTTTGACATCTCTTACCTGCATATTGAGCAACAGAAAGACATATTCTTTCTATCCCAACACAATATAGTGATACTATTTGTTTTATCTTACAGCCCAGAAGCAACATCTTTGAACTCCCTGGTGGGAATGTTGAGCTTGTCATTGTTCTGGCAGAGTTATCTTAGCACTGTGATGCTCCAGTTTTCATGGTCTTATGCCAGAATGTTGATTAGAATATTTCACACTCAGGTCAGTCGTATTTGTTAATGATAGAATATCTTTGATAATTTATGGGTGCATGAGTCACATGATGATGATTGATTGATAAAGTAGTATAGTAGGCAGCTGAGTAATCGTAATGTAACAAAAGGCTGGAGTTTTCTTGTTTTTATATGAATTTAATCAGATAACTTAGCACAGATAATCTGTAATCAGAGACTGGCATTCCCATATGTGCTTCGCCTTCTGTTCCAACACGCACCGAATTGTGTGCCTGCTGATGGAGCAGTCACGCACTGGTTGTGAATAATGCAGCACTTTATAGCACAGATAATTTAGTCCCAGTATGTACAAAGAACTAGACAATAAAGTAAAAAGTTCAGCTAGAAGGGATGAAAGAGAATACATGAACAATATGGCAAAAGAAGGCAGCAAAAGCAGGAGACAGCAAAACTTTATATAACATACAGAAGAGGCTAACAGGCACTATTGCATTCAAAGGAAGACAAATCCTTAGCAAAACTTGCACACTATTAATATCAAGTAAAGACCAAGAGCAAGGATGGGCCGAACACTTCCAAGAAATACTTAATCCACCATACCCAAAAGAATTGATAGACCTTGAAACTGACTTACCAATCTCACAACTAAATGTCAACCTAGATGAAATTACATTGCATGAAATTGAAACAGCAGTGAATTTGATGGCTAACAGCAAAGCTGTAAGTGAAGATGAAATAGAAGCTGAAGTGTTAAAAGCTGTTAACATGAACAAACTGCAGAGAATGTTTAATAAAGTTTGGAAAGAAGAAAAACTCCCTTCTAAATGGAAAAAAGGAATCATTGTTAAAATGCCGAAAAAAAGCAACCTTAGCGATTGCAGTAACTGGAGAGGAATAACCTTATTATCAGTTGTGTCAAAAGTATTTTCCAAAGTTATTCTGAGTAGAATTAAGGATATAGTGGATACTGCAATAAGAGAAGAACAGGCAGGATTTCGTAAAGGGAGAAGCTGTCTTGACTAGTTCTTTACTACTCTTTACTAAGAGTAATACTTGAAGAACATATTGAAAAGCAGAAACTATTAATACTGAACTTCATAGACTTTAAAAAGGCATTTGATAGTATACACAGAGATTCATTGTGGAGAATTTTAAGAATATATGGAATACCATCTAAGATTGTCAACATCATTAGAGACCTCTACAATGGATGTGTTTGTGCGGTCAACACAGAAGAAGGAATGAGTGAATGATTCCGGATTGAAACAGGCATGAAACAAGGATGTATATTATCTCCCTTGCTTTTTGGAATTGCCATAGACATCATAATGAAAAAACGCTTTTCCTTTAGTTGGACCCGCAGTTGCTTCACGAGATTAGTGTAATAGGTCCTGGTGACTATTCTGCCCCTTTGAAGATAGTCTACCAATAGCACACCTTCTGAATCCCAAAAGATGGAAGCCATCACTTTGCCTGCAGACAGAACCACCCTTGCTTTCTTTGGAGGTGGGGATCTATGATGTTTCAACTCATTTCTTCACTGTGCTGTAAGAAGGGGCACTTTCCCCAAGAGTCTCCACCATATCCTCATGGATTTCCTTCACTGATAAGCCCTTGATGCAGAGGCGAATGACTGCTCGATAAGAAATTTTATCCATTTTCTCAATTTCTGCCAACCCTTACCACTTCAGTAGTTCATTAAAAAAATTGGTTGCAGTTAATTTCTTGAAACTTGGTGTTTAATCTTACATTAACCTGATCTACAAATGCACCTAATATCAGCTGTGTGTTTCAAGTATTTGTACCTTATGCTGAGAATTTCTCAATCACACCTCGTATGTCGGTCACGTGCTGAGAAGAAACAATCAGAGGATCCCCAAATAAGTTATCAAGTGGAATACAACAGGCCAAAGAAAAAGAGGTCGATCATGTGAAACTCTAAAGAGGACATTGTTAAGAGAGGACAGTTCAGTGGGCATAACATCTCTTGATGAGATTGAAAAACTTGCCGAAAAAAGGAAATCTTTTCAAACTACCATGCGGGCCCTATGTGATGTTTAGCAGCACAGGAAGGATGTAAGATGTCCTAGTTAACCTGAATCTGTTGTATTAAAAATAAAAGCTGAAATCATGGTTATCATATGTTTTGGCAGGTGTTCTTTTAAATTTAGTTCGTCTTATTTTTTTAACTTGCAGTTAAGATCCCCATGTTCTGTTTGACATCTTTAATATTTGTATTTTACAGCATTATGAGTTCATAATACAAAATGAAATGGAATACAACAAAGAGAAGACATTACCAGAAGCTCTGGCCTGTTCATCTTCTTCTCTTCTTCAGGTAACTGTATAAAGTATTTACTCTTGTCCCACATACAAATGTTTTTTTTTTTTAATATTATAATTTTGGATGCCTTTGAAATGCGGCATGTTCAGGACATAAAAAGGTGCTTAGTTCTATCATCTAATTAACGTATTGTCTAATGACATTTATATCTTTATACACGCTTTGACCTTTGTTTCCTTTTTCCCTGTTACAAAATTTCCATCAAGTTGTCAGCTTGTCTTGTTTCTTTTTGTCTCGGCTTTTCTCAGCCTCTTGTTCCACATACTTTGTAAAAAATATATTCCTCATATGTGATTTGGACAGAGTTCTTTATTTGCATGACTGAACTGACACATGTGCAACATTCTGTTTTTCTTTTATTTGTGTGACTGACACCTGTGCAACATTTTGTTTTTCTTGTATTTGTGTGACTGACACCTGTGCAACATTTTGTTTTTATTTGTGTGACTGACACCTGTGAAACATTTTGTTTTTCTTTTTATTTGTGTGACTGACACCTGTGCAACATTTTGTTTTTCTTTTTATTTGTGTGACTGACACCTGTGCAACATTTTGTTTTTATTTGTGTGACTGACACCTGTGCAACATTTTGTTTTTATTTGTGTGACTGACACCTGTGAAACATTTTGTTTTTATTTGTGTGACTGACACCTGTGCAACATTTTGTTTTCTTTTTATTTGTGTGACTGACACCTGTGCAACATTTTGTTTTTCTTTTATTTGTGTGACTGACACCTGTGCAACATTTTGTTTTTCTTTTTATTTGTGTGACTGACACCTGTGCAACATTTTGTTTTTCTTTTTATTTGTGTGACTGACACCTGTGCAACATTTTGTTTTTCTTTTATTTGTGTGACTGACACCTGTGCAACATTTTGTTTTTCTTTTTATTTGTGTGACTGACGCCTGTGCAACATTTTGTTTTTCTTTTTATTTGTGTGACTGACACTTGTGCAACATTTTGTTTTTCTTTTTATTTGTGTGACTGACACCCGTGCAACATTTTGTTTTTCTTTTTATTTGTGTGACTGACACCTGTGCAACATTTTGTTTTTCTTTTTATTTGTGTGACTGACGCCTGTGCAACATTTTGTTTTTCTTTTTATTTGTGTGACTGACACCTGTGCAACATTTTGTTTTTCTTTTTATTTGTGTGACTGACGCCTGTGCAACATGCTGTTTTTCTTTTATTTGTGTGACGGACGCCTGTGCTACATGCTGTTTTTCTTTTATTTGTGCGACTGATACCTGTGCAACATTCTATTTTTCTTCGTCCGCTGACAGTCATGTGTGGGAAAGAGTGTACAGTACATTCCATTGTGTCTTGATGTGCAGACAGATATCCTCTTTTTTCTGAGGCCCGAGGGTCCCCAGCTCATTGGTTGGGCACCTATTTCTACAGCTGAGAGATTTTGGTCCCAAACCCACAACCTTCTGGATGAAAGAGCAGGTTACCATCAACTTCTACTCACCGCTGTACACTCCGCCTCTGTCCACTATATAGCTCCTGAGTTTTCATGTTTTTAGGTCATTCCATTCAAATCACATTCTCAGTAAGTTTCAGGTCCTTCCATTCAAATCACATTTTCAGTTATGTTTCATTTCCTTCCATTCAAATCATGTTTTCAGTAATTGATAACTATCTAGTTCTTAATGGTTATAAAGAGAAAATGATATTTTCAGACTTAAAATGAGCACAACCTATGTTTGTTTCTTTTAGCATTTAGCTTTCTTGGACCTGAGTTGTGTGTCCAAGTTTTCTGCTGATCGTTGTCAGCAGCTTCTCAGTTTGAGCCAGCCAGGTGGTCATCCAAGAATCTGGGCTTCTTCCAGTGCAACAGCCCTTGCTGTGGTCAAGGAGCTTGTTGATAGAGTCCAGGAGGAAAACTGGACCATCATGGCCAAAGTCTCTGTTGGTTCCCAGAAAAGTTCTCATCACAATACAGGTGAGTGTGGAGTAGTCATTGTTTGTGTGCAGCAGTGTTATTTGCACAGCAATGTTATGTGTACATCAATGTTACATGTGCAGGAAGTTAATACCACATACACATTAATGATTGGTTGTAGCTGGTATTGTATAGCAGCACTTTATGTTGCAGAAAACAGTTGAAGTTGGTCAGGTAGGTGTTTTTGTAGAATTTTCTGCTCATCATTCACTGAACAGCTTCTCTTATGTCTGATTCTACAAACAGCAAGCAGTGTTTGTGTTACTGAATCCAGTCTTCTTTCTTCAGCATCTTTTGTCATCATTTTGACTTTCATTTCATCCTCAGATGATGTTGCATTCTGATGCAGAGCCGCTGCCCATGGTATTTTGCCATTTGTTCCCATATCTCTTGGCTAATAGAATAATATCCTACATATCGCTTGAAATATTCTTGTATCTCAGCTTTAATTTACCCTGGATCTCCATCTCTCCTGAAGTTTGCTGTCTTATATTTTGTGTGAGGATGTGGCTGTCATTTGTTCTAATAACATTCAGTAGCCATTGCTGGTCATTGATGGAAGCTGTAGTGTGTTGTACATTTAGATTTATCACATAATCACAGGCAAATATTGCAAGTTTTTTTCATGTGTTGAGAAAAAGTTTTTCCATGCATCTTTGCTTATTTCCTTGACTTATTTGTATGTGTTATCTATCCAGAACTTGGTGTGCTTGCTGGAATATCCAGCATAATTTTTTATGCTCTGCTGTGTGGTGTTCTTTGCTTATCAGTCTACATTTTCATCCCTCATCATTTTCATCTTCTTTGTTCTTTTTGCTATTCACCATTTTTGTGTCACACCTTACTGTTTTTTTTTCCCAGTGTTTGGTTTATTTGCAGGTGATTTGAAAGGTTATGTTTGATTTATAAAATATTTGATTTTTCAGGTGATTCGTTATCTAACAGGAGACCAAACTTACAACCATCAGGTAAAATGATTCCCTGAAATTATTACCAAGTATGGTCTCTTCCTGTCTTTCTGTTAGATTTCTTAGGAAACTCTTCACAATTTAGGCAGTAAACAAAAATGTGGCATAAAAATCTTAGACAAAAGAAATAAAGTTTTCTTGTGTTGTAAAGACAAGTAACACAAAGATGTGGTGAATCAAGGATAAGTGAACAGATGAAGAAAAGATGTGCATAAGCCACATTGATGTTGCTCATATGGCTTGTCTTTTATCTCCCTGGACCTGTGGACTGGTGTTTGTTGCAGCTGCTGCTGTAAAAGTTTTGAGGCACAGCATAGTGTTGTCTTGGGAGCTGGTTATGGCAGCTATTTCTTCAGTCCATGAGTAGTTCTAAAAAAAAAAGCAAGGAGTGTGCAGACTCAACTGCCATGTGGATATGGTGATCTCTGCCCTGTTAGCCAGGTTAAGCCAGTTACTAAGGATACCAGTGGAGAGGTAGGACAGGGTCTTGATCAGCTATGGGTCACTTTTTGCCATAATGGAAAGCATCTTTGAAAAACATAACATCCACCACATAAAAAATCTAACATAACAACATCCACCACATAAACAATCTAACATAACAACATCCACCACATAAACGGTCTGCAGTTATAAAGACCAGAAATAAGTTGCAATGGAGAGAATTATATTCTGAGAACAACGTACAAGTCATTAACAGATGAACTTTACGGTTGAAATATAAGAATTATGTTCACTAACAATGTTTGCTGTGCCACGAGATGAGCACCTACTTTACCATCTGTGTCAGATTTTCAGTTTTGAACAAGTATGGATCTTCCTGTAAGCCCAACCACAAAAATGAATGTTTCTAAACTTTGAGTCGCTGACACTGAATGAACTGATAAATCACATTAGAGTGAACTGAGAAAATAGTTGCATGTCATCTCTGTTTGCTTTTCAGTAGATGAGAGACAAGAGGAGCCGCTATTGACACCCCTCCTTACAAAGGTATTCATTTCATATAGTAATTCAGATAGCATAGTTTGATTTTCTTTTAGTTATTTCATAGATTTGAATCCTATACAAAGTCAAATGATTATCCATTGTTTTCTCTCTTGTTAAATTGACAGCAAGCATGATTCTTGTGATCTTTCTCCAGTAAACAATCCTTCATGTTCAAAGTAAATGCTTTTCATAGTTTATGCTGGAGCCAGTCTGATGCAGTTATCCACCTCCATCATCGTGGATACTTAATCATTGCCAGGGATAGAACAGTGAGGTGGCCTACAGTGAAGTGTATGCATATTCTGTAAAGTAAGAGAACACAATTTTGTAGGATTAGACCTCGAAAAAATTGTAGACAAAGCACTTTAGTGAGACGCGAGAGAAAGAAAAATCACAAGAGAATTACCTGGGATTTGAACATGGACTCCGGTAGGATGAGCAGCCGTCTAGCCACAAGAGAACAGCGCACTATCAACTTAGCCAACTAGCACCCCATATTCTGTACATTATTGTTCTCAGGAACAGAGAGGATGTTGAGCAATAGAGGGCTCACCTAGGCAAGAGCGGGGAAAAAGGCAAAGAACAGGCATTTGTGGAAAACACTTGTGGAACCCTCATATGCCAGGAGCAGAGGCAGGGATTGTTCTCAGGCCACTTGATGTGTTGTTGTTGTTGTTGTCATTGTTGTTGATGTTGATTGCTGTTGTAGGGAAAAAACCCCACGCTTTTGGAGAACTTCTCCTGCCTAGATTAAAAAATTTTTTTTCTTAGCCAGGTGCACCATTGAGACAGAGCATGTTAAAAGATTACTTCAGCCAGGTTTCATAGAAAATATGACACATGATGATGATGATGATGATAATGAAGACTGAAAACTTAGTGGCACCGTTTTTGAAAAAAAAAATCAAGTCTACTGCAAAGCCTTTTCCAAAAACTTTGGGAAATAAAAGGAACATGAAGATCAAGGAAGAACTGGATGAGTGACAGGTAGAGGTGAAAAGAATAATAAACACTGTCAATCAGTCATAATTGTGACATTAGTAAATCATGACCTCATGAATGATGGGAACTGGGGCATAAATTTCAATAACAGCAGATATAAATTATAATTGTAATGACTTGTGTTCTCTTTTGTTTTAAAATATCTTCTTTGTATAAAGGAATGAATTAACTGTGATGGTTACAGCTAGGGATGACTCTTATTTCATGTCAACAGTTGATGGCTTCTTTAAGCAGTCTTCCAGTTATATCTCATCTTATCGCTGAGAGCCCAGATGCCAGCAGTAGGAGGTTGTTTGCATCATGTCAGCTACAGATATGGGCCATTGAAGGTATGGTGTAGATGTCAGATATGGCCCATTGAAGGTGTGGTGTAGATGTCAGATATGGGCCATTGAAGGTATGGTGTAGATATCAGATATGGGCCATTGAAAGTATGGTGTAGATTTCAGATATGGGCCATTGAAGGTATGGTATAGATGTCAGATATGGGCCATTGAAGGTATGGTTTAAATGTCAGATATAGGCCTTGAAGGTATGGTGTAGATGTCAGATTTGGGCCTTGAAGGTATGGTTTAGATGTCAGATATGGCCCAGTGAAAGTATGGCGTAAAAGTAGATATCAAAGTAGATGTCAGATATGGCCCATTGAAGGTACAGTGTAGAAGTAGATGTCAGATATGGCCCATTGAAGATACAGTGCAGAAGTAGATGTCAGATATGGCCCATTAAGGTACAGTGTAGAGGTAGATGTCAGATATGGGCCATTGAAGATGCAGTGAAAAAGCAGATCTAACCACAAATTCTGTGTATAAGATAATTTTGTCAGGAGATTGTTTATATTTATGAGTGCCTGGTTCTACTAAGGAGATTGTTCTCAGTAATAACATATATTTACGAATGCCTGGTTCTTATGAGGAGATTGTTCTCAATAATAACATATATTTACGAATGCCTGGTTCTACTGAGGAGATTGTTCTCAGTAATAACATATATTTACGAATGCCTGGTTCTTATGAGGAGATTGTTCTCAATAATAACATATATTTACGAATGCCTGGTTCTACTGAGGAGATTGTTCTCAGTAATAACATATTTACGAATGCCAGGTTCTACTGAAGAGATTGTTCTCAGTAATAACATATATTTACGAATGCCTGGTTCTACTAAGGAGATTGTTCTCAGTAATAACATATATTTACGAATGCCTGGTTCTACTGAAGAGATTGTTCTCAATAATAACATATATTTACGAATGCCTGGTTCTTATGAGGAGATTGTTCTCAATAATAACATATATTTACGAATGCCTGGTTCTACTGAGGAGATTGTTCTCAGTAATAACATATTTACGAATGCCAGGTTCTACTGAAGAGATTGTTCTCAGTAATAACATATATTTACGAATGCCTGGTTCTACTAAGGAGATTGTTCTCAGTAATAACATATATTTACGAATGCCTGGTTCTACTGAAGAGATTGTTCTCAATAATAACATATATTTACGAATGCCTGGTTCTACTGAAGAGATTGTTCTCAATAATAACATATATTTACGAATGCCTGGTTCTTATGAGGAGATTGTTCTCAATAATAACATATATTACGAATGCCTGGTTCTACTGAGGAGATTGTTCTCAGTAATAACATATTTACGAATGCCAGGTTCTACTGAAGAGATTGTTCTCAGTAATAACATATATTTACGAATGCCTGGTTCTACTAAGGAGATTGTTCTCAGTAATAACATATATTTACGAATGCCTGGTTCTACTGAAGAGATTGTTCTCAATAATAACATATATTTACGAATGCCTGGTTCTACTGAAGAGATTGTTCTCAATAATAACATATATTTACGAATGCCTGGTTCTACTGAAGAGATTGTTCTCAGTAATAACATATATTTACGAATGCCTGATTCTGCTGAGGAGATTGTTCTCAGTAATAACATATATTTATGAGTGTCTGGTTCTACCTAGAAAGGAATACTCCCTTGTTTCCATTCTGTGTTAAACCATCATTCTTGTTTCTCTGTCAGATCCTGCACCTGGCCCATTCAGTTTCAGAAATTTTGCTCCTGAAGTTTTATGAAAAATTCTAGATTTATGAAAAAAAAAAGATTTTTATTTGACAAGAAGATAGGCAGAGCTAAACAATGAGCTGATTGTTTGACTTGTCATTTCTTTCCAGCTCTGTCACATATGGCTGCCAGGTCATACATGGAGGACAAATATGGCATCGTTCAGCCATTGCTGCCTGCAATATTTGGATCGTGTTTAGAC
The DNA here is from genome assembly GCA_009760885.1 of Achatina immaculata. NCBI lineage: Eukaryota > Metazoa > Mollusca > Gastropoda > Stylommatophora > Achatinidae > Lissachatina > Lissachatina immaculata. Next base: position 65,111,669 of record CM019720.1, on the reverse strand, counting down.
CTTCATGAGGTTTGTAAACTCTGGAGAATTTGAAGATGAGGTTGTGTCTGATGATGTGAAAGATGTTAGGTCTTCTGTCCTGCAATGTGCCATATGAGACAGATGAGAACTTTGAGAGGCACAGAGAATTTGAAGACTGCATGGAGTACATTATTATTTGCTGGAGGGGGGGGGGGGGGTAAATGGGTGGGAAGAATATTGTGTGTTACTTTAGACTATGGAAGTTATATGAGTGTCTGCAGGAAGGTCCTGGCTGATTTATGATTGTGACATTGAATTTTTGCCTGGTATAGTGGCAGATAGTAGTATACACCTTTTAGATTTTTTGTTTGTTTGTTCAAGTGATTGTGTTAAGACCAGTGTGAGATTTAGTTTGAAGATATAAGTTACAGAAACTCCCAAAATCTTTGTGCAAGTGTTTGGTGCAACATGACATCCTTTGTGTTTTGAACTGGTTTCATGGTTCAGGGTTGAATAAACTTCACTTAACTCTTTCCGTGCCTTATGACTAAACTTGGTCACTTCCGGTACGTGTGTTCTGTGCCATGTGACTATTTTGTTATACCTGTTTTGTTGCCACAAAAACAGTGTAACTTTTTTATTTATCTCATTGTTATCCAGCATTGAGAGTTACATGCAGGAAAATATCAGGAGGACCAAGCAGTGAACTAGTATCTCAGTGTTATCCAGCATTGAGAATTACATGCAGGAAAATATCAGGAGGACCAAGCAGTGAACTAGTATCTCAGTGTTATCCAGCATTGAGAATTACATGCAGGAAAATATCAGGAGGACCAAGCAGTGAACTAGTATCTCAGTGTTATCCAGCATTGAGAATTACATGCAGGAAAATGTTAGGAAGAAACATGTAGCAGTCTGAATGACCAGTCTGGCTTCATCTACTTGTATACACAGCATTGATGATCCAGCCAGTTTTATTTTTGCACCCAGAATAACATGGTTTTTCTCATTCTCCTCATGTGATTGTCTTTCCACCTACCCACATAAAGATGTTGATTGCTGTGCTGTTTGTTCATCTGTCATTATTTGCCAAAAGCTAAAAATAAAAGTTACAAGTTATGACAAACAGAATGTATACAAGGTCTGACAATTAAGTAGTGAGACTAATTCCATAAAAAATAAAATAAACGACAATTGAAGATATAACCTATATTTTATTCAAAGCAAGCCCCTTGTGCATTGATACAGCGAGTGGCACGATCTAACAAACTCTGGAATGACCACTGCATTTCTTCTGTTGGTATGGCCCTTAAACTCGATGTTATGGCCCTTTGGATGTCATCAGTATCATCAAAGAATTGTCCTTTCAGTTGTAACTTCAATTTTGAGAATAGAAAATAATCGCAGGGAGACAAGTCTGGGGAGTAGGGTGGATGGTTGAGAACACACACTTGTTTTTGGGCCAAAAATTCCTGTACAACTATCACCCAGTGAGCTGGTGCATCATCATGAAAAAACTGCCAGGTGTTGAATGCTCGGGTCGGACTTGGAGAATCCTTTTCACTAAGCATTTCAAAATACTTAAATAAACTTTGGCAGTGACAGTCTGTCCCTCTTAAATAACTTCTTTGTGAATAACTCCTTTGCTGTCGTAGAAGCATGCCAACACTGTCTTCACTTTCAACTTTTGAAGACAAAATTTCTTGCCTTTTGGTGATGATGATGACTTCCACTGAGCACTTTGGTGTTTAGTTGTGGGATCATAGCGGAAAATCCAAGTTTCATCCTCTGCAACAATCAAATTTAAGAAATGTTTATTTATGCGACACGTTATGATGATGTCTTTTGCGTACTCAGCACGCTGTTGTTTTTGGTCATCAGACAATGCACATGGTACAAACTGGCAAGTAACTTTTTTCTTGCCCAAATCTTCCACTAAAATGGTCTCTTAGTTAACACCAGATTCATCTGCGATCATCCTCACAGTCAAACAACAGTCTTCTTGTATCCATTCTCTGACTTTTGAAATGAGTTTCTCATTACGAACAGAAATTGGGCATCCATGTCTAGTTGCATTAGTAATCATTTCCACACCACTTTTCAATCTTGAATACCACCTGAATATCTGTGCACAAGATAAGATAATCAGTTATCCCCATAAACTTGCCGCATCAATTCAACTGGTCTCAGTGGCACTTTTTCCAAGTTTTAAACAGAATTTAATGTTAGCTTTTTGCTCCATGCTGATTATGTGACAGTGCACCTCTAACTAGGTCAGCAAAATGGCTGCTTGTTTGTTGTCTGCTTATCGGGTGGCGATGAAAAGTTAATGAAGGTTGCCTCTTTGGATTCCTTGCTTTGCTTCATAGATGGCATTTTTGTTTTAGCCATAATAAAATCAGTCTAGTTACTTAATTACACCACAGGGGAGCAGAAGTAAGGGTAGACCAAAAGAGACATGGAGAAGAACAACAGAAAGGATGTTGAGCAATAGAGGGCTCACCTGGGCAAGAGCAGAAAAAAAGGCGAAGGACAGGCATTTGTGGAAAACCCTTGCGGAAGCCCCATGTGCCCTGGGCACTTAAGGTTCAGAGAGAGAGAGAGAGAGTTACTTAATTGTTTGACCTTGTATGTTAGGTAAATGGGTTGTTCATTGTGTTTGTTGTTAAGGCAACCTGCTTTGTTCCACAGGCAGTAGAGAAGCACTTCAAGCTTAGTGCTAGCGTGTTCAGAAGACCTGCTGGATCATTTTTCTCTGATGCCTTGCTGAGATACAAGCTTCATTCTGTCAACAAGGCGGCCCTTTACCGTATTGTCAACACATACAAGCATCATTTAGAGTAAGTGACACTTGTAGTAAATGTGACTGTGACTTTGAGTTTTCTGATCCCCAGGTTTACGAGTTTTCACTCTTTTCCCATTGTGCCAGATAATGAAACATACAAGTCCTCTTCAGCTGTTCTACATCTCCATACAGAATGTCGGTGATTGAAGTGTTTGGTGGTATCAGGTTCTTCTGAAGATCCTTCAGTGCACTGCAGTCCAGCAGTTTCTTCTTCTTGTCTGTTGCAGTGCATGCAGTATGCTCACTCTGTGTAAGTGCTTATTGAGAGTGATATTGGTCTCTACGGCATAAGCTGGTGTGTGTGTAAGGATCTTCCAGTTGGATTACTGGCCCAGCTGTCCATCCACTGCTTTGTTGTGTATAATGTGTTTAGCTGTTCTCATGTTGGTTGAGATGTGGTGCTGTGACATGGCAAATTTTGCCAGTCTGTCAGCACATTCATTTCCTTTGATATCTGTGTGTGCCTGGTATCCACCATAGGGTGGTCTTGATGTCATAGGAGCCGAGTTGGTTTATTGCACTGAGTATGTGAGTTGTAATGTGATCAGCTGTTGGTATCAAATTTTCAAGGGCCTGGAGAGCAGACTGGGAGTCTAAGAAAATGACAAGGTTTTTTTTGGGTGAGAGGCACTGTTTTTGTATTTGGTGGTGGTGGCTACCAGGGCTGCTAATATTGCTTACATCTCTGCATCATAATTGGAGCAGTGAGATCCACAAGGAGCAGAAATGTGGCTTGTTGTCTGAAAACATTATGAGTATACCCCATATCCTGAATTGTCTGTTTCCTTGAGTTCTGACCCATCATTGTATGCATGGATCCATTCCTTTGGGATAGGATTCTATGGTCTCCAGTGCACATAGCTTTAGGGTGTTGGGATCTGATGATTTGTTCACTAATTTGTTCTTGAGTCTGGTGTTAGTTTGAGGAAGTGTATAGTTTGTGTTCGGTGGGATGTCTGGTACTTTTTGTAAGTTCTTTATCTTCAGGGAGTTTGTGGCTTGTGTTTAACTGTTCTACTATGTGCACTGGAATTTTCAGTTTCAGTCTGTTATTATGCTTCCATTTATTAACCACTAATCTGTTAGGATGGTCTAGGGGCATGCGTTTATATCTTTCTACTGCCTCAATGGTTGACTTTTTTCGTGTCATATATAATGGCTCTGTTTGCATCAATTTCACATGCAGCTGTGGGTGTTGATCTCATCGCTCCACAAATGAAATGAATGGCTTGGTTCTGGATTCTGTCTACTTGTGTACGAGAGCTCATTGATGCTGTGACCTGTAAGGGGAGGTTGTAATCTATTACAGATCTATCCTGTATACAGTTGTCTGAATGTTACTTTGTCAGCACCCCAGGATGTACTTGCTTACAAGACAAGATGCTACTAGCAGATTTTTCATTTCTGCGTTCCCTCTTTTACAAAAAGTTTTGTTCCCTAAAAATTCTGCCTTAAAAGAGGGTGGCATTATATTTAATAACAATAGCAAATTAGTGTTGGTTGCTACAGGTTTCTGGGCTACAAGGGCAGGTCAGAGTTTTTTAAGCAATCAAATCTGATGTTCCCTGGTTCACAGAGACTAAGTTAAGTGTCTTCTTAACACAGTTGTTCCCAGGGGCTTCCCCCTGTATATAATTATGCTAGTTTCTGTGACACAGATCAGAATGCAAAGGTTTCTGCAAACTATCTAAAGCTATAGATTTCTTCATCGAACATTTCTTAGAAGTCAACCAGGACATCCTCATAAAGAACATACGAGTTTGTCTTATGTTGTCAGCATACAGCTTGGTCAAGCTGGGAACTGGTGATGGCAGTGTACCTTCTTTGTGTCTGATATCTAAGGTAGTGTACCTTCTTTGTGTCTAATATCTAGGGTAGTGTACCTTCTTTGTGTCTGATATCTAGGGTAGTGTACCTTCTTTGTGTCTAATATCTAAGGTAGTGTACCTTCTTTGTGTCTAATATCTAAGGTAGTGTACCTTCTTTGTGTCTAATATCGAGGGTAGTGTACCTTCTTTGTGTTTAATATCGAGGGTAGTGTACCTTCTTTGTGTCTTAATATCTAAGGTAGTGTACCTTCTTTGTGTCTTAATATCTAAGGTAGTGTACCTTCTTTGTGTCTTAATATCTAAGGTAGTGTACCTTCTTTGTGTCTAATATCTAGGGTAGTGTATCTTCTTTGTCTCATATCCAGGGCAGTGCTTACTTGCATTCATCAGCCGATGCTATAAGCTTGTTATTTTTGTAATGTCTCAGTTTCTTGTGGCCTGTGCTGAATCTAAAGATCTTAACTGTTTTTCTCTCCCCAGTTGTTGGTAGGAAGCATTCCTCTAATAACCTGGATATTCCCTTTCCCATTTTTACAAATATCAGGCTTTGATCAGTTTATTGACTTCATTGTGTGATAAGCTCAAGTCTAGTTGTGGGAGTTATCTACCTCCCTTGCCATTGAATCAGAATCTTTGTTCCCTGTGCTGTGCAGTGAGATGGTATCAACTGTACAATGATAATGATGATAAATAAATGCAATGCAGTTTGCACTAAAACTTTATTTCAGTTCTTTCCATTTAACAACGAAGGAAAGTGATGGACAAATTAAAGAAGGAACAGAATCAGACATCTTTTCCATACAGTTTATGTCAAGGACTAAACAAAGATAGCCACAAGATACCAGGCCTTTATTTATTTTGTTTTATCATTGAAATTCTTGTCATCCCACAAGTGTTTGACTTGCAAACCTAGATAAGTTACCTTAGCAATGTTTGTGTTGGTGTTGACAGCAGTAGAAGATATATATGATACTTTAGCAATTTATGGAGCAGTTCATATTTGTATGATATCTGGTGCTCTGCTTGTTTATGTGCACATTTTGCTCATAGTAGCTGAAAGTAGGTTGCCACGATCATCCCATGTGCCACTGGTTCCCAGTTGTTGGAGCACTGAAGCTAATAATAATTTGCTGTGGCCCATCCACTGATCTAGCACTTTGTATTAAATTTAAGACTTTATTTCTAGTATTATATGTGCTGTGTGGATCTTACCTGACCCACATTTGAGAACCAGTGCAATATTCTGTTATACACATTTTATTGCCTTTGTATTCCAGTGTACATAAATCCATGTTTTAACTTTATCCGCAGAGATCTTAGGCTAAGTCCAGATTACCTCAAGAAGCTTCAGCCTTTTGTTGAGTACAATGTGTAGGATGTGGGTCATCATCATCATCATCACAAAAAAACCTGAGAGGTGGATGTAACCTGATTCATGCAGTTGTTTTATCTGGTGGACTGGACATAGGAAATATTTGATCATATATATTATGTACTGGTTGAGTCTGCAGGTTGGGTAACTATTCTCTTGTGTCTGAAACTTTATAAATCTTAATATTGAGAGAGGACTGTTGGTATGGAGACACTTCTCTTGATTGTTGTAAGCCAAGTTCTAGTTGGATTGTTGTTGAAAGCCATGCTCTGCTAGGATTGTTATTCTACATTGTTTGACGTTGTACAGCCTGATTTATTATAACATGTTTTAGTTTTGTAAAAAAAAAAAAAATTCAGATTTCAGCACCTCTTTTGCCTGTTAACATCAGATTGGTTGGTGATCGTTGCTAACTGGACTGAAACTTTGGTTGGTGATCGTTACAAACTGGACTGAAACTTTGGTTGGTGATCGTTGCAAACTGGACTGAAACTTTGGTTGGTGATTGTTGCAAACTGGACTGAAACTTGGGTTGGTGACCGTTGCAAACTGGACTGAAACTTTGGTTGGTGATTGTTGCAAACTGGACTGAAACTTTGGTTGGTGATCGTTGCAAACTGGACTGAAACTTTGGTTGGTGATCGCTGCTGACTGGGCTGGACTGAAACTTTGGTTGGTGATCGTTGCAAACTGGACTGAAACTTTGGTTGGTGATTGTTGCAAACTGGACTGAAACTTTGGTTGGTGATCATTGCAAACTGGACTGAAACTTTGGTTGGTGATCGTTGCAAACTGGACTGAAACTTTGGTTGGTGATCGTTGCAAACTGGACTGAAACTTTGGTTGGTGATCGTTGCAGACTGGACTGAAACTTTGGTTGGTGATCGTTGCAAACTGGACTGAAACTTTGGTTGGTGATTGCTGCTGACTAGACTGAAACTTTGGTTGGTGATCGTTGCAAACTGGACTGAAACTTTGGTTGGTGATCGTTGCAAACTGGACTGAAACTTTGGTTGGTGATCGCTGCTGACTGGGCTGGACTGAAACTTTGGTTGGTGATCGTTGCAAACTGGACTGAAACTTTGGTTGGTGATTGTTGCAAACTGGACTGAAACTTTGGTTGGTGATCGTTGCAAACTGGACTGAAACTTTGGTTGGTGATCGTTGCAAACTGGACTGAAACTTTGGTTGGTGATCGTTGCAGACTGGACTGAAACTTTGGTTGGTGATCGTTGCAGACCGGACTGAAACTTTGGTTGGTGATCGTTGCAGACCGGACTGAAACTTTGGTTGGTGATCGTTGCAAACTGGACTGAAACTTTGGTTGGTGATCGCTGCTGACTGGGCTGGACTGAAACTTTGGTTGGTGATCGCTGCAAACTGGACTGAAACTTTGGTTGGTGATTGTTGCAAACTGGACTGAAACTTTGGTTGGTGATCGTTGCAAACTGGACTGAAACTTTGGTTGGTGATCGTTGCAAACTGGACTGAAACTTTGGTTGGTGATCGTTGCAGACTGGACTGAAACTTTGGTTGGTGATCGTTGCAGACCGGACTGAAACTTTGGTTGGTGATCGTTGCAGACCGGACTGAAACTTTGGTTGGTGATCGTTGCAAACTGGACTGAAACTTTGGTTGGTGATCGCTGCTGACTGGGCTGGACTGAAACTTTGGTTGGTGATCGCTGCTAACTGGACTGGACTGAAACTTCTTTCACTTTGGGTGGTGTTGATGCATGGCAGTAATTTGTTGGTTCAGGTTCTTCCTCCACTTGACATTAACGTGGCATCTCAGAATATTTCATCTTGAAGCCCTTACCTTTTGTCATGCCTGCACTCTGGATCACAGCCACATATAAAGACAAATAGATAAAACAACACCCCACAGCATAAACTCTCAAGAAACGAGTTAAAAAGTGATAATTGTCCGACAGAGAACAGGACATTGCTGGCTGAGACATCATCTATACCAGAAGCTGAACATTGGCCGAACAGATCTCTGTTCCTGTGATAAAGAGCAACAGACAACACATCACATCCTTGAGAGTTGCCAGCAACACAACCCACTCAAGCAAAGGACCTGGCCAGTCCCCTGCAGGAGAAGATCTTCAGTGATGGCTAAAAACCAGAGATGAGTTGCCGCATTTGTGAGAGAGATCACTGCTGATGCCTGAGCAAATGACAAAGAAGAAGTCAGAAACTCTTTCCACGAGTCCACATTGTATTAATGCTGTCAGAAAGAAATACATGTCTGGTTAATTCCTATGTTCTTTCTGTTTCATTGGCTCATCTTAATACAACAAAAAGATGTGCATGTGTGTGAGTATGTGTATTAAAAAATCTTACTAGGGGAGTACGCTGATGAAAATTTTAGTTTCATGTTTTAAAAAAAAAAAGCACTTTGTCAGTCATCCAAGAATGTTGCACAAGATGTGACGATGAAGTGTAAAATTTTTGTAAGGACACATACAAAAGAATAAAAGTCAACAAACAGAACATTGAACTCCAGGTAATAGAGAAAAGCAACACACATATACCTGGAATAAGATTGCAGAAAATTGATAGCAAACACGGCATGAGAGTCTGTTTTGTTTGCCCACATCTTGTTTTCAGCAGACTTATAATTTCTCTTTGTAACTTAAGTTATGAATTGAGTTATAATCTATGATTTTCCTGCATCCCTGTACACTAGCAAAGCTCCATTCATCTGCTCAAAACCAGTATTAGCTAGATTATCCACTCTTATCCAGAATATTTCAGTTGAGGTAACATTTCTCAGCCTGCCTTCTATTACTGGGCTTGGTATGGCTGCTACTCTATTGTACATTATAGCACATTGCTGAGTATGATTTGTTTTTTAATTGTTGTATATTGCTAAATATGAGTGCTGGTTGTTTATGACTCGTTTGTTGGCTGTTGTACATTGCTGAGTATGACTGATTTATTGGTTGTTGTGCTTTGCTGAGTATAACTGATTTGTTGGTAGTTGTACATAACTGAGTGTGACTCATTTGTTAGCGGTTGAATAATGTTGAGTGTGATTGTTATTCCAGTGTCTAGGATATTAAAACATAGAACATAAATGACATATGTGCTTGTGAAGTTATTTTCTGTGTATAAATTGGTGGTAGTGTAGGTTGCTGTTTGTATACATGCTAGCAGTGTGATATCATGTCTGTGGAGCATGTGACTATGCAGTCTTCCATATGTTTGGCATTTGGCCTGAAAATGACATTGGTTGGATTGTGTCAGAGTTATGCATCTTTCAGCCCAACACATCCAACTTTTATTCAGTGGATTGTTCAAACCAGATGCCTCTTTTGGGATCTATATTCACTTGGCTAGACTGTTTCCAGGGTCACTACTGGGGGGTAGATAGGGTCTTGATCAGCTATGGTTCACCAACCTTGATGTAAGCGGTCAAGTGTGGATCACTGACCATTGTCTCATTCAGCCTGAGTACAGCTTCTTTGCTTTCATGAACATGCAAGGGACATCACTGAAATTTTATGATGTAGATACCAAGAATTTCTCTTTTTGTGGTCACATTGTGTAAGATTTGATGGACATTCTGCAGGCAGTTTCTTAAAGATGACCTTGAAAATTAGGTCAAAGTTCAGCACTTCCTTATGTTCAAGTGATGCCAAATGAGTGGACAACTGCTGTAACATATTTCCTTTTAAATGTATAAATGTATTACTTGGTTTTTTGTTTTTTTTTTTAATTGTTCATTATGAAAATGAAAAGTCTGTATCATTTCGCAAATTTTGTAGGAATAGAAATATAAGTTCTAAAATAAATGTATGCCATCTCCGAGTCTGAAAATGTTCAAAGATTTGGGTTTATGGAAGAAATGAAAAAAATATGTCCATTATTATCTGTGGAATGAAACATAATCCATACAGATCCATTCAGTCACTTTGTTACTACTGGTAGAGTGTTAGCTCAAAGGCTATAGGTTGAGAGCTGGACTAACAATAAATCAATTCAGTAAATTGAATTTCTGAAGAGAACTACTTTTAGTGCAGGATTCTAGAGCGTGTGAAAATGGGAGAAGAAAAGGCATGCGAGAGTTGGCAGTTTTTGTGTAAATAAACTGCTGAGGGCAATCAATAGAAGAAAAACAGGGCGTGATTTTGTGGCGGGTGAATGTGCAGATGAACTCGAGATTGTTTTGCTCAGAGATTAAAACAATTTTTTGTGGTTCCGTTTCAAGTCTTAGATGAAAAAAAAAGAATTTGTTCCATTGCTACAGAAATGTCACCAGCAGCAGACATATTTGCAACTGAAAAGGCCCTCTGAGAACATGTTCATTAAAAAATCAAGCCATTGGTTGAAAGATATGGCCAGTAGAAAACAGGAGTAGAAAACAGGAGCTCATGAACAGATAGTTACTGATCAGTCATTGTTAAGATAAAGAGACAGTTAACGATTGATCAGCATTAAAATAAAAAGATAGATAACAATTAGTTGTTAAAGTAAACATATAGTTAATGACATTGTTAATGGTGAGATAAACAGACAGTTAACAATTAGTCATTGTTAAAATAAAAAGATTGATGTGTCATTGTTAAGATAAGATAAAAAGATAGATAACAGTATTCATTGTTAAGATAAACAGTTAATGATTAGTCATTGTTATAATGAGATGAACAGATAGTTAACAATTAGTCACTTGTTAAGATGAGATGAACATATAGTTAACAATTAATCATTGTGAAGATAAACAGATAGTTAATAATTGGTCATTATTAAGATAAAAAGATAAATAACAATTAGTCATTGTTAAATTCTTTAATCTTTCAGATCAGCTCATTTAGAAAAGTACAGGCAAGAGATTATCTTATCTTTTAGTACGGTGGTTCCCAATTGGTGGTCCGTGGACCCCCGCTATGGGGGTTTGTGACAAAAACTCAATGTCCTTTTTTTTTGCCAGAACAAGTAGGAATGTTAATTGCTGTTTATTTTTTCTTTACATTATTGTCATTTTGAAAATTCACCAAGTCTGTACTCTACTATTCAGTGTAGTGTATAGCACTCATTAAGAGCTGTCCACATTTTCTAAAAATAAAAATTCTTTTACATTGAAAGCACAAAAATAGCTACATAAAGAAACTTAAAAGCATGAATCAGGATGGCTGCATTAAAAGCAAGCAGGGACAACTCTTGATGAAATGCTCAGACATAATAAATAAAAGTTGTGGGGAATATATCAGCGAGCTTTATGCGGATAACAGAAATAAAAACCCAGATGTAGACAATGAGACAGGACCAACAATACTAAAATAAGTAGAAAAGACCATGAGAACAATGAGATATGGTAAAGCTGTTAGCTTGGACAATATCAGCATAGAAATGTTAGAAGCCCTAGAAGAGAATAGAGAAGACCACAGATTTGTGCAGCGATGTAAACAACAGAGGATACCTACCACAGGACCTGAAACTTCAGTATTTATTTTTAAAAAAAACCTCAGTAGAATGCTCCAACTTTAGAACCATCAGTTTAATGAGCCATGTGACAAAGATATTATGTAAAATAATTTTAGAGAGAATAAGATGCAAATTAAATATGAAAATCAGTGATCAGCAGTTTGGATTTAGAAGAAATAGTGGAACAAGAGAAGCGATACTCAGCATTAGCATGATAATTGAGAAGCATATGGAAGTTAAAAAGGACATCTGTGCTTGTTTTATAGACTATACAAAGACCTTTGACAGAGCAAGGCACAAACAGCTGATGGAATAGACGTTGATGGCAAAAGACATCAGAATAATAAGTAAGCTATAGTGGGAACAGATAACAGTTATGCAGTCCAACACAAACTACTCAACACCATTTGATACAAAGAGAGGGGTCAGACAAGGATATGTCCTTTCTCCATGTCTGTTTAACCTTTATACAGAGAAGGTATTTAAAGAAACCAGTGAGATGCCTGGATTAAACATTAATGAGATAGCAATCAATAATGTTTTCTCTGTTTAATCCTCTTAACTAGCCAGCCTTCTGCAGTATTAAGTTCTTGTAGTATGGATATATTTGTTCTTTTCTGTATCCGTGATATTTGAAGAACTCTTCTGTAGCATTTACATTCAAAGGCATTTATGTGTTTCTCAGCTGTTTTGTTTAAGTGTCCAGGTCTCACAGGCATATGTTGCAATGGGAAGAAAAATCTTATTTTTGTAGTTCTGTCTGTTCCTCTCCATAGCTTATTAGTTTTACTTTTTGAAGAGCAATAGATGTCCTCCTTTTACATTCCCTCATTGTATCTCCATTGTTAGTAATGATTCAAGATATTCAAAACTCTCCACCTCTTCCAAATTTTCCTCATTGATAAATATTTCAGCTGCCTATTTGTCAGTTGTCATCAGAATCTAGTGACGCGAACAAACGATGAAAGTCATAAGTACGGACTGGAAATAAATACAGTATCAGAAAGACAAATGTCACGGTAATCAGCAGAGAATAAAGAAACCCAGCAGTAATTATAAAAATAAATGGAGAATTACTTGAACAGGTGAAAAGCTTCAGGTATTTGGGGCGCATGATAACAGGATGGAAAATGTGAAACGGAAATTAACAAAAGAATAGGTTTTGCTAAAAACACCTTCAGCAGAATGAGGAAGATCCTTACATCAGAACAAACACCACAGCAACTGAGTGAGACTACCTATGGTAAAATGATAAACATATATTCAGTATTCCTTTATGGTGCAGAAGCCTGGCCCTTGAATAAGAACAGAAAAGATCAGTCGTCCGGGGCACCTGTCCCAGACAGCGTCTTATTTTATCTCATATCTTCCCTTTGCATCAGGTTGGTGATTATGTATCTATTGAAGATATTTGTTACAGTGTTTTTAGAAAAGCATTCAAAGTTCACCGAAAATCAACCATTCAGTTCTATCTTTCTAAACCTACCCATTCTTTTTTTTTAAAAAATTCTTCAGCGTTTAATCTCAAAAGAGCATTGTGCCACAGTTTGTAGCTTGACTGTGATATCTCTCTTTCGGTCTGATACATCCGACTTCGACACAGCATATTTTCCTTCTAATTTGGATCTCTTTTCAGTCTGTCAAAGTATGGTCTTTTAGTAGGACATCAAGTGGAGATGGAACAGGATCTTGATGCGAGCTGTCAACCATGGGTTGTTGGCCGCTATCTCATTCAGCCCTGAATAACGCTTCTTCGTCTTCGTTGTTCTCCCCCCCCCCCCCCTCTCCCCCCGCCCCCCGTCACTTCTTAATTCTCCGCTCCCCAGCTTTTCAAAATAAATTATTCTTCCTCAGCTTTCCGGGTCAATAAGTATTCCTGCTGCAGACAAAGTTCGCCTTCATTCCTCCTTATTCCTAATCTTCTCTCTCCAGTTGGTGGCACAAATTCCCTGTATGTTCAATAAAGAAATAAAGTTTTAGAAAATCTTTTCTGTTTCTAATCAGACTTCCTGTTGTACAAACCGTATGAGTATTAACTCAGTAAATTAGATTCAGTACATAACAGCGAGGTATAACCATTTGTTTCATTACTCTGTTAGCAAGTGTTGTAAATTTATCTACGGAACTTCCTTATCTTGGGTAGTCTGACCCATGTTGCCAAGACTGTTGTGACGGCTATTTCTCTCAAACTGTCGAGAATGAGGCCTATACAAACATGGAAATATTAACAGGACGTATCACTTCACACGACAAACTGGCATATGTAGCTTCGTTATGAAAGCAGTAAATCTAAACTGCCGACGTGTGCCTGAGCTTTTATCAAAGAATCATTTAGATAAATATGATAGTGAAAAGACACAACACATATGAAGATGAATATATTAGAACGTTGTTTTAATTTTAAATAGCATTCATTTCTTTTTAAAATTGTATTTATTTCTGTTGTTGTTGTTGTTGTGTGTGCATTTGTTGTTGCTACTTTCTCTTCTCTTTCTTTAATTAATAATTATATACATTTCTGTCTTTGGCTTATAGTCTGAACACGTTCCGGCAAATCTATTATAAATCTGGTCTTGAGACACGTGCTTGCCGTATAGTACTGAGATAAGGGCGTACCGTATGGAATTGAGACGGTGTTGCATACAGTAATGTATAAATATTTGTTCAGCTAAAGACATACAATTTTTGTGTTAATATGATGTAACAAAGGTTAGATAAAACATAAATAAATAATGAACTAAATAAATACACAAATAAATGAACAGAAACATTTATTTCAAGTTCGTTTTAAGTAAAATAGGTGGGTTAAGGAGAATCATCTAAAGGTTCTTTGCTATTATCTCCATACATTAGAAATGTTACTGGGAGTTGTTTTGTTTTTTTTGTTAAAAACAAAACTTTTAAAATTCTTTCTTTATCCTTTCGTCCTTAAACCTCAGGAAAGAATTTTTTAGATCAAAGCTCGTCATTCTTCTCGCCATTTTCTTAATTAATCAACTAATTAATCATTAATTAATGGTTGGTTTTGTTTTTCAAAATTCTAATGTTCACGTCCTGTTTAAGTGTTTGCAGCCATTGCTGGACTGGTCGCGCACTTCATCACGAGCACACGAAATTGTGAACTTTGACCTGCAAGAACTGGGAGTAATCTTTTTGCCGTTGCAACTTTTGATCAGCTGATTCCTGGAGTAAGAAAAGACTGTCATCACTAATATGTTGTGTGCTGCTTACATCTCCGCTGACTAACTTACCACCAATCTTCGGCAATAAGTTGTGCCTTGATCTGAAAGCACCACGTGATCTATTCTTCCATCTTGCCTCGTGTATATGGTTCGTGCCATACAGTACACGTACTTTGTTTCGCTCTGTTTTCAGAAAATTCAAGTACCACTGTTTGCTTTTTTCTCGGAAAGTTAAACTGTTGCTTGTTGGATGAGCTCCCATCTTTGATGTTTTGGAAAAGTTGAATCTTACAGCATTTTTCGGTCTCGTTTTGTTTTGAACTGTTTCTGTGGTTTGTTTGCTTGCGTCTTCGCCCATGTCTTGGTGCGATTTGTCGTAAAATATCTGAGTGTGGCCACGCTTTCTTCTGTTGTACGCTAGCCAGGCCTCGAAGTCAAAGTGAGATTTGGGTGCGTCATGGCTGTCGTCTGCGTCTTCAACAAATACCATGGTAACGTTTCTCTCCAGGCTTCCAGGCACCGAACATGGTTTTTGGGAGGTGCTGTTTTGGCGCGAAATACCAGCTTTGTCCAGAGGGTGGGTTTTAGACCTGCCGAGATATGGCGGATTTGGAGCCGGTAGAGAGCGCTTCCTGTCTGCAGATCTGGTACCAGTCTGTCTCTGCTGCTTGTTGTTTGTGGAGCTTGGAGCTGCTGGGCGTGCCTTTGTTGTTTCATTTGCTTGCTTAACAGCTGGATCAGGCTGAGTAGTGTTTCTTGCCAAGCCAAAGCTTTTTACACTTTTTGACGTCTTCGCGATGCTGACAGCCTGACCTAATTCTGGAAAATGATGTCCAAACTGTGCTTCTGTGTTGTTCTGTTGATTCACATTATAATGTCCCGCAGTTGGGGTAGGCACGATTCTCGTGTGGTTAGAGTTACGCACAACGTTCGTGCGGTCAGGGTTACGTACGATTCTCGTGTGGTCAGCTTTGTGTTGCCTAAGAGACGTTGATATGTATTGTTTAGGAGCGTCAAGACTCAGGGCTAGCATGCCTTCAACAATGCCAGTATCATTCTCCTTTTCCTCTGTTCTCTCGTCACTTCTGTACACATTTGGTAAAGTTGTATGGAAAGCAAATGACCTATGTGGCATGACTTCTGCGCGGCCTCTGTTCAGCCGGTCGTCCTGAGACAGACGGATACGAATTATTTGCTTTTTCCCCATCTTGCTTCTGTTGTCCCGCATGTTCTTCTTGTTCTCAGGAATGTGTGGCAACACAAGGACATTGCGTTTCTGCACAAACTCGCTACTGTTGTCTGTAGCAGGTTCTGGAGCCGTTCCTACGCATGCATTCTGAGAATCTGGTCGGGCTGTTTGATGCCGATGAAGCTCTTGTCGAATATTACGCATCCACTCACTGTTAACCCCGCCCACGTCTCCTAAACCTTCCAGAGGTTTCTCTGACTTTTTCTGCGGCTGGTTCATGTTCTGGCTTAGTGTGTCAAAACTCGGAATGTCGTGTACGGTTTGCAAACTTTTGACTGTCCAGCGATTGTCTTCTCCATGCACTGGGTTTAAGTTATTCTGCTTATATAAAGAGAACTCTTGTCTTTGTTCTCCGCCTTCACAAAATTCTCTTTGGGCTGGAATACGCTGATTAAAACAACTGTTGTTAGTTACAGTCGGAATGTTTGTTAGATAGCGCTTTGTTTTTTCTCTTCTGTCCACGTGTTTCAGAAACAAGGCCTTTTGTATCCTGAAACCTGCTAGTCTCAACTTCTCGGCCTGTCTTAGAGCTCTGAGAGTTCTGTCCAGCTCTTTGCGTAATTCTGTCTGAACCTGCAGCACAGAGACACACAGGAGATATAAGATTTTTCATACCAACTGTAAACACAAACATTCTTACAAACAGAACTAAGGATCAAAACTAGACGGATTAAATTGCTGCAGATAAAGTAGTTTTTGGACGCAAACGAAGTAAAATCTCCACACAAACATCAGTCGTGACCAAAGCGAGAGAAGAAATCTAAACAAAGATCTTCCTAGACAACCAACCGTTGAAACAAGTGAAACGTTTCAAATACCTAGGTAGTGTAATATCATCCTCGGGGACAACTGACGCTGAGATTGAGAACAGATGCAATAAAGCAAATCACGTTATTGGACAAATGACTCCTTTACTGAAAAACAAACACTGTACATCACAACTGAAACAAAAAGGGCACTGCACAACACAATTTTCCTCCCAACTCTATGCTATCAATGTCAGCGTGAATACTAACAGCCAAGAACAAAATAAAAATGATCACGACAGAAATAAGATGTCTAAGGAGAAAACTAAATGTGACAAGAAGAGATCAGTTATACCCAGAAACAGCAAAGTCAAATGGTTCGGCCATGTTACACGGTTACCACCAGACAGTATATCACAGACAACATTCGCATTAAGATTTAAAGGTAACAGAGGAAGAGGCCGCCCACACAGGAGATGGAGTCAGGAAATTACAGAAGCATTTAAATATCCCATTATATTAAGCAAATCGTCCTATCAAGACGTCTGTTTGTCTTTCAACACTGAAAGGTATATGAGGAAGAAGACAAGTCCAGAAGAGAACATCAGGGAGACGACCCTATCCAAGGAAGTAAAGTAATGCAATTTAGATTTCATCATTGATTTTATCTGAAAAGGTGCAGATTTGCTCCTGTTGCTTGAAATGTGTGTGAATGATTGGAGTTTATAAGAAACTACAGCCGTGATTGCTGGCAATAGACGTCTTGTTTCGTGCATGTATCAGCTGTAAAATCAGACATTGTCTAACCACCATCATCTGTTCTCCATAAGGAGCTGGGGCACATCAAACGAGGCAGATCCTGGATGGGTGAGTCAGATGATGCAATAATGTCAGATGAGCTGCCTAAAGGTGATGAGTGGTTACGGGTACAGGATCAACCTCAGCTAACAAAAAGTTATTGTATAGAAGGGCCGCGTATGTTCGAGACTGGACACAGAGGGGCAGTTGAACTTTGGGTTGAAGATCTCATCCAGCATCTCTGTGGGTCTTCCGACACGGTAATACATTCCGGTGGCTCTATGTCTCGGAACAGCAGAAGTAGTTGGGGTTTTATGGAAGAGTAGTGGCGCAGCGTTCGGGAGCCCTGAAGTCAGCACATCAAGCATGCGAATGGAAATTGAGGCTGTGTCGGCAGCAGCGGAATGGCTAGTTGCCTATAATGTAATTCATGGCGTCACTGTGACGGATTCGCAGAGTATGCTTTGTAAGATTGAGAAAACATTGGTTCGAAAAGAATGGGTTCATCTTTTGAGTCAGTCAACTATGATGAGCCTAATGTGGCTTTATTGCCCAGGACATGCGGGGGTACATGACAATGATGTGGCAGGCAGGTTTGCTGGACAAGCTAAATGGCAGGCTGAAAATAGACAAGGATGACATTGCCAAAACTGTATTGGAAAAGACTGCGGAAAATGAAGAGCGGGAATACAAGAACAATGTAATTGTTGGAGCTAGGACAAATTAAGGGTGCTGGTAGGAAGTCTGAACTGTGTGACAGAAAACGCATTGTAAAGAACCAACACTTGATGGGAACTGTTAGTAAACATATCTTGGATGGATGCTGCGGTAGGAGGCGGAGCATATATGGGGTTGTCCTGAATGCAGTGACACTGGAGTCTGATATTGAACATTTCATGATTTGAAGGGAATGGCCATGTAGACACTCTCAGCCTGTGTGCCTCATCATACAAGACATGTAATCTCGTAACGCTGACGAGATTGGTTGTTATGTGTGTGCACGCAGAGGGGGGGGGGGTGGTTGTTTAAGGAGGCTGCACTCTCTTAATTGATTATATAAACACACACATGGTAAGTTGATACATATTTGCAGCTTTCACAACACCTGTAGTAACAACATAAACAGTACATCATCTGACATCCTCTGTACCAAACAGTTCACACCGAACATGATCAGAATCGACAAGTCTGAACTGCTTCTTTTAATGAGAAGCCACGTGCTCGTCAGTTTTGTACACCCAAAAACTCATGATCATATTTTACATTACAATCAGAACTTAAACACATTCATCACTCATTGGGGCACTTTTCAAACATGTGCTCATCTTATTCAGGTATCTAGGTATCCACAGTTTTAGATTATTCATGTATCTAGTTCCACAATTTTAGATTATTCAGGTATCTAGTTCCACAACTTTAGAAACATATTCCGTCCACAAACTGATAATACAAGTATTTGTCAACTCCGAGTGGAGTTTGCTCAGCCGGACCTATTTGTAATCTGCTTAATTAATATCAACAGTGATGTTTACAGTTACACACGACCCATCTTTCAAACTCAGCTGAATTTTAAGATCGCCTCAGTCCGACGTGAAAGTTAACCCCACCGTTTGAAACTTTGCATGAATTCATCATTTTGCACAATGATTAATAGCTAATCATGGAGGAACAATGTAATATCCAGCCTCATTTATGCATGCGAAAGCTGGAAAACAACTAAAGAAATAGAAAACAAATTAGACTAAACAAATGCCTATGGAAAATACTCGGTATAAACTTTAACGAATTCAAGAAATACTCAGTATAAACTGTAACGAAGAGATAAGACAGATGAGCGAACAACAGCCTGTCTCATGGATGATCAGAAAAATAGAGATGGATATATGTAGGTCACGTGATAAGAAGAAACAATCAGAGAATCCTGAAACAAGCTATCAAGTGGAACACAACAGGCCGAAGAAAAAAAGAGGTCGACCACGTGAAATTCTAAAGAGAGCATTGTTAAGAGAGGCCACATTAGTAGGCATAAAATCCCTTGATGAGGTTGAAAAACTCGCCGTAAACAGGAAAACTTGGCGAACTACCATGCGAGCCCTATCTGACATTTAACGTCATGGGAAGGATGTAAGATGTAAGAAGGAGGTACACCATAGGTTGGCTTGTTACTAATATAGGGCGTAATCCTGTTTACAGCGCAAGTAACGATATAATAGCTCTCAGTTGGTGGGCACTCCGTTGCACCTGCTTCTTGGCTCTTTCCTTGGCTATCAAGTAAACTACAGCAACGTCATCTTTGTCCCGCGCTTCTAGTTTATCACAGCATCGGCCGCAAAGTCAGCAAGTTAAGACAGTCTGCAGAAGTAGAACATATTTTTAAATCGTCCGCCTTAATCGCTGATGTTAATCGGTTACTCCACACAATTAAATATGAAAATGACGGGTGCACTTCTCACAATGTAACTGTGAAACAGAAAGAACTTGTGTCATGTGAACGGCGTTTTCACTGAAGTGTTTCAAGTGTGGTAGAATCGGTAGATACGTATGACTGAATAAATGCAGGATATTCACATCAACCTTTTATGACAAGTATATGAACTTCTCTGTGTACAGGTGCACAAGTTTTAGGTCCAAGCGACAAGATTTAGGTCTAAATGACATTCTCTGTGTATTGATGCACAATTTTTAGACCTAAATGACACATTTCTCTCCATGTATTCATACTCAAATTTTAGGCCTGAGAATCATAAGAATTTGATGAGTTTAACTTTCTATGTTGTCTGTGATCTTTTGAACCAGCTGTGACAAAGAATTTTCGTGGAGATTTTGTGTAATCGTCACAGCAAGTATTTTAAAATAGAAGAAAACACTGAATGGGTGATTTATTATGAATGTTTTGATGGTGCCCATTTTAAATAAGGCCCTTTCATTATGCGTTCCCCATACATTTTTCACAAGAAGATTTGCTCCCAGAACAATGGAATGGCTAGTTGCCTATGATGTAGTTTATGGCCTCGTTGTGACGGATTCACAGAGTAAGCTTCATAAGAATAAGCTGTGAAATCATTGGATGAAATGTGGTAGTTTTCAAAGGGAAATTATAATGTGACTCACTTCTTGAGGGAGCTTTAACGTTTTAACCAGAATTGAAGTTCTTGAATTCGTATAGTAAAAGAGAGACAGGGGAGGCTATATTAAACTGAGGCACCAGTATCTAGACCGTTTATATTTTCTTGTGATGACCAGAGGCCACAAGTCTGTATTAGACCGTTATCTAAGACTGCAGAGCTATTGTTCTTATAGAACAAAACATAGCACTGTAGAGACAGCTTTACGTTTGAATCTAGTGTCTTTCTTGTATCCAGACTCCAATCATTTGAGACAGAATTTAATCCGATTTTGATGTGAGTTTTCTTTGATTCTCGCCCCGTTCGACCCACAGTGTGAGGGAGAGATTTGTGCTTGGGATGTCATTTCCATGCAGCCCTCAAAATATGTCAATGGCTTTTAGAGCTGTTCTCCCTGGACTAGTCTGGAAAAGCAGTAAAATGTCTGTCTGACTGTCACATGTCTTTAGTCAAGATGTTGAACACAGATCCTTTTATGCCTTTTTTTTTTTTTAAGGGACCATACTTTCACACCTGTCCTGTCATTTTGACCCAGGTACGCCAGTCAACGATCAGGGGGAGTTAAGCATGATTGGCTGAACTTCAGCAGCAGGTGACCAGGCGGGTTGTTAAGTTTTACATCAGGAGTTGCTGAAATAGCATCGTCTGGAACATCTGCGAGTTTGAACTGGAGATATGAAAACCTCTCTTGGCCAAATCCTCAGCTAAGTATCGTCATGCTAAATTCAGTTCATTGTGTTAAGGTTTTGATTTGTAATGATTTCTGTGCAGATAACGGAACTAGCTACTGCTTGTTTGCATGCTGGGCTGAGTGTTAGATAAATGTTTATGATTTGGGAGGCTGAGAACCTTACAGAAATCTTAATACCTCATTATAAGTAGCAAATCGTCGAGTCCTTTTGAAGACGTCTATTTGTTTATTCAACTTCCTCAACAGGAAGGCGACAAGACAAGACACATTCTGGAGGTTGTACTTGATAACCCTACCGATTATCTTTGATATCACGAAGTGAATGAATGGACAGATAGAATGAAAGGGAGAAAGTGGATATATTCATAACAATGTCTGTGTTGAAGTGAGAACAATAAAAAATAAAGCTAAATTATACATCTATCACCAATAATTCCACTATGGAAAATATAAATAAATTATGAACAATAAATCTGCCTTGGACATATTATAAATTCACCGTGGAAATTATATTTATAAATTCTCAAGGGTCTAATTGTTACAGGTACACAGGGGGAAGGAAAGAGTGAAAGAAGGACGAGAGGAATAAACAAAGAATGGAAGAGTCTCGTGTAAGTCAGTCATTGTCCAAGTCTTTGGGCGATAATCGGTTGAACAATCACAGTTTAGTACGCCTTGAGGCGTCTTGCAGGCCAGCAAGAAACTCTCACCACTTTTTCATCCATTCCCCAGCCTTTGACCCCGGAGGCTTCATGCATGATGTCCATCTTTGGATGGTTGGTTTCAGTATCACTATCAGAAATATAAGCACACATAAACTGGCTTCAGTGCCAAGTTATCATTGGCTGACCTCTCTTTCCTTCAAGTGTCCATCGCGTGTCTCTCTAACCTGTCTATTTGCCTGCGCTGATTAACCAGGGAGACCTGGACACTTAACAAAACAGCTGAGAAACACATAAATGCCTTTGAATGTAAATGCTACAGAAGAGTTCTCCAAATATCGTGGACACAAAAAAAGAACAAATATATCTATACTACAAAAGCTTAATATTGAAGAAGGCTGGCTAGTAAAGAGGATTAAAGAGAGAAAACTTAAATATTTTGGACACATTAAATGACATGATAATTTAGAGAAGACCGTATTGGAAGGATTCATAATGGGAAAAAGAAAAAGAGGAAGACCAAAACGAAGATGGATGCAAGACATCGTTGACGATCTGCAAATGGATGTAACAGCAGCAGGCCATCTTGCTCGCAACCGAGAGGCCTACAGGAGTACTGTTTGGGAGGCAAAGTTCCGCAAGGGACATGCAAATGAATGAATGAATGAATGATTAACCAGATCACCTTTTTCTTATCTTCTGTTATTAGAAAAACTTTCAGTATTATATTTCTGAGATATGTTGTGTGGAATGATGACAGTTTAGCAATTTCCATGCTAGTTAATATTGTCTTTTGTTTCCCTTTGTAGATATGATATCAGAATTGTAAGCAAAAGTAAATTTAAAATGTAGCTACTGTCAGTAACCGTCTCAACAGAGACTGCAGAACTTCAGAATAAATAAACATGAGGACTGAGTTACTGCTGCAACCTTCAGCGTGCTCTAGCTTTCATGTCAGCGTTTAGGCACGGAAGTTGAATCCAGAGATTAGAAAAGCCTATCATCTTTGCTGTCCAGGTACGTACAGGGGCGCTTTGATCTCTTCTTAGTATCTCCATCTGCGTCCACTAACTGATGACACCTGTCCTATAGTCTTCTTCTTCTTCGTTCACTTCTACCACCAAAAACCGCACTGTGAACCTACTGAATTCACGCCTGTGGTCCTCTTTAGGTCCCATGGTCCCCTGTGTGGTCCAAAATAGACCACACGAGATCCACGAGAGGACCACAAGGGGTTCAGAGTATCACAGTGCTTTAGCCTGTATTCTTGGTGGGTCTCGGAAGCGGGATTGCGTGACACCGTGGTTTTCATTGCACCAGTTTAGTCTAGGGTTGGACTTTCTCACCGGAAGACCTCGACGTGTTTAGGATATCAGTGCATCCCCGCTGGGTGAGAGGCGGTAGCCCACCCAGGCCAGAGTTGGACTTTCTCACCGGAAAACCTCGATGTGTTTTGAGATACCCGTGTATCACCGCCGGGTGAGAGGTGGTTGCCCATCCAGTCCAGGGTTGGACTTTCTCACCGGAAAACCTCAGTGTGATTAGGATACGCAAACATCCCCGCCAGGTGAGAGGTGGTTGCCTATCTAGACTTCCCTGGTCCAGTGTCTCCGACTTCAGCATTTTGCGGTCGTGGCCGCTACCCTTCCTAGTTGTGACCAGGATGGAGCTTTTGTCCAGGAGGACGAATCCTCGCCACTAGTGACTTCTACCCCTGGGTTGAGCCGGTTTAGGCATTATCCCAGTATGGGCGTGTTTGGGACGGGACTGACCTCTATGGCAGAGGTACTGTGACATGCATAGCCTTCAAGATTCACCCCTGGTATGAGCCGGTTTAGGCAAAATTCACCAGTATGGGTGTATATCAGGCGTTACCGACCTCTAGAGCGGAGGTGGCATGACATGTCTAGCCATCGTTCCACTCCTGGTGTGTGCCGGTTTAGGCATATTTCACCAGTGTAGGTGTATTTCGGACGTAGGCGGCCTCTAGAGCAGAGGTGCCGTGGTATAGCTCTCGTAGCGATACTACTGGACATACCAGTTAAACTTCACTTTCCACCACCTTTTCCCATCGGCGCCGCACAGCAACCTTTATTTCTTTTCCACATTTACTTCCTTAACCGGGAGGAGCTTCACTCCACGCACGGCATTTGAGGAGTCTCGCCAGCAGTGTCTTAACCTCTGCGACAAGCCGGTTCATGCATTTCACCCGATATGACTGCACTCAGGACGTGGCCGACCTCTAGACCAGAGGTGCCGTGATTTGACTGTTTGCTTCGCTTTATCCTTTCTACCACCTTTTCCGCAGTGATGCTGCGCGGCAACCTCATTTGCAAATTTCTTCATTGGCCGGGAGGAGCACCGCTCCACGCACGGCAGCTGAAGATCTCGCCAACAGCGTGTCCTATAGTAACTGACTATCCATCTGTTGTTATTAATAAGTCATTCGTGTTTTTAGATTCAAAATTTGACCTGTAGCTCAGAGAGAACAACAAAAATATAACAGAGAGAATAAAAGACGTTAGAACACTCAATTTGCCAAAGAACTTGAACTTGAATAACGGCCATACTCTGCTGCTGGCCTAGAGATGGGCCAACTTGCACTCAGTACACTCCCATATGTACTCAACCTTTAACCTCCGAGTTGTTCGTTGTGTGTGTTGGGCGATAGTGCTAATGTCACATTTACTGAACACAGCTCTATCTTTTCCACAAAGTTCTGGATGTCTGTCACTGCTTTTCGTTATTCCCCTTTCGCATAGTCTTTGGTGATAGGTTCTGCATTCAAATTTTGGTGTGTGTTCGTCTCTCTGTAATTTTGATAGACTGCCTGTTAATAATGTCTGCTTTGTCCATTTGTAGGTCGTCCAGTGTTGTTACCTGTTTGCCAGTTGACGCTCCAAAGAAAGGCACCTAATTATTTTTTTTAATTCCACCTTTTGTTCAAGGTCGAAGAGAAAACCAGGAGAGATGTCGGTAAAACTTGAAAAAAAAATATGTTCAGAGATGGGAGAGTCTTGCGGGTGTGGGTGACAGAAATGTGTTTGTTTTTTGTTCTCTGTATCTCAACTCAAGATAAGGGAAGGAATGCAC
Source organism: Achatina immaculata (assembly GCA_009760885.1). Taxonomy (NCBI): domain Eukaryota; kingdom Metazoa; phylum Mollusca; class Gastropoda; order Stylommatophora; family Achatinidae; genus Lissachatina; species Lissachatina immaculata. The sequence goes on along the minus strand of CM019720.1, from coordinate 65,086,687 downwards.
TGAAGGTGTGTACTTTTCCTAATCCCTTTTTTATGAGATCCGATAAGAAAATAAGAAACAGGATATTGAGTTTTAAGTTTACCATAATACTTACATCCCTGCCAGAGATCAGCCATGTTGAAGAAAGTTTTGTTCACATACTGGGATTATATTCTAATTAGAGAGGCACTTTTAGAAAAATCAGCACTCGTATTTTGAACTGAAAGTGACGGCTAATCGATCCTTCATTTGTTCCACATTGATTCACCTCCAGGAGACAGCTAAATAGGTGCACCCTGAACTTCTCGGCCTTTTGGCTAAGGTCAAAGCGTAGTTCTGCCCTCTGTAGTATCTACACTTTGATCGTTATTTTGGAACAGACGAGATGCTCGAGGTCTGCCCTGCACATTGAATGCCGGGGGTGAGGTCCACATCTCGTTATGGGTGGACCCGGTTTGCAGTACCACAGGGTCACGGCCTGTTGTTTTCGACGTCTTAAAAAAAAGGTTATTATCAGAAGTTAAAGGACTTCAGTTGATGGAAAAGAGGAAGCCGTGGCATCTAGACTTAGTACAGAGAACAGCACAACTTTCTACAGCAAAATCATCACTGATTTCTCAGCTTTTCAGTACTCAGAAAGGATAAGAAAAGTAAGTTCTGTTCCGTCTTCTCCTACCATGATCAGCAAGAGGAAAGAGTAAAGTGGAAGTAACTATGTGATGAGGTGAACCAGAAGACAGCACAGGAAGAAAATGGATATTAGCTAATCATATGATAATACTGAAAGAAACTGGATAATATCTAATCAGATGATAACACAGAACGAAACTGAATAATATCTTATTAGATGATAATACAGAAAGAAACTGGATAATCTCTAACAAGTGAATTGTTTATATATTTTTTAATAAGTCCAACCTGAGAGCATCCAGAATTTGCACATTTGACACGAAAAGAAAAAAAATTCTCTCTCTCTCTGTCTGTCTGTCTGTCTGTCTGTCTGTCTATCTTTCACACACGCGTACAAATACACACTTTTGCTCTGGTCATACGTACCTTCAGTACAAATACATATACTAAAGGCATATGTACTTCAGGTCAAATGTAAATTATCCAAAATTAGCACTAAGATGGACATCACAGGGGAAATGAAGTTAAGTTAGACCAAAAGAGACATGGAGAACAAAAGAGGATGTTGAGCAATGTAGGGCTCACCTGGACAATAGCAGAAAAAAAGGCAAGAACAGTATTTGTGGAAAACCCTTGTGGAAGCCCCATGTGGCCTGGACACTAATGGTTCATATATATATATATATATATATATATATATATATATATATATATATATATAAAGTCTCCGTGCACACGTTAACAGAAGTCATAAGAGTGTTGTTAAGGAGTTTCAAAATACCCGCAATTTTAGTATATATATATATATATATATATGAACCTTTTCATATACTTTTTGAACTTCTTGACAACACTCATATGACTTCTGTTAACATGTGCACGGAGACTTGTCTGTAGAGACTGCCAAGAAACAATTGCAAATAAATCCAGGGAGATTTGTAGTCAGACCTACTTATAGCGTGATCAAGGAGATAGCCATTCATGTCAGAATTGTCTGGCTTCGTTGTCAGGGCTTTGACTCGCCTCCTACATTATGTTTATCCATGTAGATCCGTGGCTGTGTCTCTAGCCCGGGGCACTGTCCTGACTGCGGCTGTGCCGTAGTTACTGCTGTACTTGTTCACCTGTTGTGCCACGTGATATTTTTTAGACACAGCTGTTGTCAACATACCTTTCTATTCTTTGGGCCACCCCCCCCCCCCCCCCACAAAGCAAGTTCTCCCTGCAGGTTTTCCAGTTAATTAAACTTTTAACAATGTTTGCATGGGGGGGGGGGGGGGGGAGGAATAACGGATAAGATTGGATATGACACTCTGCTGCAAGTGTCAAAGGAAAAATAAATCTATCTGTATCAGATTAAGATAGAGTTTATTATCTTTTAGTCTTCTGGTATGATGTTTTTTAAGCGGTTCATTTTCTGTTACCTCCACTGAATATCATTTATTCTATTTCTGTGAAAAACTCTCTATTTGAACACAGAAGCTATCTATTTTAAGTGTAGCAGTATGGGAGATAACTGGTTTTATTTCTTTACAGAAAGGGCAATTGTTATGACTCTCTTTTTGAACTTTTCCGTGCTCGGCTGAGATCCTTCAAGAACGTCACGTGGGATGAGAAACCCGTGACAGAGAATTGTGGGAGACTGTGAATGGGGAGTTAAGTCTTCGTTTGGATGTGTACCCGAGTAGATAGTTTTAGTGATGTCTCTGTCGAGTAAATGGACAATTATATATGTTCTGGAGTTTTGCTAGTAAGAATGGACTCGCCATGTGGCAGGCAAACATGCCGGCGGTCAGATTATGGTCATCATCATCAGCATTTTCATCCATTTCATCAACATATCATCACGTCAAGTGTTGCGTAGGACTGGCTTGACTTCCGTATCAGTGTGTTGCTAACCTTAGGTTTGAAAGAGCCTGGAGGTGAAGAATGGCTGGAGACACTGTGATTAACTAATCCAGAAACGTGAAGTTGATGGCTGGAGACAGTGATCTAATCCAGTAACACTCAGAAAACACGGCTTCCAGATAATGTACAAATTCACATGAATCCTATGTTAAAAATTAAATAAATAAAATAAATAGAGCACTTAGCTATAACTTGAAATACTTGAAACTTGAATGTAGCTTTTCTGTCGTCCGTTCAAAGTGTGCTCCTTCAGAAATGTACAGAAATGCAATAAAATAAACCTTGGAAAGAGCTTGCCAGGTATATCAAAGTGTAGGGAGGTTCCCAGGCAGGGTATTCACATGTAGGGAGGTTGCCAAACAGGGTATTCACATGTAGGGAGGTTCCCAGGCAGGGTATTCACATGTAGGGAGATTCCCATGCAGAGTATTCACATGTAGCCCTGATATAAAACTTGACTCCTCAGTTCAATATTAACTCCCTTTATTTCTCTTCAGTATTGAACACAACATTCATATGAACACACTGTCACTAGCTCCTTAAATCTTCTCTGGTTCTCCTAATTTGCCAAGACTAAACTCACAAAGCAAATAATCTTGCCCCCTCCAATAGTCACTTAAATTTAAACTGTGTATGATGTAGGCCTTCGAGTTCTACCAATACTCACGATTGATAATATGCAGCTGATGTTCTCTTCGACTCGTCCTATCTTTATTCCCACAAATATTGTTGCACAGGCCTCCATGCCGATCTGAGCTCCACGTTGGTCAATCGTGCTTTGCTCTCAGCACTTGTAATCATTAGCTTTCTCATCAACCTTCAGAACTTGCTATCATTAGCTTTCTCATCAACCTTCAGCACTTGTAATCATTAGGTTTCTCATCAACCTTCAGCATTTGTTATCATTAGCTTTCTCATCAACCATCAGCACTTGTTATCATTAGGTTTCTCATCAACCTTCAGTACTTGTTATCATTAGGTTTCTCATCAACCTTCAGCACTTGTTATCATTAGCTTTCTCATCAACTTTCAGAACTTGTAATCATTAGCTTTCTCATCAACCTTCAGCACTTGTTATCATTAGCTTTCTCATCAACTTTCAGCACTTGTAATCGTTAGCTTTCTCATCAACCTTCAGCACTTGTTATCATTAGCTGTCTCGTGAAATTTGATGATAAATGCTGGATTTCACAGGGCTGGCCACAGCTTTTCCAATCGACATAAAAATTGCTATTGGTCGCCATGGTCTCTCCCCCACCCCTCTCTCTCTTTCTCTCTCTCTCTCTCTCTCTCTCTTCGGACGAATTTGTGCCAAGACACTCCGTACCAATAGTTCTACTGACAGACAATGGAGGCGAGTTTATTGGTGAACCATTAAAAAACACTCAAAGAACTAAATGTTCAACATATTCGTACAACCCCTCACTAACCACAAGGAAGTGGCACCAACAAAAGACAACATCGAGCCCTGTATGATATTTTGGCAAAATTAGTGTCAGATGAGCTAGATGAGAGAGAGAGAGAGAAATGGAGAGAGAGGAAGGGAGAGAGAGACATATAATTAAACTCGGCAGTAGGAGCTCTCAACATGAACGTAACAAGACGTACTGGGTATTCTTCATTTTTTTCTGTTATATGACAGAGATCCCATACTAACCATTGACAGAATCCTACAAACCAGGAAGAAATTCATGGGAGAAAGTGATACAACTAAAAACGCATTACAGCACCAACATAAGGCGTTTACAAAAGTTACAAAACACATTGAAAGAGATAAAGAAATGAGACAGTTCATCACAACATCAGACAACACAGCAGAAGAATTAAGAATTGGAGACCTAGTTTATTGTAAGAATCACAATATGTTATCAGAACATGACAATACGTGGAAACCAGGTTATTTTATCATCGAATTATTGCATCCTGTAGTTTAACAAAATATATTACAGGAAAAGTACATAAAGTCTACGACCAAGGTATCAGACTTTCAGATCAGAAATGGGCGATACCAAAAGCACCAGACCATGTGAGAGAGAGAGAGAGAGAGAGAGAGAGAGCAGCCACATCGGAGGGGAGAGGCATCTTGAGTGATGAGTGATTCTAGTTTGAATGACAATTACAAAAGACAATTCATGGCAGAACTAACTGACACGGAGGACAGTGAACACATTTCCAAAGGGAGACCACAGGAACATAGTGGGGACGAATCGTTGAGTGAGGTAAGTGTGGAATATAGTGATCTACCAAACTTGTAAATAAACTGAGTGAGGTAAGTGTGAGATATAGTGATCTACCAAACTTGTAAATAAACTGAGTGAGGTAAGCGTGAGATATAATGATCTACCAAACTTGTAAGTAAAATGAGTGAGGTAAGTGTGAGATATAGTGATCTACCAAACTTGTAAATAAACTGAGTGAGGTAAGTGTGAGATATAGTGATCTACCAAACTTGTAAATAATCTGAGTGAGGTAAGTGTGAGATATAGTGATCTACCAAACTTGTAAATAAACTGAGTGAGATAAGTGTGAGATATAATGATTTACCAAACTTGTAAATAAACTGAGTGAGATAAGTGTGAGATATAATGATTTACCAAACTTGTAAATAAACTGAGTGAGGTAAGCGTGAGATATAATGATCTACCAAACTTGTAAGTAAAATGAGTGAGGTAAGTGTGAGATATAGTGATCTACCAAACTTATAAATAAACTGAGTGAGGTAAGTGTGAGATATAGTGATCTACCAAACTTGTAAATAATCTGAGTGAGGTAAGTGTGAGATATAGTGATCTACCAAACTTGTAAATAAACTGAGTGAGATAAGTGTGAGATATAATGATTTACCAAACTTGTAAATAAACTGAGTGAGGTAAGCGTGAGATATAATGATCTACCAAACTTGTAAATAAACTGAGTGAGATAAGTGTGAGATATAATGATCTACCAAACTTGTAAGTAAAATGAGTGAGGTAAGTGTGGGATATGGTGGTCCACCAAACTTGTAAGTAAAATGAGTGAGGTCAGGGGGACTACAGGACGAGAATAATTTCATGACGGAAAACAAAAGGAGAAAGAAAATAGAACACCAGAAACCTATTAGGTCTGTCATGGAGGATGATAAGAGAGATAGTTCAAGGAAGAATGACATGTCATATTTATTGGTACAAGACGGTCTTGTTATATCCTGGTAAAAAGATAGTCTTGTTATATCTTGCTTTTCCTGCTTGATGTTTCATGCGTATTCGAGTAAATTCACGTTTTCATCAATATCAATGTCACGACATTAAACAGTGATCTTTGAAATACACGTACATATGCAGGCTATAAGTATCTATCACTTTCAGCAAATGTGCATGTTAAAACAGATCATGGATTATCATGCAATTGTTAGATGCTTCAGTTAATTGTTATTTGTTTGTGTTAAGACGAATGTTCTTTACTTATATAAAGCGGTAAGATTACTACCTGGGGTAAAGTGGGGCGACCATCCCCACCCAGCGCGTCACAGGTGGCGGATGGTGAAAGTCCTCCAGATACGGAGGATCCCTGTGAATAAGGAGTTATCCAAATAAGCAGGCGCGGGCCAACTGGCGGTAGACTCAGAGAGCCAGGTGGGGTAGTAGGTGGCTCTACTACTCCTATAAAGTGTCTCAGGTGATCAGTGATGGGAATACCAGGCGGGTCAGAGGCGCCTTAAAACCTCTCGCTCCCTCTGCCTTGCGGGTAGGACAGGGAGTCCAAAGGCTAGCAGACAGTCCGTACACAAACCGACAGAATGCAACGGGAAACCACTGTTGTACCTCCCAAGAACAATTATGCTTATTCAGAGTAATAGATTTGTCATGAACGACGTTAATAGATGTTCCTTTGGAACAGCCTCGTCCGGTAGGGCAGCTCACGAGCCACAGGTGAGGCCAACAAGTTCAAAATAGCAACATGGAATGTTAGAACTTCATTTTAGGCTGGAAAATTAGAAAATGTAAATAGGGAAATGGAAACGATGAAGATCAACATATTAGGAATGAGTGAAGTTAGATGGACAGGTGCAGGAAAGATAAACTCTGATAAATATACAATAATATATTCAGGAAGTGAGAAACATGAACGAGGAATAGGAATAATATTTCACGAACAAACAGCAAGGACAATTGTAGGATATTTGAAATCTCGGACCGAGTCCTGCTAGCTCAACTGAAAGGACGACCAATAAACATAAATATTATACAAGTGTACGCTCCAACATCTGAAAGTTCTGAAGAAGATGTACAGCTATTTTATAATGACATAGAGATAGCCCTAAAACACACAAAGTCACATGAAGTTGCCATAGTCATGGGAGATTTTAATGCCAAAGTTGGTAAAAGAAGAATTTCAGACATCACTGGTGACTATGGACTGGGGGAGAGGAATGACAGAGGTTGTAAATTAATTGAATAGGCAAGAATACATAGCATGGTTGTAGGAAACACCTGGTTTAAACAACATCCTCGAAGACTGACAACGTGGTGCTGCCCAGACAAAAAGACTTTTAACCAGATAGACTACATATTAATCAACAAACGATTCCGCAATGCATTACTGACAACAAAAACCATGCCAGGAGCCGACTGCAATAGTGACCATGACCCACTATGTGGAAAAATTAGAGTAAAGCTAAAGAAAGCATGCAGAAAAGTGAGAAACATCAAACTGAACACAGAACTCCTTTATAATGACCAAGAACTGCGAGAACAATACAGATATATTATAATAAATAGATACAATGCAATAACAAAAAGATAAATAGTATAGATGAACAATGGGCAATGTTAAGATATTCTATCCACCAAACTGTTAAGGAGATAATACCACTAAAAAAGAAGCCTCTAAAAATAAATGGACGACAGATGACATCTTAGGACTGATGGACAAGAGAAGGAGGAGTAAAAATAACGAGGAAAAATATAGCAAGATAAATAAAGAAATAAGACGCAAATGCAGAGAAGCAAAGGAAGTGTGGTTAAATGAACAGTGCAGACAGATAGAGGACTCTCATAATAAAGACAGCAAAAACAAGCACAAACGAATTAGTGAACTCACAGGCAGGAAGACAAAATATACCACAGGATGCCTGAGATCGAAAGAAAGTAAGCCGTTAATGGGAAAAGAAAACATTGTGGACAAATGGACAGAGTACATCGGTGAGCTATATGGAGGAGAAAGACCAGAATTAACACCAGATACTGAAAACTGTGATGGACCACCAATACTTGAAGATGAAATCATAGATGCCATCAAACACATGAAGAAAGGAAAAGCGACTGGGCCTGATAATATAACATTAGAAGAAATAGAGGCACTAGAGGAGACAGGAATACAAATAATAACCAAGTTACTGAATGACATTTACAACACTGGTTATATTCCCAGTGACCTGATTAAATCCACGTTTATAGCACTACTAAAGAAACCAGGTGCAAAGGAATGTGATGACCACCGGACTATCAGCCTATCATGTCACATAACGAAGCTACTTCTGAGAATCATTATGAGAGGAACAAGGGAAAAGATAAAAATGGAAATAGCAGATGAACAGTTTGGATTTGTTGAAGGAAAGGGAACACACAATGCCATTTATGCTTTACAAACACTAACAGAAAGAGCTTTAGAAATACAGAAAGATCTCTACTTATGCTTCACTGATTGCACCAAGGCATTCGACAAGGCGAAACATAATGAAATTATTAAAATGCTTGAAGACATCAATATAGACGGCAAAGACCGGAGGATTATAAAACATCTATACTGGCAGCAAGAAGCAGCAATTCAAGTTTAAAATAGAACTGGAAAATATTAACCTATAAAACAAGGGGTGCGACAAGGATGTGTAGTATCTCCAGATCTTTTTACTCTGTACAGCGAGAATATTCTAGGAGCGATCACCATAGAACCAGGCATAAAAATTGGAGGATACAATATTAACAACCTTTGGTATGCTGACGACACAGTACTGACAGCTGAGAACCAACAAGACCTGCAAAATCTCTTGGATAAAGTCACCAAAGAAAGTGAACAGAAAGGTCTTATTTTTGAACATCAAAAAGACAGAGACCATGGTTATATCTAAGAAACAGAATCCACCAGCATGCAGTATAAAATTAAACGGAACTATTCTAAAGCAGGTGCTGAAAATCAAATACCTTGAAGCAGTAATAACTTCAGATGGGAAATGCAGAACGGAAATTAGGAACAGACTGCATTTCAGAGAATGAGAAATATATTATCCAACACATACTTATCAATGAATGTTAGAAAACGAGTCCTAAAATGCTATATTGAACTTATCTTGTTATATGGAAGTGAATCATGGACAAATAGGCAGGTCTGCACAGAAATCATTGGAAGCAGCAGAAATGTGGTTTATTAGAACAATGTTGCTGTTTCCCTGGACAGCAAAAATAACTAATGAAGAATGTATGAGAAGACCTGCAGAGACAAAAAACATTGTCAAAAAGATAAGAGAGAGACAATGTACTTTCACAGGACATGCAATGAGAAGGGGGGCATTGAAAATATTATAACAACAGGAAAAATAGAAGGAAGAAGATCAAGAGGAAGACCAAGAGAAATGATACTGGACAGTCTGACGGGATGGTGTGAGAGGAGATCACCAACTGAGCTGATGGCCTGCGTGAAGGATCGTGTACTCTGGAGAAGCATAATAGCCAACGCCAGTCGGCACGGCACATGATGATGATGATGATGATAATGATTACTACATTTTTTATGGGGAAGGATGTTAAGGGAAAGAACAGAGGAGCCGAGAGAGGGAGAGTGAAGGATGGGAAATATGATATCATAGGCTTGGAGAGAGAGAGAGAGAGAGAGAGAGAGAGAGAGAGAGAGAGAGAGAGGAGTGAAAAAGAGAGCAGGGCGACCATTGGCAATTTTTATGTCAGCTGGACAAGCTGTGATGAGTCCCGTGAAATACAATATTTATCATCGAATTTCTCGAGAAAGCTGGTGATAACAAATGCTGAAGGTTGATGAGAAAGCTAATGATAAGGTTCTAAGGACTGCAAATGCGCCTCAAACAGCCTCTGGCAGTCAAGTCCAGCTCCTGGCCTTCCCGTGGCAGAACTGTTTAAACTGACAGGAGAAGGGGCGAGGGCGAATATCTGGCGCCTGAAAACCAGTTACTTAGGGTAGATGAGAGGCACGTTTGGTAGCTCATCTGCCGCTGTTGGCGAGATCTTCAGCTGCCGTGCGTGGAGCGGTGCTCTTCCCGGCCAATGAAGAAAGGTACAAATAAGGTTGCCGCGCAGCATCACTGCGGAAAAGGTGGTAAAAAGGATAAAGCGAAGCAAACAGTCAAATCATGGCACCTCTGGTCTGGAGGTCGGCCACGTCCTGAGTGCAGTCATGTCGGGTGAAATGCATGAACCGGCTTGTCTCACTGCTGGCGAGACTCTTCAAATGCCGTGCGTGGAGTGAAGCTCCTCCCGGTTAAGGAAGTAAATGCGGAAAAGAAATAAAGGTTGCTGTGCGGAGCCGATGGGAAAAGGTGGTGGAAAGTGAAGTTTAACTGGTATGTCCAGTAGTATCGCTACGAGAGCTATACCACGGCACCTCTGCTCTAGAGGCCGGCCACGTCCGAAATACACCTACACTGGTGAAATATGCCTAAACCGGCACACACCAGGAGTGGAACTTGATGGCTAGACATGTCATGCCACCTCCGCTCTAGAGGTCGGTAACGCCTGATAAACACCCATACTGGTGAATTTTGCCTAAACTGGCCCATACCAGGGGTGAATCTTGAAGGCTATGCATGTCACAGTACCTCTGCTCTAGAGGTCGGTCCCGTCCCAAACACGCCCATACTGGGATAATGCCTAAACCGGCTCAACCCAGGGGTAGAAGTCACTAGTGGCGAGGATTCGTCCTCCTGGACAAAAGCTCCATCCTGGTCACAACTAGGAAGGGTAGCGGCCACGACCGCAAAATGCTGAAGTCGGAGACACTGGACCAGGGAAGTCTAGATAGGCAACCACCTCTCACCCGGCGGGGATGTTTGCGTATCCTAATCACGCTGAGGTTTTCCGGTGAGAAAGTCCAACTCTGGACTGGATGGGCAACCACCTCTCACCCGGCGGTGATACACGGGTATCTCAAAACACGTCGATGTTTTCCGGTGAGAAAGTCCAACTCTGGCCTGGGTGGGCTACCGCCTCTCACCCAGCGGGGATGCACTGATATCCTAAACACGTCGAGGTCTTCCGGTGAGAAAGTCCAACCCTAGACTAAACTGGTGCAATGAAAACCACGGTGTCACGCAATCTCGCTTCCGAGACCCACCAAAAATACAGGCTAAAGCCCTGTGATACTCTGAATCTCTTGTGGTCCTTTCGTGGATCTCGTGTGGTCTATTTTGGACCACACAGGGGACCACGGGACCTAACGAGGGCCACAGGCATGAATTCAGTAGGTGCACAGTGCGGTTTTTGGTGGTAGAAGTGAACGAAGAAGAAGAAGAAGAAGCTAATGATAAGAAGTGCTGAAGATTGATGAGAAAGGTAATAATAACAAGTGCTGATGATTGATGAGAGCAGTGGTAGAACTAAGGCCTACATCATACACAGTTTAGATTTTAGTGACTATTGGAGGGGGCAAGATTATTTGCTTTGTGGGTTTAGTCTTGGCAAATTAGGAGAACCAGAGAAGATTGAAGGAGCTAGTGACAGTGTGTTCATATGAATGTTGTGCTCAATACTGAAGAGAAATAAAGGGAGTTAATATTGAACTGAGGAGTCCTGTTTTGTATTATGGCTACATGTGAATACCCTGTTTGGGAACATCCCTACAAAAGAGGCAAAAAATAGCCTTATGCTTACTTTACAAATATTAATAGTTAATGTGCATGTTAGAAATGAAAGTTTCAAAGGTTCACAGCATCATTGCATTCAAGACAGCCTCACACATGCTCCGCCTCATCCATCTTACAGTATGTTTGCTAATAGTTCCCATCAAGTGTTGCTTCTTTACAATGTTAGAAACGAAATCGTGCATGTAAAATTATGTTGAAATTATTTCTTTTTTAATATTCGAGACGAAAAATACACGAAGAAATAAAACAAAATGTAATTCTGATAAAGTAAAGACCACAAGCAAAGATGGGCCGAACACTTCCAATAATTACTTAATCGACCACATCCAAAAGAACTGATAGACCTTGGAACTGATTTACCGTTCCCACAACTATATGTAAACTTAGATGAAATTACAGAAATTACATTGCATGAAATTGAAACAGCAGTGAGTCTAATAGCTAACAAAAAACAACAAAAAAAGCTGCAGGTGAAGATGAAATAACAGCCGAAATGTTAAATATACACAACATGAAACAACTACAGAGAATGCTCAATAAAGTTTGGAAAGAAGAAAAAGTCCCTTCTAAAGGGAGAAAACGAATCATTGTTAAAATACCGAAAAAAGGCAACCTTAGCGATTGCAATAACTGTAACAGTTGTGTCAAAAGTATTTTGAAAAGTTATTCTGAATAGAATTCAAGATATATTGGATGCTGCAATGAGAAAAGAACAGGCAGGATTTCGAAAAGGTAGAAGCTGTCTCGACAAGATCTTTACTCTAAGAATAATACTTGAAGAACATATTGAAAGACCGTAAATCCTGAACTTCATAGACTTTAAAAAGGTATTTAATAGCATACACAGAGAATCATTATGAAGGATTTTAAGTCTATATGGTAATCTAAGGCTGTCAACATCATTAGTGACCTCTACAATGGATATGTTTGTGCAGTCAATACAGAAGAAGGAATGAGTGAATGGTTCCAGATTGAAACAGGCGTGAAACAAGGATGTATATTATCTCCCTTGCTTTTTTGCAATTGCCATAGACTTTATAATGAAAAAATGTTGCAAAGGTAAAACGGACTTTGATTGGGTACGTGAGACCCATCTGGAAGATCTTGATTTTGCTGATGACATAGCTCTTATCAGCGACAATATGAAATCAATGCAAGTAAAAACAGATACCCTATCTTCAATGGCTAGTAAAATAAGACTTGTAATTAACAAGGATGAAACAAAAATAATGAAGGTTCATATTAATGACGAAAGACAAATAATACGTAGAAGGAACAGCTGTTGAAGAAGTAAACCAATTTGCTTATCTCGGCGGCTACATATACCACAATGATGACACCAAAAAAGAAGTTAGAATTCGAATTGCCAAAGCAGCATTGACCTTCAGGAATCTTGAGAACAAATGGCATTCAAAAGTTATAAGCACAAAAGCCAAGTTATGATTATTCAATTTAAATGTAATATCCACCCTCATTTATGCATGTGAAAGCTGGAAAACAACTAAAGAAATAGACAAGAAATTAGACTCTTTCGAAAACAAATGCCGAAGGAAAATACTCGGTATAAAGTAGAATTAATTCAAGAAGAAAGCAGAGATCAGATAGATGAGCAAACAACCTGTCTCATGGTTGATCAGAAAAAGAAGATGGACATATGTCGATCATGTGATGAGAAGAAACAATCAGAGAATCCTCAAACAAGCTATAAAATGGAACACAATAGGCCGAAGAAAAAGAGGTCGACCACGTGACATTGTTAAGAGAAGCCAGTTCAGTGGGCATAACATCCCTTGATGAGATTGAAAAACTCACCGAAGACAGGACATCTTGGCGAACTACCATAAGGGCCCTATGTGACGTTTAGCGGCACGGGAAGGATGTAAGGATATAGGTTTATACAGAATTCCATATTTTACAAATAGACTGAAAAGCACTGTTTACGTCTTCGCTGTTATTTTTTCGTAGCTTTTACAGGGTAAATAAATATATTTAGAATATTTTTGTTATATATACAAATTAATATGTAATACAAACACTTTATTTTCATTTAGCTACAACGAAATACGAGCTAGATTCAAAGTGAAGTATTGAATAAATCTTGGAAAACTTATCAGCATCTTGGCTGTGTATTATATGTATATTGGTTATGTATTATATGTATATTGTTCATGTATTATGTGTATCCTGGTTATGTATTATATGTATCTTGGTTATGTATTATATGTATCTTGGCTATGTATTATATGTATCTTGGCTATGTATTATATGTATCTTGGCTATGTATTATATGTATCTTGGTTATGTATTATGTGTATCCTCGTTATGTATTATATATATCTTGGTTATGTATTATATGTATCTTGGCTATGTATTATATGTATCTTGGCTATGTATTATATGTATCTTGGTTAAAATTTACTTTGCTGGTTTTCCGTTTCTGCCACGGGTAGCACATAAATAGAAATGTTTATGAAATGTTTAGACTTTCTACACGTGTACAACTGATTAAGAATGTTCATTAAATAATGTTTTTAGACGCAAAACTCACGTAATAAACTTGGCGAGATCTCATCATTTCATACAGGTCCGTGTTGTTGATCAAGGTCCTCTTCTGCAAGGTCATGATCTGTTGATTCACTCTAAACCTAGGATCCATGGCAGAAACTGCTGGCCGTGAACACGAATATAAGCAACCAGTTTCTAGGGAAGAAAGGATATTTTAATATATCTGCTCCATTGTTCCGTATACGGTAATGGCTATCGAATTTCTATAACCCGTGACGTGTAATCAATTACTGATGCCACAATCTGGTCACACCAACATGCTTTGTTCCACTGTGCACAGAAAAAAAAAAACTTGTCTTTTTTTTTGGCTATATCTAGAAGCAAATATCAAACAGGACAGACATCGACTTGTTTCACTGTTCTCAATGATTTGTTCTGTTTTATTTTAAGTGAAAGAACATCTACTACGTCCTAAGAATTCACCGACAAGCGGATATTGAGTGTTGTGAAGCGTCTAAATTTAATCTATTTGAATATAATCTTAACTTACAACTTAACTTGGCCAAAGCTGCAACTGTGAGAAATGAACAACACAAGTATATCTCTCCAAGATCAAACGCAGAAGCACGCCTGTTGTGAGGTGATTGAAATATAAAGTATTTGCCACCAGTGTACTTACATGACTCTTCGCTGCGTGTTGGTGGCGTGCATGTGCTCTGCTAGATCTGTTAATCTGCTCAGATAATATCCGAACGCCGGGAACTTATACAGGAGGGGGGTAGCTTCACGTGTGTTTACAGTACCCAGGCAATAATTCCTCGTCAATCAGTGGAGATTGTTTGATACCCAGACGCAATCCCCTTACTTACAGGTCTAACCCTGGCACGCTAACCCAGGACATAAATAACAAGAATACAATAGTTTATGACCAATTAACTGGAACTATAAAGTCATTCCACGCTCGTGCCTTGCTACTCCAGTTGATAACAAGTTAATCAAATGCATCTGGATGCAAGCACAGTTCTCAGTAACAGTTACAATTTGATATTGCTGACGTAAATTATGTAATGACCCTGGTCACGCCAGACGTATTATTTTACATTGTTGGTTCATACAGCTACAGAAGGCTGAGAGAAAGAACATATAAGGTCTAGAGAATTCATCTGTGAGCTACTTTTAAACGTTCCTGTTTATGACCTTAACTAGTCAGTCACACTCTACACTATATTACAAACATACGAAAAGCCGTTTGGCCGGCATATATGACGCAGTTCACCCTGACAATTTGTCTCAAAAAAAAAAAAAAAAGATTGCATCTTATACATTGGAAACTGAAATGTCAGGCAAAAGTTGTATCTGCTGTCCTGTTTCTACATAAACATTACGCGTACTTCTCGCTCGTTTGTCATACGTTTCTAAGAGAAGTTTTGTTCGTTACGAGTTCTATATTTTCTGGTTTGATTCGCTACCTGTAGGCCAGAGATTATTCCATTGAAGTGGTTCAGTGCATGCCACCTTACTTGACTGCTGCAAATTTGAGACTGTTTCAGTTGCACATATTTCAATGGACGCAGCTGTCAAGAAAACTTGACAATGTGGAGTAGTTTTTCATATTTCAGTATTAAAATTTTGTTATTGCTAATCAACAGTTTAAAATGACAAACAGGAAGTCTGACACATACACACAAAGAGAAAAAAATGGAGACAGACCCTATAGCTTGGGAACCGAGAGCGGAAGAGGAGAGACAAAAAAGTTCTCATAGAGCGTGTTCTAATCTGTCACCGTAAGACAGTCCTCAACTCCATCGCTTTACTCAGCACCAGCGGGAGCGTGATCAAATACGAGACGTATTCCCACGTTCGGTCAAAAAATGGCGGAGAGCAAGACTAAACAGCGAATTAACATCAAGTTTCTCGTGAAGTGATGTGTGTGTGAGTGTCTGTGTGTTTGTGTGTATGTCTCTGTGTGTTTTTCTGTGTTTCCGTGTGTGTGTATGTGTGTATATGTGTCTGTGTGTCTGTGTGTTTGTGTGTGTCTGTGTGTTTCTGTGTGTGTCTGTGTGTGCATTTCTGTGTATGTGTGTGTTTCTGTATGTCTGTGTATGTTTCTGTATGTCTGTTTGTGTCTCTGTGTGTATGTTTATGTGTGTGTGTCTTTGTCTATGTGTGTCTGTGTGCGTTTGTGTGTGTCTGTGTCTCTGTGTGTGTCTGTGTTCTGTATGTCTGTGTGTCTGTGTGTGTCTGGGTTTTTGTATATCTCTGTGTCTGTGTGTGTGTGAGAGAGAGAGAGAGAGAGAGAGAGAGAGAGACACACACAAGTACGAGTCTAGTACGTTATTATAGGATTGCATTCAAGTTTAGCATACTACGGCATAGGACGATACTTGTGGGTTTGTCCTCATATGTCCTTCAGTATCGAGGGGAGAAATAGACGTTTTGGTAAGTCTCGGTAAAGTCCTTCATATGATGGGATATTTAAGGTTTCTGTAATTTTCTTCCTGCACCACTTATGGGTGGCCTCTTTCTTTTTCTCTCTCTCTCTCTCTCTCTCTCTCTCTCTATATATATATATATATATATATATATATATCTCCTCTCTCTCTTCTCTGTCTCTCGTCTCTCTCTTCTCCCTTTCTCCTCTCTCTCTCTCTCTCTCTCTCTCTCTTTCATACAGTTCTTTTCATGAATGTTTTCTGTTTAGCACTAGCCGTGTGATGTGGGGAAAATGTTTAACTTGTTATTTATGTCTGGACGTAGTGTAATACTGGTGTTAGCTTGCCTTGATCTTATCCTTTCTGATGTGGTCTCTTCTTGTCACATTTAATATTCTCCTCAAGCATCTCATTTCTGACGTTTTGATGATTTTCTTTTTTTTTCTTTTAGGTGTTAGAGCCCATGTTTGACAGTGATAGCACAGAGTTGGGAGAAAAACTGTGGGTTTTTTTGTGCTTTTTTGTTTCAGTTGTGATGATGTGTTTTTTTCATTAAAAGTGTCATTTGTCCAGTGACCTAATTTGCTTTATTTTTTATCAGTTTCAGCATCGATTTTCCCAGAGGATGATATTGTTCTACGTAGGTCTTTGGGATGCTTCACTTGTTTCAGTGAATGATTGTCCAGGAAGATCTTTGTTGAGATTTCTTCTCTGGCAATGGTCATGACTTATGCTTTTTTTTCAGCACTGATTTTCATGTGGTCTTTACATGTCATAGCTAAGCTATCCATATTCTGATGTAGGTCTTTCTCTGAAGTGTCTGTAAGTGCTTGGTTGTCAGCATAGGAGTTTATTCATGGTCTAGCTAATGGGTATGTTGTCTGATGGCTATTATCAGTTTGTGGACATTATTTCTGGAGCTGGGCTGTTGGGCAGTTTTGTGGTGAACTTTTTACTATTCACGTTGGTTTCCTTGCAGATGTTACCTATGTATGTTATGAATAGTAAAAGAGAAAGTACACAGCCTCACTCCAAATTCTATGATGAATACTTCAGAGTCCTGCATTTGTTTTGTTTTCATACAGGTTTTTGCACAAGTTTATGAGGTGTGCACCAAGTCCATAATGTTGCGAGGTTTCCTACCGTCTACACGTATCTAGTGTATTGAATACTTTTTCTTGATCTACATACGCTATGTGCACTATCTAAAGGTAAAGGTAAAGTTAACCCTGTCATGCCTTATTACCATATAAGGGATATGGTCTTATTGCTCATATTTTCCTTGAAATGTCAGCACACTAGAGGGTGATATAATGAGCATTACTCCAAAAGAAGTGGGGTACCCATTTCTACAAGTGGATGACTGGGGCGCATCCAGCCGGATTCGAACCCCCCCGACCTTCGCCCTGGGAGACTAAATGCCCACTATCTGGTTGTGTTTAATTGCTTTTTTTCTGTTAGCTGTCTTAGTGGGAAGACGTTTCTATTTTTTTTCCTAAATTTCACCTTTCATTTATCTCTAGTTCAGACATTATACTTTTATCTCTAGTTCAGACATTATACTTTTAACTCTAGTTCAGACATTATACTTTTATCTCTAGTTCTGACGTTATACTTTTATCTCTAGTTCAGACGTTGTACTTTTAACTCTAGTTCGCTGTTGGCGAGATTCTTCAGCTGCCGTGCGTGGAGCGGTGCTCCTCCCGGCCAATGAAGAAAGGTGCAAATGGGGTTGCCGCGCAGCATCACTACAGAAAAGTCAACAGTCAAATCACGGCACCTCTGGTCTGGAGGTCGGCCACGTCCTGAATGCAGTCATATCGGGTGAAATGCATGAACCGGCTTATCCTAGAGGTTAAGACATTGCTGGCGAGACTCTTCGAATGCCGCGCGTGGAGTGAAGCTCCTCCCGGTCAAGGAAGTAAACAAAATAAATAAAAAGAAATAAAGGTTGCTGTGCGGTGCCGATGTGAAAAGGTGGTGGAAAGGATAAAGTGAAGTCTAATCGGTATGTCCAGTAGTATCACTGCGAGAGCTACACATACTACGGCACCTCTGCTCTAGAGGCCGGCCACGTCCGAAATACACCTACACTGGTGAAATATGCCTAAACCGGCACACACCAGGCACGGAACTTGATGGCTAGACATGTCACGCCACCTCCGCTCTAGAGGTCGATCACGCCTGATATACACCCATACTGGTGAATTTTGCCTAAACCGGCTCATACCAGGGGTGAATCTTGAAGGCTATGCATGTCACAGTACCTCTGCTCTAGAGGTCGGTCACGTCCCAAACACGCCCATACTGGGATAATATGCCTAAACCGGCTCAACCCAGGGGTGGAAGTCACTAGTGGCGAGGATTCGTCCTCCTGGACAAAAGCTCCATCCTGGTCACAACTAGGAAGGGTAGCGGCCACGATCGCAAAATGCTGAAGTCGGAGACACTGGACCAGGGCAGTCTAGATAGGCAACCACCTCTCACCCGGCGGGGATGTTCGTGTATCCTAATCACGCTGAGGTTTTCCGGTGAGAAAGTCCAACTCTGGTCTAGGTGGGCTACCGCCTCTCACCCAGCGGGGATGCACTGATATCCTAAACACGTCGAGGTCTTCCGGTGAGAAAGTCCAACTCTAGACTAAACTGGTGCAATGAAAACCACGGTGTCACGCAATCCGCTTCTGAGACCCACCAAGAATACAGGCTAAAGCCCTGCGATAATATGAAACCCTTGTGGTCCTCTTGTGGATCTCGTGTGGTCCTTTCGGGGACCACACAGGAGACCACGGGACCTAACGAGGACCACAGGTGTAAATTCAGTAGGATCACAGTGCGGTTTTGGTGGTAGAAGCGAACGAAGAAGAAGAAGAACTCTAGTTCAGACATTATACTTTTAACTCTAGTTCAGACAGTATACCTTTATCCTCATTAAATTTATTATAAGATGTAGGACCTACTGTATTAAAATTATCATGTTTTGAAAAAAATTATCCGAAGTGTTTAATAAAAACGGAGTGCACTTTTAGGCTAGTGCTTCTTATTCGGCTACATGTAGACTATAAAATATATACACTATATGTTGCCACGCTTGTACTTTCATGAATGATCATTTGATACTTTTTTTTCTAAAACTGAGACGAAATTTAATATTAATTATTGTAGTGGCCATTTTCGCCGAAAATGTATCTTAAATGACATGTGTGTCGGAAACTGGAAGTTTAATCAGCCAAGGTATTTCCTTCTGTTTTTATACACCTGGAGATAGTTGTTAGAACATTTAAGGAATGTGGCATTATTAATACCTTTGATAGTGCTTAGATAATTTACTGTGTGAAGACAAGGATGAACTTCTTCCTGATAAAGAAGAAACCACAAGCTGTGCCTGATTAAAATCTTAAGGGGTTGATTTTTTTTTTTAAGGGTGAAGATTAAAACCTTCAATATAACTGAACATGTTTTTCATTGACAGATTATTCCCTTTTTTTTTCATTATCAAAAGGAGGGGTGGGGTGGGGTGGGGTGGGGGGGATGAGCCTAACAGCATTAGTTTAACTTTAGTGCCTGGGAGGTCTGATGAAAAACTTATTTCATTAAACACTTTTTACAGGAATCTCCTTGTGTATCACAGTCTGAAAACCTCTGAAATCTAATAAATGTGTTAGTATTAACAGTACTAAACAATTACTAAAGTTTACATGAATAGAGACAATGAAGAACAACAAAAATTGTACACGACCAGTCAAGTATGTCGGCTGCTCATCATAGGAAGGTGAAGGGTATTAGTATAGTGCATGGGTTGGTGGGAGGGGGGGGGGGCGAGAGAAATTAACTGTACATTAACGAAACAAATACAGCTAAAAGTATCCATGCGCAGAACTTACCGCATTTGCTCCAGTAACGGCCCATATGTCTTGTCTGCTATGTCCCTGTAACTGCCAGATTGTCTTCTTTGCAGCCGATGCTGTGAAGGTGTTGAGGCGCAGCATCGTGTCGAATTAGGAGCGGGTTATGGTGGCTATTTTTTCAGTCCCTAATTGGAGCTAAAAAAAGAGGGGGGGGGGGGAAACAAAGCTTCTTTAGACTCCACCGTCATGGTGACCATAGCGAACCCTTCCCCCCCCCCCGTTAGATAGGTTAAGTCTGTCACGGGGGCGTCATAGGACAGGTGGGACTGGGTCTTGATCAACTATGTTCGGCAGACCTGGTGGTAGCATGTCAGCTACGGGTCATTGATTGGCCAAATCGGGGAGCGTCTTCCTTCTCCCCCTCCACCCCCCCCCAACGGTCCGTATTATAAAACTGTAGTTTTGAAGCTCGGGGGAACGGGGAGGGGGGAGAGGTTTCACTGAAAGCTCCAAAAGTCTTATCATTTAAGTCCCCGCCCTGGAGAAAGGCAATGCTTTCTTGTAGTTCTGTGTTCTTCTGTTGAGTGTAACAGGTAGCAAGGCAGTAATGCTTTGTTTTACGTCTTACATCTTACATCCTTCCCGTGCCGTTAAACGTCACATAAGACTCGCATGGTAGTTCGCCCAGTTTTTCTGTTTTCGGCGAACTTTACAACCTCATCAGGAGATTTTATGCCTACTAATTTGGCTTCTCTTAACAATGTCCTCTATAGAGTTCCACATGGTCGAACTCTTTTTCTTCGGACTGTTGTGGTCCACTTGATAGCTTGCTTTGGAATTCTCTGACTGTTTCTTCTCATCACGTGACCGATATTGTCCATCTTTTTTTTCTGATCAACCATGAGACAGGTTGTTGTTTGTTCATCTGTCATATCTTGCGTTGTTCTTGAATTCGTTCCACTTTATACCAAGTATTTTCCTTTGGAATTTGTTTTCAAAAAAGTCTAATTTGTTGTTGAATTTTTTAGGTGTTATCCAGCTTTCGCATGCATACATTTGAATTTGTTTTACAGCGACATTTAATTTTCTGCCAGGTTACATTTCAATCAGAACTCCCGTGTAGTTTAAATTCATGCCGGATATTACCAGTCACAGTTACTAGAAAGCGTGTCGCTTCCAGAGAGAGGGAGTATTTGCAAACAGGTCGAGGAACACCTCACTACACTGAAAGCAAAGTTGTCATAGAATGAAGTGAAGTATCAAGCTATATTCTGTGCCTAACTTTGCTCTAGTCAAAATGTATAAGTATATGTTAAAGAAATAATATTTAACATAGGATTCATGTGAATCTATACTTTGTCTCCTCTCTCTAATTCTTCGTCCTGTTTGTGTTTATATGATGAAAGCTAACGCCGAAACGTCACAACTTTGCAGTCGTTAAGTAATAAAGCTGTTCGTAATTTTTGTTCCTAGTTTATACATTTTGGTATCACAGCTTTACTGCAGTGCCTCGTGTATGGTTGTTTACGTTTACACTAATTATTCGCTCTAGTCAGGGAAGGGAAAAAACTGGGAAAGACTGCGTGCTAAACAGATGTAATATGAGAAGTTCATTCGTTAAATTTCATGAGTTTCCCATAGCTGATAAGGTTTTTTACATCCTCACATTCTTGTTTCATGTCGTCACAGAGACTTCAAGAACGTGCTTACACCTACACAAGGTTGATTAAAAAAATTTCTGGTCACTCATCCGTGGAGTAATGTCTTTCTTCAAGCTTGACCAGGCCTACCGCTACTTGTCATGATTTTGGGATTTACTAGTCTCAGAACTAAAAGGAAATGGACATATGTTGGTCACGAAGAAACAGTCAGAGAATCCCAAAATAATGTGTCAAATGGAACACAACAGGCCGAAGAAAAAAAAGGTCGACCAGGCGAAATATTGTTAAGAGAGAGCAGATTAGCAGGCATAAAATCCCTTGATGAGGTTGAAAACCTCGCTCAAAACAGGAAAACTAGGCCAACTACCATGCGGCCCTATGTGACGCTTAATGGCGCAGGAAGGATGTAAGATGTTAAGTCTCAGAACATTATTTACTGTTATTAATGCTGTCTCTAACAGCATTTATTTACTCTCATTGTGATTCTCATCTTGGTTATGGCATCAAAGGACTTCCGTTTCAAACTAAATCAGTTACCCCGAAAGTGTAACCAGTACCGCCACTGGCTTTTACCAGGATGTTTATTGAATATAATATAACAACAACAATAACAGTAACAACAAAAAAGTGAAAAAACGCACGGATATAAATAATTTATTTTTCCAATAAGAGCAAGCGTACAGCTACCAAGAAAAAAATGGATGTAATAACACCTTGCTGTCTCCTGATTGGGCCTACTTTTAAATTCCAATAAAACAAACATATTTAGAGAAATGATTCTTAATCTTTTTTAGCCTTGGGCCCCCTTTCCTACCTTAGAATGGCTGCTGGCCCCCTTTCCGGGCTGAGAACAGCTGTCGACCCTCTTTCTCGCTTGAGAACACCTGTGGGCCCTTCTTCTCTCCTTGAGAGTAACTGTGGACCCTTCATTAAAAAGAAAGCAATAAATGGGACCCAGATGATGCTAATATTTTGCTTAATCGAGCAAATCCATTTGCTGGTCCATGGGCCTCCAAAAATCCTTCAGTGAAACCCCTAGGGATACATAGACCTCTACCAGTGATGTAGTCAGCGAAAAAGGTTTTTTTTTTTTTCAGACGAAAGTTAAATGACACTAGTAAAGGATTTCTATCTATTCTTTCCAAAATTTTATTTGAATTTTCTAACTCTCTTTTGAGTTTATTTATCATGCTCGGTGCTGTAAGATCTGGAACAGCAGAAGTTGGCCCAAAGACTGGAAATGCCCCTTCTGCCGAAGAATGCCATCTAAAAATATGTGCGAACTAAAGAACCACCGCGCTTACAAGTCATGCAGCAAGATGTTGCTACGAATCATATTGAAAAGGGTGAAGAGAAAAATAGAACAAGAAATACATGGATGCAGGTGGGTTTCAGATCAGGCAGGGGAACCATAAATTATATACTAAACATGAGGAACATCATAGAAAAGTGTAGATAGTTTAATGTGGATCTATACATTTGTTTTGTAGACTACTCCAAAGCTTTTATCTGTGTCATTAACAGTTATGGTCTATTAAAAACAACATGGGTTTTCCAGTCATCTGGTACGTCTCATCGCTAAACTGTATCAAGATGAGCAAGCTGCAGTGAGGGCAGGTGGCCAAACCTCGGGTTGGTTTGTCGTACAAAAGGGAGTAAGACAGGGATGTATCCTTTCTCCACACTTGTTTAACATCTACGCTGAAAACATCATGAAACAGCTAAATTTGACTCTTTCAACATCGGGGGCCACCGGATTCCAGAAATTGGATACGCCGATGATGCTATCCTTCTATCAAACATCTCAGAAGGACTGCAACAGTTGATTCTCTCAACCAAAAGACACAGCGAAGCTCAGAACCTCTTTTTAAACACCAGATTAAAAAAGTAATGATAACTGACAAAATGAGAAACAAACTCAAAATCACACTGGACCATCAAGAGATTGAAAACGTAAATAAATTTGAATATCTAGATTCAATAATCACCAGCAATGGTGATTGCGCAATGGAAATCAAAAGAAGATTAGCAGTTACATCATAGAAGCTAGCACTAATGAAGAGTATGCGGCAAGATACAAACAAGAAAACAAAGTTATGTTTACTAAGAGCTTACATATTCCCAGTGGCAACATACGGATACAAACATGAACGCTTTACAAATCACCAGAATAGAGAATAACACCACTTGAAATGAAGTGTTACGTCAGGGCACTTAGAATATCATGGATAGAACGAAAATCAAATAAAGAGATATTGATGGGATTATGTGTCGCAGAAAATTGTTTCGTAACACCATAAAAATTAGAGAGCTGAGATACTTCGGCCACATCAAGAGACACAATAGCTTGGAGATGATGACAGTAGAAGGCAAAGTGCCAGGTGAAAGAGAAAAGGGACGGCTTCGCCGCAGATAGACTTAGGACATCACAGAAAGTCTGAATATGTCACTGCGAGAAGCTGGACAACTTGCGCAAGATCGTATTGCATTCAGGGAGGCTGAGAGAGGGATAACATTCTAGAAAGGACATAGGACATGTCACATGAAACGAACAAAAAAAATTCACCCTTGTATTGTGAGACGACGTAATTAGAAAATGTAGTGTTCGACCACCGTAATTGTAAATATTTTACGATATGACGTAAAAACGATGTACGCTGTGTGAGCTTGGGCCTACATGGTGAAGAAAGGTTATGTAGTATTATGAGATGGTGTAACTTGGAAAGAAGTGCCATGTTAAAGTTTATGAAATAACGGGACTAAACAAAAGTATGTAAAGTTCACGAGACACATTATTTATAAATAAAAGAAATGAATGTAAATTGTGTGAATCCGTGAACATTCTGATGATGCACTTGAAACAAACAGTACTTGCTCATTTCTACTAAATTATACCGAAAGCACACTGGATACGCTTACCTCGTATAGAAGAAAAGAAATGAAACAATCTGAAACGAAACAATATTTATTCCTTTCATCTGTTTATATGTTATTCTTTTTTTGTCACAGCTCACACTGTCACAAATCACGTTGAGACGACTCATCAGCAATATTGTCACAATCTTGTCACAACTCATCAGCTCGTATTGTCACAGCTAATCAGCTCATTTTGTCACAAAATTATATTAAACAGAACAGAAAAACGTGAACCGACATTCACTAGAGTGGAATGTTCAGATTCTGGTTGAGACTTTCCACTATGAGAATTATCCAAAGAGTTTTCCAGGTTTTTTTTTGTTTTGTTTTTGTTTTGAGGACTCATGTACCTGGCACAAAAGGACAACTCAGAAGGACTGCAACAATAACACTAACAACAAAAAAAAGAAGAAAAAGAAGACCACGTGAAACTCTAAAGAGAACACTGGAGAGGCCAGATTAGTAAGCATAAAATCCTTTGATGAGGTTGAAAAGCTCGCAGAAAACAGGAAAACTTGGCCAACTACCATGCGAGCCTTATGTGACGTTAGAGAGTGATTTATTGCTCGTTTGATACTTTATTGAGCCGTCATTCTCACTTTGTGCCTTCTAATACTGGAACGTTTCATATTAAATTCCTTAACTTTAGAAGATATTGTTTCACTGAGTAGGACGTGGCGAAGCACAGCTAAATGATATGACGTAAAAACGTCATATCAGACGCTGACACATATGTTAAACGTGTGTGCCAGCGCAACTGTGTGTTCATATCTGGCTTAGCAATATGTTTGTGTCTTTTTCATTTGCAGCTTCATATCTCACAGAACAGAGCGTAAAACAATGTTTCACGTATCTAACCAATTTTCATGGTGTGTTCCACTCATCCCTGTCCCTAGTTTTCCTATCACTTTTTTCCATCCCTCCCTGTCCCCAGTTTTCCTATCACATTATTCCATACCTCCTCGTTCCCGGTTCTCCTTATTATATTATTCCATCCCTCCCTGTTCCCGGTTCTTCTTACCACTTTATTCCATCCCTCCCTGTTCCCGGTTCTTCTTACCACTTTATTCCATCCCTCCCTGTTCCCGGTTCTTCTTACCACTTTATTCCATCCCTCCCTGTTCCCGGTTCTTCTTACCACTTTATTCCATCCCTCCCTATTCCCAGTTCTCCTTACCACTTTATTCCATCCCTCCCTGTTCCCAGTTCTCCTTACCACTTTATTCCATCCCTCCTTATTCCCAGTTCTCCTTATCACTTTATTCCATCCCTCCTTATTCCCAGTTCTCCTTACCACTTTATTCCATCCCTCCCTGTTCCCGGTTCTCCTTACCACTTTATTCCATCCCTCCCTGTTCCCAGTTCTCCTTACCACTTTATTCCATCCCTCCTTATTCCCAGTTCTCCTTATCACTATTCCGTCTCTCCCCGTTCCCAGTTCTCCTTATCACTTTGTCCCATCCCTCCTTATCTTCAAGTCGTCTTATAACTTTATTCCATCCTTCCTCGTTCTTAGTTCTCCTTATCACATTATTCCATCCCTCCCTGTTCCCAGTTCTCCTTATCACTTTATTCCATCCCTCCTTGTCTTCATGTTATCTTATCACTTTATTCTATTCCTCCTTGTCTTCAGGTCATCTTATCACTTTATTCCATCCCTTCTCATTCTTAGTTCTCCTTATCACTTTATTTCGTCCCTCCCTGTTCCCAGTTCTCCTGATTACTTTATTCCATCTCTCTTCATTCTTAGTTCTTCTTATCACTTTATTCCACCCTTCTTCATTCTTAGTTCTTCTCATCTCTTTATTCCATCCCTTCTCTTTCTTAGTTCTTCTTATCACGTTGTTCCATCTCTCCCCGTTCCCAATTCTCTTTATCATAATCCGAACTCCGTCTTACAATAAATCAGTCGAATTTCCACGAGATATCAGTTATGCAGGGTTCCCCGGATAACTATGAATCGGACAGACTTTTAAAATCAAAATCCTCAGTGTAAGTGTTTGAGTTTTCCGATCCCTGGGTTTACGAGTTTTCACTCCTTTCCCTTGTCCCAGATAATGAAACATACAGGTTCTCTTCAGCTCTTCTACATCTCCATACAGAATATCGGTGATTGAGAAGTGTGGGTGGTATCAGGTTCTTCCGAAGGTCCTTCAATGCACTGCAGTCCACCACTAAAATGGTTGTGACAGGACACTAAATTAGTTGTGACAGGACACTAAATTGGTTGTGACAGGACACTAAATTGATTGTGACAGGACACTAAATTGGTTGTGACAGGACACCAAAATTGGTTGTGACAGGACACTAAATTGGTTGTGACAGGACACTAAATTGGTTGTGACAGGACACTAAAATTGTTGTGACATGACACTA
Source organism: Achatina immaculata (assembly GCA_009760885.1). Taxonomy (NCBI): domain Eukaryota; kingdom Metazoa; phylum Mollusca; class Gastropoda; order Stylommatophora; family Achatinidae; genus Lissachatina; species Lissachatina immaculata. Next base: position 65,059,567 of record CM019720.1, on the reverse strand, counting down.
AAATGGTTGTGACAGGACACTAAAATGGTTGTGACATGACACTAAATTGGTTGGCAACAGAAAAAGGCATTCAGATCCGCGTTTTGAGGCACAGTGAATATGGCCAGAAAAATCTGAGCAGTCTCGGTATGTAAGGAAAAGACTGGGTCAGTGCGAATTGAATGGACTGGGTGATTATGGAAAAAAAAGGATTGGATCAATGTGCAGTGAAATGACTAGCTCATTATGGAAGGAAAGGATTGGATGAATGCTGACTGAACGGACTAGTGAATGTTTAAAGAACCCCTAGGCTTAATTCTGCACTGAATGAAAGCCACTTTCTTCTTCGTCACACGAAGATACAAGTCTGGCTGTCTGTAAGTCTGGCTAGCTACATCTACAGAAAACTGGCAAACATTAATGTCAACTAGTGGAAGGCGGTTATACCACACATCGCTACACGACATCTCAACCTAGAATAAAAGAATTGTGAGGAATGTGTTTAATGTTCCCTTTCAGTCTGGTTACCACACATTATATGCGATGTGGACATCAGATCAGAACACAACAGTAGCCACCAACACAATACAAGACTCGCTCAGAAAACTTGAATTGGACTAAAAGATGCCTAATGACTGTTAACCAGGAAAAGACAATTTCCACATTCTTCTCACTGCCAGTAAAAATATAAAGAGAAAACAAAAAAATTAATGGATACAACCTCCCAACTGAAGACAGCCCAACATACTTAGGCATCACTCTAGACCCCCGCCTGACCTGGAAAAATAATATCAACAAAAATGAAGAAGAAGAAGAAGAAGAAGAATGAAAATGATAGGGGAAAGAATCTGGGAAGCAAAGCACAATAAACAAAAAATATGTCCAGGAAGAGTGAATATGGAATATGGTTAATGGAATATGGTGTGACAGCATGGGCAACAGCTACCAGTAATCGGGCACTAAGAATCATAACAGGCGCAATGAAAACAACAGCAATAAAAGAACTAGACAATGTAACACGAATACAACATCTGGAAGACAGAATGAAACTGAGAACATCTAGAAGACAGAAGGGAACTGAGAACATCTAGAAGACAGAAGGGAACTGAGAACATCTAGAAGACAGAAGGGAACTGAGAACATCTAGAAGACAGAAGGGAACTGAGAACATCTAGAAGACAGAAGGGAACTGAGAACACTGATGCAGGCAAAGAAATTCAAAAGATCAAAAGAACACCCAATGTTTGATCGTATGCACACCCAAGACAAAGCAGACTAAAGAGAAGATACTTCATCTAAAGAGCGAAGAAACTCCTGCAAGATGTCCCAACAACCCCTTATACACGAAGCAAGCATCTTCAATCATTTTGCAAATTCCCATCATGGAAAATTTTTTTTTATAAAAAAAACTCACAGAATTGGGAGATCAACTCCCAGGAATACAGAAAAAGGAACTCAAACAGTAAAAGAAAAACAAGTGATAGGAGTGGAGTACATTTGAAAAAAAAACTACCACAGAAAGCACTGGACATACATATGTCCAGAAGGCAGTCCAACAATCACAACAAGGGCAATGGACAACATGGGAGGAAGTCCTGCAGAGATCACTAACATGGAATGACATCTGGAAAATGGCACCCTTGAGGCTCAGCTTCATCATCAGAGCTACTTATGACCTTCTGCCTACAGGCTCCAACCTATACAAATGGGGTGTATCAGAAGATACAAAGTGCCCTTTCTGCAACGAAAGGCAAACATTGGAGCATGTGCTGTCAGCATGTAGAGTGTCTTTAGGCCAAGGACGGTACACCTGACGGCACAACAGAGTGCTGCAGGAACTAGTAGCCATCGTATACAGGGCAAAAGATAAAGCAAATAACAGCAAAAGAGTTGAGGTCCCACCTAAATACTTCATAGGCGCTGGTACGACATCAAATATTGAAACCAGGGACATTCCCTTATCATCACTGCTGGGTGGTACAAATGACTGGGATGTGATAGCGGACCTTCCAGGAAGAAGAGAATACCCAACTGCAATCAAGAACACAGGAATGCGACCGGACATTGTAGTGTACTCCATAGAAAAACAGGAATTAATAATGATCGAGCTTACGGTCCCGTAGGAAACTAGAATAGAGGAACAGCATTTATTCAAATTTGAGAAGTACAATGATCTGGTCAAGCAAATGAGGCAAGGGGCAGGAATCAGGGCAAAAGTGATAGCTGTAGAAGTGGGAGCAAGAGGATTCGTAGCAACATCAGCATATGACATATGTAAGTGAGCAGATCACTTCGACCCAACAGATTGTGAACGATGTTAATGGTGATCCAATATGCAAACCAGAGAGGGAAGTACAACGATGGAGACAGTACTTCGACAAGTTACTCAATATACCATCCAATGCAAGCCAACCCATGATAACAACACAGCTGGCCCAATAGAACTGGAACCAGACATACGGCAAGCTGAAATCAGACAACAATGAGCAACGCCCTGTGCCCGTACTTTATTTTTACAAGTCAAAGGGATGTAATCAGTGAAATATGTTGGACACGTGGTTCTAGAAGATAGGTAGCAATTATCATCTCCGTTACCTAGAAAATGTCCTTCGGAAAGAATTCAGCCGCATCCAACTAGTGAGCCGCAAAAAAGCATTCAGAAAAAAAAAAACCTGTTACCCCAGCAGACAGAGTTAAATTAGTACAACCTTTTCACTTGCATGGTCAGATGGTTAAGAAAATTCTTTATCCTCATCTGCCACTAATCCAACTCGACCCCGACACTCGCGGCATTTTCTCTGATCCACCCCTATTAGCATACAAACAGGAATCAAATCTTAAGGACATTCTCGTCCATAGCCACTTGAAGCGGAACCTTGCATACGTTGGCACAAGAAAATGTAACCGCCCTCGCTGTGTTACCTGTCGGGTAGTCTGAGAAACGAAAACGATCACCTTTTCCCAAAAATATCCTCACTCTCCATGAGGGATTCACATGCGAGTCCCGCAATGTGATATATGTCATTGTATGCAAAAAATGCAGGATAACTTATATTGGTGAAACTGGCCTCAGATTAGGGGACCGAATGCAAAAACATATGTACGATATCACCCAGCATGTTTTGAAACCAATCCTTAATCAGTTCAATGGCCTCAACCACATACACAAATCTGACTTTCTGGTAACAGCCATCAAACAATGTCACGCAGATGACACAACCCGCCTAGCGCTTGAGAAACGCTACGTTCAGGAATATGGGACTCTGGGACCACATGGTTTGAACTCGTTAATCGGCTACACATAACATTCTTCTCTTCCACAATCCCTCTCCACTAAGTTCCACTCCCTTCTCACTTGTTACACATAGTTCAGAACCTCCTCACAGCATCACATTACAACCCTTCTACCCTCACATATTTCACCTTCCCCCGGCTAGATTACCATTGTATCACTCTCTCCCCCCTCCACGGTTACCCCACCCAACACACCTATCACACATCCAAAGTCTCCATTTAAATACTCTCTACATTCCACTTTGCTAATTTCTGACACACAGTGAAGTCGCGAGATATTACAGTGGAGCCAGGAAATATAAAAACAGAAAGATGGAAAACACTAGAGAGACTCGGACAGAGAGGCCTCAGACAGAGATGGCTCAGAGAGAGATGGCTCAGACAGACAGCGAAGCCCCAGACAGAGATGGTCAGACAGAACTCAGACAGAGAGGGCTCAGACAGAGATGGCTCAGACAGAACTCAGATAGAGAAGCCTTAGACAGAGACAGCTCAGACATAGGAGTCAGATATTGTTGAGAGTTTTTCTAGACGTGATTGATAAGTATAATCATGTATTGTCATAGCTGGTTGTAGGAGAAAAACAGTTGCTCCAGTCATGTAAAGTATTGTTGTTTGTCCCATTGGACATAGTTTTGTGTAGGAGGGCTTGATTATGTTACTTACTAGTTTTTAAGTTTTGTAGTAGAGGTTCTCCTACTATTAGTGTAGGACTTAGGGTGGAAGTGTTATAATGTTTTTGGGGGGATATTGATCCAAGTGTTGGAACAATGTGGAGCTGACGTCTGTAAGTATGTTTTGATTCATATTTGTTCCTATAGCAGGATAATTCCCTTGCCAGGGCACTTGACACTATATTTTTGGGGTATTGTTTGATTCATCCCTCATCTCGTGATCCATATCTCAATCAATCAATCAATCAATCAAGTGCCGTGCCGCGTGGCGTAGGCGATCATTTCTCTCCACAATTCCCTGTCTTTAGACTTATGAGATCCGGCGGTGACTTTTTTCCAAGCCACACTGATAGCCCATCCAGTAACTTCTCTCTCTGTGTCTTCCTCTGTCTCTTCTTCCCTCACTTTTTCCAGTTGCCACAATGTGATCCAATTTTACTATTACCAGAAAATTTCGTACAAATCTAGCTTGTCTGCCTCTGATCTTTGCTTCTTCTTCTTCTTCTTCTTCTTCTTCGTTCGCACTGTCTGTCTATATCTGCAGTCCTGTCTCTTGGATAAATTTCACTGTTTTTTGTAACTCATGTATGGAACCGTAGAGCTTATCTTCTTTAGTGGTTTCACTGGGCCAGTAATTATTTCTCAGTGTCTCGTAGTTGATGCAGTTCTGGAGGATATGTTCCACGGTTTGGGGCACCTGGGCACATGTACATAGATTAGTAGTACCAACCTTAAACTTTGTATACATATGACTTCGGAGTCGGCTGTGTCCTGTTCGGAGACGGAAGATGGTGACTTGTTCCTTTCTGTTTAGCATGTGATAGTCATCATGTGGTGGTGTTTGTGGCTTCCTGTAGGTTTTTATCATGCTTTTCTTCTGATTATAGGTGACTGGTATGTCTGGTTGCTCCATTTCAGTGCCCTCTTTAGCCAGATGGTCAGCTTTCTCATTGCCTGGTATCCCACAGTGGGAGGGAATCCACTGCAAAGTGACTCCATGTTGTAAGCCAATTTTTGACAAGGCATCCTTAAGGTCTGGTAGTTTGTTGCACTGAAGAGCCTCCAGTACTGATCTTGCATCTGTGAGAATTACTACAGGACATGTATCAATTCTGGAGTCTGATAGTTTTTCAACTGCAGCAATAATTGCCCTAACTTCTGCATCAAAGTTGTTGCAGTATTTACCAGTGGGTATGGAAATCTTGTCAATGGTGTTGTTTGGATATTCAATATATGCTCCTGCCCCACCATTTTTTATGGCATTATGTGCAGATCCATCTGTATACACACGTATCCAGGTGTCACATGGATATTTGTCATCTAGAACACTAAGTGTGGCTATTGATCTTACAAGACTGCTCTGCATCTCACCATTCTGCACACCTTTCACTTCAGTCTGAATAGTTACTTGTGTATAATCTGCTTCTTTCCATGGTGTATGCTCTGGTACAGATGATAATGGAGTGACTACAGTTGGAAGGTCAGGTATCAGCTTACGCATACGCTTGGCCTGATGAATGAAGCTGCTTCTTTTAAGCCGTCCTAATGCCAAGTTATTGAATCTCTCCTTCAGGGGATGGCTTACAGAGCTAAGGAATTTTTCTCCCATGGTCATGACCTTTGTGTCTCTACGTTCCTTTAGCGGCTGAACACCAACTATTTTCTGCATTTCTACTATTGGTGTGGACCTCATGGCACCTGTGATAATCCGTAGTGACTGATTTTGAACTTTGTCTAGATTATGCAGCGTAGTGTTTGATGCTGTGCACCAAGATGTTGAGCCATATTCTAAATGTGGTAGAATACTTTGCTGATATACATTCTTGAGGATTCTTTCACTAGCTCCCCATGTAGTCCCACTCAATTTTCTTAATATGGCTAGTTTTCTTCTGGCTTTTGCTTCTGCACTGTTGATGTGTTGCTTCCAAGTCAGTTTTGAGTCAAGAGTCACTCCTAAGTAAGTGGGTTGGTTGTCCATCCTTAAGGGTATTTCATTTACAAAGATCTTACCTGCTTTCTGTTTAGATGAGAGGGTGAACAGAGTGGTACTTGATTTCTCTGTGTTGATACTTACACACCATTTGTTTGTCCATGATGTCAAGATGTCTGCTGCTCTTTGGAGTCTCTGTGTAGCAACTGTCGCATATTCATCTGTACACCACATGACCAGATCATCTGCATACAGTGCTGCTTTGATTCCATAGGGAAGTTCCTTGACCAGGTCATTAATGAATACAAGGAATAGTGTAGGCGAAAGGACTCCTCCTTGTGGTACACCGTGTCGCAGAAGTACTTTCTGGCTTTTGTGTCCATCCATTACTACTCTATCTGATCTTTGCTGTAATTTGCCTTTTAACTCCAGCCTCTCTTAAGACTTCTTCGTTTGTTTTCCTAGCTGTCCATAGTACCTTCAACATCCTTCTTATGAATCACATTTCCATGGCCTCCATTTCTCGTTGTACTCTCTTATTCATGGAAGAATCTATTCTTATATTAAAGCTTTTTTGGTTACTGGAAACTATAAATTGGAGACTCTCTTGTGACGACGTGTTCACTTCTTGTGTTGCACTGTGGAATGACAGGCTGGTTATTTTTAGTCTTGTAGTCAGGCAGACCGCGTGAAACTCTGAAGAGGACATTATTAAGAGAGGCCAAATTAACAGACATAAAATTCTTTGATGAAGTTGAATGACTCGCCGAAGACAGGACAAATTGGCGAACTACTTTGCGAGCCCTATGTGACGTTTAACGGCACGGGAAGGATATAAGATATAAGATAAGTCAAGGACGTCTATATTATAACTGAGTGAACTTGTTGAGAACCCGTGTTGTGCCATTACTTTGCGTTTAGTTTAGTAACAACTTAGTGGATTCCAGTTTTGGGAATAGCTAACTTGAGCAGTAAAGAGAAAGCTAATTGCATTCACACTCTTTCAGTAAAACACACAGCTGGCCAATCTAACTTGTTCTTTCAATAGTCATGGTAACTGTTTCATAAAGCTATCCTATTTTACGGGTAACTAGCACCGGGTTACATCATCAGAGCAGATAACTAGCGCCGGGTAACATCATCAGAGCAGATAACTAGCGCTGGGTAACATCATCAGAGCAGATAACTAGCGCTGGGTAACATCATCAGAGCAGATAACTAGCGCCGGGTAACATCATCAGAGCAGGTAACTAGCGCCGGGTAACATCATCAGAGCAGATAACTAGCGCCGGGTAACATCATCAGAGCAGATAACTAGCGCTGGGTAACATCATCAGAGCAGATAACTAGCGCTGGGTAACATCATCAGAGCAGATAACTAGCACTGGGTAACATCATCAGAGCGAATAACGCTAAAATAGTTGTCTACACAATATCGCGACTCAGAAGACCAGAAAAGGTCTGATTTAGTCTAGATGTTCAGTAAGTGTTGAAATACTTGTGTATCAGTTGTTTACGCCATTACTGTTTCCATTACAATCATTGATATACAGGAATTACAATTTATCAGTAACACTAGTTTTAAAAAAAACATTACTGAGGATTTTGTATGGTCAGGAGGTGGTCCTTGGGGATTGGAGTCATGGGTTAACCACACTGGGTAACACCAGCCCTAGTGACGTCAATGATTATCTATATTTTCCTGTCTTCCCGTGAGAATTTTTGTTTTTTGAACAATGATTTTAACAAAACTTCTTTGTCTTAGTGGGCAGTGGTGGTATAGTGGTTAGTGCACTCTCATGCCGATCAGAAGGTCCCTTGTTCGATTTTCTTACTGGGACGGAATTTTTTATCGGACTGATTGGCACCTGGGTTCACCCACCTCAAAAAATGGGTACCTGGGGCTTCCCTAGGAAAAGAGGCAGTGAGGACAGGTACTGGCGTCCCTAACTCAAATCCTGTTGTGGCCTAGAAGTGTGAAGGCACTTCACAACCCTGCAGCAGGCAAAAGTGTGGAACGCAGATTTTTTTTTTTTGCCCCTGCAACCTCTGAGACTGCTCGGTTTTGTTTTTTTCTGGCTGTCCAACATATGTTACATCTTTCTTCACACACACGTGGCTATTGGCTCCAGGTCAGTTCCGTTTGTTTATTCTCACAAGCGTGTGGTCGTACCATTTTTATATCAGAGATATGGAAACAAACATTTCAAATACCTAGGCAGCACAATATCATCTTCAGGGAAACTTGACGCTAAGATTGAGAAAAGATGCAGTAAAGCGAATCAGGTCACTGGACATATGAAAACTTTACTGAAAAACAAATACGAGTACATCACAATTGAAAACAAAGAGCACCGTACAACACAATTTTCCACTCAACTCTATGCTATCAGTGTCAACATGGACACTAACAGCCAAAAACAAAAGGAAAATATTACGATAGAAATGAGACGTTTAAGGAGAATGTTAAATGTGACAAGAAGAAATCAAATAAGAAATGACACCACCATAGCAAAGTTGGAGTAACACCAGTATTACATTATATCTAGAAATAGCAAGTCAAATGGTTTGACCATGTTACACGGTTACCGCCAGTATGTCACAAAACAATATTCGCACTGAGATTTGTAGGTAGCAGAGGAAGAGGCCGTTCACGCAGGAGATGGAGAGAGGAAATTGCAGAAGCATTAAATATCCCATTATATGAAGAAATCGCCGACTCCTATCAAGACGTCTATTTGTCCCCTCAACACCGAAAGGTATATGAGGAAGGGAGACAAACCACAAAACATGTCTGGCCTGTCTCGGACTGAAAACCTTCGGTACGCCACTGAATGTAAAAATCATGTCTTGATGCACTTTTTCCTATTTGATTATCATTATGCTCCTCTCAGATGGAGGGAACACTTTAACACCTTACTAAACAGAACACAAGCAGCACAAACAATAGACATACCTGAAGCAAACACGGAACAAAACATCAATACAGGACCAATAACAATAAGTGAAGTAAAGGAGGCGATAAAGAAGCTAAAATCAGACAGGGCACCAGGTGAAGATGAAGTAACTGCTGAGATGTTGAAAGCAGAAGAAACAGAAACACCAAAACAACTTTGCCGGATACTACAACAAATTTGGGATCTAGAAAAAGCCCCAGAGAAGTGGAAAACTGGGCTTATAGTAAAACTACCAAAGAAGGGTGACCTCAGAGATTGCGGGAACTGGAGAGGCATTACCCTACTGCCACTCACCAGTAAAGTATTTTGCAGAATAATCATCAACAGAATTGTACCAACACTTGAGGAAAAACTTCGGAAAGAGCAGGCAAGATTTAGGAAAGGAAGATCATGCATAGATCATATATTTGTACTTAGACAAATATTAGAACAGGCAAATGAGTGGCATAGCACAACATATGCATTGTTCATAGATTTTGAGAAAGCCTTTGACAGTGTCAACAGCGATGCACTGTGGAAAATCCTAAGATGGCATGGCCTCCCCCATAAGATAGTAAATGTAATCAAAGCCCTATATGAGGGTTTTCAGTGCAAAGTGATCTGTGGAAAACATACCTCTAGCAGCTTTAGGGTACAAACAGGAGTGAAGCAAGGATGTGTACTATCACCAACATTATTTATCTTAGCAGTAGACTGGTTAATGAAGGAGACAACATCAGACAAACGCAAAGGATTACAATGGACCCTTGACACAGTGCTGGAGGACCTTGACTTTGCGGACGACATTTGTCTATTATCAAGCAGTCACAAAGGTATGCAAGATAAAATAAACAAGCTAACTCAGAATGCAAACAACATAGGACTAAAGATCAACGTAGGAAAGACAAAGTTAATGAAGCAAAATGTGAACAACAGAAATGTACTCAGAGTAGATAACAAGTTAGTGGAGGAAGTCAACGAATTTGTATACCTTGGCAGTAGAGTAGTAGAAAATGGAGACAGCACAGAGGACATCAACAGCAGACTTACTAGAGCAAACCAGGTTTTTGCAGTGCTACAGACTATATGGAAATAAAAAAAACTAAGCATAAATATGAAAATCAGGATATTTAAGAGTAATGTTCTAAGTGTAATACTCTGTGGAAGTGAATGCTGGAAAATCACCAAAACTATAGAAAACAAGTTGAATTCTTTCCAGACTAAACGTTTACGAAGAATTAGAAAAATATTTTGGCCAAACACCATAAGAAATAACATCTTATTAGCAAAATGCAGATGAAGCCACTGACAACAATTATTGAGGAAAGACGATGGCGATGGTTGGGACATGTGCTCCGAATGACTGACAACTCACTACCAAAAAATAGCACTAAGATGGACACCACAGGTGAACAGAAGTAAGGGTAGACCAAAAGAGACATGGAGAAGAACAGAAAGGATGTTGAGCAATAGAGGGCTCACCTGGGCAAGAGCAGAAAAAAAGGCGAAGGACAGGCATTTGTGGAAAACCCTTGCGGAAGCCCCATGTGCCTTGGGCACTTAAGGTTCAGAGAGAGAGAGAGAGAGAGAGAGGGAGAGAGAGAGAGAGATGCTCCTCTCAGATGTATTTGTCACAACTTCTGTTGTATTCGGTCTGATATAGCTTTCCTTTCGACATGTATATGGTAACCTATATCACAGCTATCTCTTGTACTCTTACTACCATCCAGGATCGTGTAAGGACTCTGTTCCTTTTTCCCAGCTTCTTAGGTTTCGGCGGTTGTGACTGAGGATGTTGATTTTTATTATCAATCTCACAAAATTCTGGATTTCTTCCGCCAGCGTGGCTATCCAGAACATGCTTTCTCGTCGTCTTTCCACCACATCAACCATATATTGCGGCCCTCACTCTTAAACCGCGCTGTAGAGACAGAGTCAAACTGATACTTACGCACCACCCTCATAGTTTGGCAGTTAAGAACATACTGTTTCGCCATCTCCATCTCCTCCAGACACGTGAACTTTTTGGGGAACCCCCGTTGGTGGTCTACAGACGGGACAAGAACCTCAGGGACCTTTTAGTTCGAAGTCGCCTTAAAACATATGACATTTTTTTATGGTACCAGACGTTGCGGACGCCGTAGATGCAACACTTGTTCGTTTGTTGTTGAGGCTAGCCAGATATCCTTCCCTAAGTCCACGTTATTAGTTCAGGAGGGGTTCACCTGCACTTCACGCAATGTTATTTATGCTGTTATGTGCAAACGTTGTGATATGAGGTATATAGGGAAGACCAGTTTACGATTAGGAGATCATTTTTGCCAACATCTTAACGACATTTCTAAGAGGGCTTGGACACCCGTGGCTAAACATTTTTGCCTTAGCAACCATAGGGGAAAGCAGGACATTTCTGTTAGTGCGATCTGCTCTCGTTCTGCTGATGTACGATCTCGGAGGGTCCTAGAACAGCGCCTTATTTTCCAGACTGGCTGTCTCCACCCAGCTGGAATTAACAATATCTTCAGCTTCCTTTAACTTCTTTAGTTTTCCACATTTTTTCTGCGATTTATACTCTACTCTCTTTCTCCTAGCGCCCCCCTCCTTACCGCCACTTCTCTTCTTTTCTGCCCCCCCCCCCCCCACAGGTGTTTTTGCTCCTCTGGGCCTTGTCTTATTCACCAGGTTATCTCCCTGCTTTCCTGCCTCCCCTCCCTCTTAACACATGTTTCCCTAGCGGGTTACATGTGTCTATTGCCCTCCCCCTTTTCTCCCCCCCCACCTGTTTTTCTCCGCCTCTTCTTTCCGATTGGCTTCATCTGCTTTCCTCTGTTTCCCCCCCCCCCCCCCCCTTTCCTGTGGTATCTGTGCCTCGTCTGGTCTGAGGGACACGCATTCGTGTGTTCCTACTCTCTTGAGGATGCCACACAGGTAAGATTTTCGTTTAGTTATGTTTTGTCTTGTTTTGTGTACGTAATCACGCAGAAATATTGAGTATTGTGTGTTTTTCATTTATACATTCTCATCTTACTCTCATATTTTCTATTCGTTTTTTTCTCACTTACTCACTCCTTCTGCCGCCTTGTAAAATTGCACCATACACCTCTATCTACCTTTATTATTTGAACCAGTTTTACTACAGTCGCCATCCCTTTTATCTGTCACATTCTCCTATTTCTAGAAACTCAGTAGCAGCTCTTTAGGAAATGAACGTCAGCGCCATCTACGCGCACGCGGGTGACTCGATAGAGATTAGCAAACACTCATTCACTATATTTTGCCACGTATTATATTTATCGCTACAGAATATCTTAGTAATGAAACAGTAATTACCAATATCATTTATTTTGTGTGAAAAAGTTTTGCTATTAAAAAGTTACGCAAGCAAACGCAACAACAGATATCGAGAGTAGGAAAAGGGCAGCCGTTGCATTGTGGGATGTTTAAGGCGCCATCTTGACGAGTACATTGTTTTGGGACATGGTCGAATCGAAAGTTTGATATTTTGCAGCTTTCCCGATAATAATTATACCGAGCAGTGTAAAGTAGCAGGACAGATAATTTCTAGGAAAATTAAGTAGTTTCATATATTTAGTAGTCGATCAGTGCTGCATAACAAATCAGTGTAACAAATTACGAGCGACTTATAATCAACAGCCACCACTTGTGTTAACTTGTGGATAGTTTTGGATTGCTGGCATTTGTTAAACACGCTACTAGCACGCCCGGCACAGTAAGCATTTCATTTTATATTGTTTTAAACATTATTAATAAAGTAAAAGGAGGCAGCAAGTATCTTAAGTCTCTCCGTGTCGTTCGCTTCAGGTTAGAAAGACAGGAAGTAACCAAATTACTAGATAAAGTTTCTAATTTAAGAAATGTAACCTTTGGTAATTTCAATTACTGCAAGATGTTTGGACAAATGTAAAATCAGGTGTTATTTTGTATATTATAATTACATACCGCTGTTCCTGTGTTTCTATTTTTAAAAAATATTTTAATATATATCAAAAGAAATCAGTTCGGCAATAACAGATTGGAGGAGTGAAAAAGTGGTTTTTGATCGTGACACAAACATCCCATGATCTCCTATTTATTTCAGCATAACGAACATGGTGCATAATGGATATGAACGAACCATGGATTTATGGATTAGTTTTTTTTTTTAACCATGTGAAGAATTATTGATTTATGATGTGGATATTTATCTTATATCTTATATCTTATATCCTTCCCGTGCCGTTAGACGTCACATAGGGCTCGCAAAGTAGTTCGCCAATATTTCCTGTCTTCGGCGAGTCTTTCAACCTCAACAAAGGATTTTATGCCTGTTAACTTGGCCTCTCTTAATAATGTTCTCTTCAGAGTTTCACGCGGTCTGCCCCTTTTTCTTCGGCCTGTTGTGTTCCACTTGATAGCTTGTTTTGGGATTCTCTGCTCATTTCTTCTCATCAAGTGGCCAACATATGTCCATCTCCTTTTCCTGATCACCCGTGAGACTGGTTGTTGTTCAGTCATCTGTCTTATCTCTGCATTGTTCTTGAATTCATTCCACTTGATGCCGAGTATTTTCCTTAGGCATTTGTTTTCAAAAGAGTCTAATTTCTTTTCTATTTCTTTAGTTGTTTTCCAGCTTTCGCATGCATAAATGAGGGTGGATATTACATTTGAATTGAATAGTCTTAACTTGGTTTTTGTGCTTATAACTTTTGAATTCCATATGTTCTCAAGATTCTTGAAGATTGATATTTACTTTGGAAAAATATTTTCCAAGTAGTACATTTTTTCATTTGTAAACAGAAGTAGAGGAACGAAAGGCAGAGCTGTTTAGTTTAAATGTAGTGTAGCATTATCTCTGGTTGAATATGACTTGAATGTGTGTGGTTATTTCCTGACATAATTATCCGTTTTATAATATGCCAGAAGAGATGAAATGGGAGCAGATTGAAACACTTAAAGATAAATATTTCACTTTTTTTTACTTGAAGCAATGGATACAGATTTAATGTCTAATTCATTTCATTCATAGTAAAGCCAAGACTGTAGAAGATTTGTGTGTGAGTAAAACACAATTAATATTTGCCTGTGATCATATATAAGTATTATTGAATGACTGATATGTAAAACGAAAGTTTTCTCATTATTTCTAAAATGTTACCAACTTTTCTCATTATTTCTAAAATGTTACCAACTTTTGATGAATCATGTCATGCCCAACAAGAACAAGTGTTCAGATGTTTAACAGCAACATTTTTCTTCTTCTTATATCTTACATCCTTCCTATTCCATTAAACATTACGTAGGGCTCATATGGTAGTTTTCCTGTTTTCGGCTAGCTTTTCAACCTCATGAAAGGAATTTATGCCTACTTCTTCTTCTTCGTTCGCATTGTCTGTCTATATCTGCAGTCCTGTCTCTTGGATAACTTTCACTGTTTTTTTGTAATTCATGTTTGGAACCATAGAATTTATCTTCTTTAGTGGTTTCACTGGGCCAGTAATTATTTCTCAGTGTCTCATAATTGGTGCAGTTCTGGAGGATATGTTTCACAGTTCGGGGCACCTGGGCACATGTACATAGATTAGTAGTACCAACCTTAAACTTTGTATACGTATGACTTTGGAGTCAGGTGTGTCCTGTTTGGAGACGGAAGATGGTGACTTCCTTTCTGTTTAGCATGTGATAGTCATCATGTGGTGGTGTTTGTGGCTTCCTGTAGGTTTTTATCATGCTTTTCTTCTGATTATAGGTGATTGGTATGTCTGGTTGCTCCATTTCAGTGCCCTTTTTGGCCAGATGGTCAGCTTTCTCATTTCTTGGTATCCCACAGTGGGAGGGAATCCATTGCAAAGTGACTCCATGTTGTAAGCCAATTTTTTATAAGGCATCCTTAAGGTCTGGTAGTTTGTTGCACTGAAGAGCTTCCAGTACTGATCTTGCATCTGTGAGAATTACTTTATGCCTACTAATTTGGCCTCCCTCAAAACAATGTCCTCTTAGAGTTTCACATGGTCGACCTCTTTTTCTTTGGCCTGTTGTGTTCCACTTGATAGCTTGCTTGGGGATTCTCTGATTGTTTCTTCTCATCACATGACTGACATATGTCCATCTTCTTTTTCTGATCACCCATGAGACAGGTCGTTGTTTGCTCATGTGTCTTATCTCTGTGTTGTTCTTGAATTCATTCCACTTTATACCTAGTATTTTCCATAGGCATTTGTTTTCAGAAGAGTCCAATTTCTTGTCTGTTTCTTTAGTTGTTCTCTTTTGCATGCGTGAGGGTGGATATTACATTTGAGTTAAATAATCTTAACTTGGTTTTTGTGCTTAAAACTTTTGAGTACCACATGTTCTCAAGATTCTTGAAGGTCAGTGCTGCTTTTGCAATTCTAACTTCTTTTCTGGTGGCACCATCTTGGTCTATGTAGCTGCCGAGATATGCGGATTGGTTTACTTCTTCAACAGCTGTTCCTTCTGTATATATTTTTGCCTTCTTGATTAATGAGAGGTTTCATTATTTTTGTTTTTTCCTTGTTTATTTCAAGTCCTATTTTACTAGCCAATGAAGACAGGGTAAAGTTTTGTTTTACATCAAATTTACATTGTCACTGATAAGAGTTATGTCATTTGCAAAATAAAGATCTTCTAGTTGGGTTCCATGTACCAAATCAGTGCTCGTTTTACTTGTACAACATTTTTTCATATGAAGTCTATGGCAATTACAAAAAGCAAAGGGGATAATTTACATCCTTATTTCATGTCTATTTCAGTCTGGAACCGTTTGCTTATTCCTTCTTCTGTGTTCACACTCACAAACATATCCGTTGTAGAGATCCTTAATGATATTGACAATTTTAGATGGTGTTCTTCTTCTTCTTCTTTGTTCGCTTCTACCACCAAGACCGCACTGTGATCCTACTGAATTTACGCCTGTGGTCCACGTTAAGTCCTGTGGTCCCCGTTAAGTCCTGTGGTCCCCTAGAGGACCACAAGAGGTTCAGAGTATCGCAGGGCTTTAGCCTGTATTCTTGGTGGGTCTCAGAAGTGGGATTGCATGACACCATGGTTTTCGTTGCACCAGTTTAGTCTAGAGTTGGACTTTCTCACCGGAAGACCTTGACGTGTTTAGGATATCAGTGCATCCCCGCTGGGTGAGAGGTGGTAGCCCACCCAGGCCAGAGTTGGATCTTCTCACTGGAAAACCTCTGTGTTTTGAGATATCCGTGTATCACCGCCTGGTGAGAGGTGATTGCCCATCCAGTCCAGTGTTTCTCACCGGAAAACCTCAGCGTGATTAGGATACGCAAACATCCCCGCCAGGTGCGAGGTGGTTGCCTATCTAGACAGCCCTGGTCCAGTGTCTCCGACTTCAACATTTTGTGGTCGTGGCCGCTACCCTTCCTAGTTGTGACCAGGATGGAGCTTTTGTCACCAGTATGGGTGTATATCAGGCGTGACCGACCCCTAGAGCGGAGGTGGCATGACATGTCTAGCCATCAAGTTCCGTGCCTGGTGTGTGCCGGTTTAGGCATATTTCACCAGTGTAGGTGTATTTCGGACATGGCCAGCCTCTAGAGCAGAGGCGCCGTGGTATGTGTAGCTCTCGCTGCGATACTACTGGACATAACGATTAAACTTCACTTTATCCTTTCCTTCACCTTTTCACATCAGCGCCGCACAGCAACCCTTACTTCTTTTCCGCAGTTTCTTTCTTGACCGGGAGGAGCTTCACTCCACGCTCGGCATTCAAAGAGTCTCACCAGCAGTGTCTTAACCTTTGGGTTAAGTCGGTTCAGGCATTTCACCCGATATGAGTGCACTTGGGATGTGGCCAACCTCAAGACCAGAGGTGAAGTGTTTTGGTAATTTGCTTCACTTTATCCTTTCTACCACCTTTTCCGCAGTGGTGCCGCGCGGCAACCCCATTTGCACCTTTCTTCATTGGCCGAGAGGAGCATCGCTCCACGCATGGCAGCTGAAGAATCTCACCAGCAGTGGTAGATGAGCTACCAAACGTGCCTCTCATCTACCCTAAGTGTCTGGTTTTCAGGCGCCAGATATTCGCCTTCGCCCCTTCTCCTGTCAATTTAAACAGTTCTGCCGCGAGAAAGCCAGGAGCTGGACTTGACTGCCAGAGGCTGTTTGAGACGCACGCCATTGGCGTGGAGATCGAATTCTCCACCCATCTCCGGCAATAACAGTCCTTAGAACCGGATGGTATTCCATAGTCTTAGCATTCTCCACAATGAATCTGTGTGTATGCTATCAAATGCCTTTTTAAAGTTTATAAGTTCAAGGTTAGTGGGTTTTATTTTCTTTTCAATATGTTCTTCAAGTATTATTCTTAGAGTAAAGATCTAGTTGAGACAGCTTCTCCCTTTTCAAAATTCTGCTTGATCTTCACTCATTGCATCATCCACTATATTTTTAATGCTATTCAGAGTAACTTTGCAAAATACTTTTGACACAACTAATAGTAAGGTTAATCCTCTCCAGTTACTACAGTTCCTAAGGTTGCCCCCCCCCCTTTTTTTTTGGTATTTGAACAATGATTCCCTTTTTCCATTTAGAAAGGACCTTTTCTTTATTCCAAATTTTATTAAACATTCTCTGTAGTTGACTCATGTTGCCACTGTTAATAGCTTTTAACATTTCGGCCGTTATTTCATCTTTGCCAGCAGCATTGTTGTTAGCCAGATTCACTGCTGTTTTAGTTTAATTCAGTGTAATTTCATCTAGGTTGACATTTAGTTGTAGGATTGGTAAGCCAATTTAAAGGTTTATCAATTCTTTTGGGTGGGGTGATTAAGTATTTCTTGAAAGTTTTTATCCTCTGGTTAATTTGCTTGTCATTCACTGTTGTTATTTTCCCCTTATGTTAAAGAAATGCTTCCATTAACAGTTTATTTCTAAGAAGTTTATATATAAAGAGCAGTCCTTATTTTTCTTTCATTTACTTTTAATAATGAATCAGAAGTTTGGGCAGGAGAAATAGTTACATGAAATCTTTTGATACTGATAGGGGCCATGGATCAAAGTAAAAAAGTAAGTAAAGATAGTCCCATAGCATTTCAAATGCCGTAGGGGGTGAAGCGTTAGAGACCTCATTATGCTGGGTCATCAGCGTATGAGGTAGGGTGACCAGTTCCTTTCCTCGCTGCCTTTACTTCCCAGATTTTCTCTGGTACCCATTTTACGAGGCTGGGTCGACCTCAGGGCCGTATTGGTCGGGAAAAAAAATCCCGCTCAACTGGGGATTCGAACCCTCGACCATTTGGTTGCTAGACGAGTGCTCTAACCACTACGCTAGCCGGCCCCTCATGGATCAAAGCAAGTTAAAAACCCCTGGACCAAGTTCATACTTCTTCTTCGTTTGCTTCTACCACCAAGACCACCCCATGATCCTACTGAATTTACTCCTGTGGTTCTCGATAGGCCCTGTGGTCCCCGAAAGGACCACACAAGATTCCCGAGAGGACCACAATAGGTTCATCGTATTGCAGGGCTTGAGCCTGTATTCTCGGTGAGTCTCAGAAGTGGGATTGTGTGACAGTGTGGTTTTCATTGCACCAGTTTAATCTAGAGTTGGGGTTTCTTACGGGAAAACCTCGACATGTTCTAGATATCAGTATATCCTCACTGGGTGAGAGGTGGTTGCCCATCCAGTCCAGCGTTGGACTTTCTCACCAGAAAACCTCAGTGTGATTAGGACACTCATACATCCCCGCCGGGTGAGAGGTGGTTGCCTATCTAGACTGCACTGGTTCAGTGTCTCCGACTTCAGCATTTTGTGGCCATGCTGCTACCCTTCCTAGTTGTGACCAGGACGGAACTTTTGTCCAGGATGAATCCTTGCCACTAGTAAGTTTCACCCCTGGGTTGAGCCAGTTTAGGTGTATTATCCCAGTATGGGCATGTTGAGGACATGACCGACCATAGAGCGGAGGTACCGTGACATGAGTAGCCATCAAGTTTCACACCTGGTTTAAGCCGGTGTAGACATATTTCACCAGTATGGGTGTATATCAAACGTGGCCAGCCTCTAGAGCAGAGGTGCCATGGTATGAGTAGTTATCACCGTGAGACTACTGGACGTACAGATTAAGCTTCATTTTATCCTTTCCATCACCTTTTCATGTCGGTGCCGCACTGCAACCCTAATTGCTTTTTCACATTTTCTTCATTGTTGGGGAAGAGTTTCACTCCATGCATGGCATCCGAAGAATCTCGCCAGTAGTGTCGTAGACTCAGGTTAAGTATTAGACCGCTTTCTTCACATTCTTCAAAAATAGAAATTATTTTCAGTACTTACAGATTTCAGTCCATATTAAAATATTTTTTTGTAGATATCCAGTGTATGTACAGTTACCTGTGAGGAAAATTGTTAGACTGTCACCTGCAGTGGTGCCATAATGCTTGCCCCAAACTAGCTCCAGGCTGTTTAATTTGTTCAAGAATATTATCCTCTCTGGACTAGTTGGAGGGTTAGCTGCTTCTGTTCCTAACTTTGTATGACTCACTATAGCCATTGTGGGATAATCTTTTAACTGGTACATAATCTGCTTTGTCTGTTTTTGAGCTCATTGAATGGTTGATAAACTAGATCTGACCAGAATTTTAGTCTGCAGCTTTTACTTGTTGCATTTGTAACTTTTTTTGTTTTGTTTTTTAAATAAGCAAAAGCAAATAAATGTAAAATTGTTTCTTAAAATAAGAGAAGGCATAATAATTCTAAAATATAAGGTCAGGTTTCTTCTTTAATCATACAGTCATCTATTGACCGTAGGTTTGTATAAAGATCTATATAATTTTTTTAGACACAAATAAACAGACTGACAGCTTTAAAATTGTCATTTATTGAAACAGAATATACTCAATTTTATGATATATTAACATATTTCCAGTTTTGTATGGTGCTGTATGGTTCTTATAATTTCTGTTTTCAACTTTCATGTATGAACCAAGATCTGTATGATGCACTTGGTGCAGTGGTAAAGTTTATTGAAAAGTTAGTGAACCCAACATAAGTGTTTTTGAATTGTGCATGGTGTTACTTAAAAGTCATATTTTTATCTCACCATTTTTTGATGGGTTATGATAAGTTCACTAACTCCAGAATTACTTTCCATGCTTTGGCAGAATAAGTTTTGATTAGGTATTTTAGCTTGAAAAGCTGGAAGAAAGTTAACTTTTTAATTTAAATAAATGGTTTGGATTAAAAATGTGCTGCTTTTCACTTTATTCAGGCTTTAGAGATAAAGATAGTCCTATAGCAAATGCTGTAAGGGATGAAGCGTTAGAGACTTCATTATGCTGAGCCATCAGTGTATTCGGTAGGGTGGCCAGTTCCTTCCCAGATTTTCTCTGGTACCCATTTTATGGGGCTGGGTCAACCCCGGGGCAGTATTGGTCCGGGGGGGGGGGGAAATCCCACTCAGCTGGGGATTTGAACCCTTGACCATTCAGTTGCTAGATGAGTGCTCTAACCACAACGCTAGCCAGTCCCCATTTAGGCTTTGCTTACTTATTATTTTTGTGCACTGATTTGCATGGGTGTACAAGATTAGCAAAATTGTCAATGTTGTGTTGGATTGAAGGAGTTAGAATTAGATAAATCTGTTTTTCTTGTTTATTTTCAGCACATCACATTGTCTGTTGTGTTGGAGCAGCTACAGAGGTCGTTTAAGAGCAGAAGGAGCCTCCTATTCACTCCAGCACTGGTTTCTTTTAGCTCCATTTATTACAGATCAGTTTTATGAGAAGGAAGAGTGCATGTGGTTTTCTATGCCAGGTGTACACATCCTCCACTAATGGACATTTGTTTTAGTAACTTTCCAAATGGCAGCAGACATGTGAACTTTGGTGATGCATTATTGTAACTGGCTGTGACTCTTGAGTAGCTTTTCTTCTCCTGAGAAAGTGATGAGCTCAGAGAAAATGTGCCATTAGCAGCAACCAAGAATATAAGTTTAGGCTGTGGCCTGAATGGACAGTTTATAAATGTTTTCATGCACTCATTGTTGGAGAATTATCCTGAGATCAGCATGAGAAGTCCTGCTTTTTTGTTGGTAGTGGATTCTGCCACAGTGTCCAAGCAGTAATGCAGGCCACCATGTCAGCAAGTGCATTGTAGCACACACAACAAAGTTAAAAATAGTTGCCGGAGAGGAGCATGCAATTTCATAGCACAGCTTTCAGTTTGATGTAGTTTTATTTTTGAAAGTGTAAATAGTCTGTACAGCCAGTCCATAGTGACTTTTGTTGTTAATTGTTATCTCCAAGTGCCTCACTGAAAGAAGTGTATTTGTCTCCTGAGTAGTCTGTTCATATTTGTGTCCGGAGATCTCAAGATTTTCCTTGTATTTACCATTGGTGTGAACGCTTGCTTGTTACAGGTGAGTTTTCTCTGACTTGTGCATTACAGTTATTGTTGCTTCCCCCCTTCCCCGAGTGTTTTCTTGAACACTGTCATTACCTTAGTGCAGTGCAGAGAGCAGTAATCAGATATGCCAGGACAGATTTTCTTAGTATAATTTCCTTCATTAAACTTCTGTGATGTTGCCCATTTTAATGCAAATTAGTTGGCCTGAACACCTACACATAAACGGCTAAAATAAGCATTTTCATTTCATTGACATTCTTTTCAAAGTTTAGTATACTTTTAAAAATACTCTATAACTTTTCATAAAATATGAGGACTGTTCCAAAATGAACTTCTGATTGGTTGTTAAAGTCAAAAATAGAGAACAAATTTTTAACAGACAAAACTTACATATATAACTGCATTACTTTTCCATGTAGTTGGTTACAGGGATATTTTATACCGTGTCACCAGCATTTGCAGTCTCTTGGCAAAAAGAAATGGTGTGTCAGGGCATCCAGCCAGTTGTTTACTCCAGGAGCTCCTTGTTGGTAGACCAGTCTGTGT
Organism: Achatina immaculata; assembly: GCA_009760885.1. NCBI lineage: Eukaryota > Metazoa > Mollusca > Gastropoda > Stylommatophora > Achatinidae > Lissachatina > Lissachatina immaculata. The sequence goes on along the minus strand of CM019720.1, from coordinate 65,037,829 downwards.
GACAAATTGATCAGAAATATCTAGAACTGTGGAACATTTTCCACGCATGATCTGGTCAGGTTTGTTGAATGAGTTTATCAGTCTCAGTTGAGTGTGTCTTTGAGTTGTGGTGTTCTCTCTCTCCTCTCTCCCCCCCCCCCCCCCCCCCCCAAAGCCAGTTTTGTGCACCCATTCCTGAATTTCCTCCATCAGTCCCTCCAGAAAACTGCCACTCATAATGTTATCACTGTACACATGAAACATTGATATGAATCTCGGTGGTGCTGTGTCCTTTTGCTTGTAGAAAATGAATTGCACCATGGACCTCACAGCTGTGAGTTTACTCGGTTGGTGCTCATATACAACTAAACAAAATGAACTGTAGGTTGCCATATCATGTTATTGGTCACTATAGGCAAAGTGCTATGGCAGCCAGTTTATTTTTACTAGCCAATTTAAGGTTGATTTTGGAATGTAGTTGGAAACATTTCACAGTCAGATGCATGACTGATCTTTACTTAAAATTGTCTCAGCTTTCCTAGTTATGTCCATGGTGTCTGGGAACTGACATCATATGACATCCTAGGTTGAAATGTTCATGTCAACGCAAATCCAGTTAGTAAAACTTTAAAAGAGTCTTGTTTAAAGTTGTTTATTTGTAAAGAGGAGGTATTGATGGGAAGTAGATCACATCACATGATTGACTGGATCTTTGTGACTACTCCATGTTAAAAAAGGCAGTTTGTTGTTAACATGAACTCTTTTTAGTCGGAATGTATTTTGTTTATATTTTAGTTTCATTAATAACCTGTTGTATTTGTATCAGTCTCAACCATTAAGATAGTCTTTTTCTTCTTTTTTTTGTGTGAAAAGGTAGATAACCTGTTCATTGAGATGAACCTAATGTATCTTTGACTACTGCTTATGAGTTATGGCTGACAGTAATCTTCCTAAACAAGATTTTGCACCACCATGGCTTAAATTTCCTTCAACAGATTCACCAGTGAGTATTGAATATAGTTGTCTGTATCTGAATTATGTTTTACTTTTTTTAAATACACATTTTAGGTGTTGGGATGGTGTAGCGGTTAGTGCATTCATCTACCAAGCAGGAAATCCCTGGTTTGATTTTGCACTTAGGTGGAGATTTTTAAAAAGTATTTTATGTCTAAATTTGGTGAGTGTGAAGACTGTCTGGTCTTGCAGTCATCAACTCATAGCTGAGATGCTAGCGTCAGGGTTGGCGAACCATAGCTGACCAAGACCCTGTCTCACCTCTGCATTGGTACCTCCAGTAACAGACCTAGCCTGCCTTATGGGGCAGGGATCACAATAGTCCCCATGGTGATGGAGTCTACGAAAGAAGTGTTACACACCTGCTTTTTTTAGCCGCCATAACCTGCTCCCAAGTCAGCATGATACTGTACCTCAACTCTTCATCACATCTGTTTCAAAGAACACCAGGGAGATTTAAGAAGTATTATCTAAATTTTTAAAATACATTTTATGTTTTAAATTTTTATGTGCAATTCATGTTTTAAAGTATTGTCAGATTTTTTTTTTTTGTTGTTTAGCATGCATATAGATGAGTACTGTAAATTATTGTTGCTTCCAAAGTTGTCTGCCCCTTTGTGAAAAAAAAATCCAGAACCCAGGAGCCGTAGGGAGCTATTTTGGAAGACAAACATTGGGGTGCAAAGCATGACCTCAGTAAGACTGCAGAATATATCTGGGCAGTAAATATAGATGTGTAATATAGAACTGTGGAACGCAGAAGTTAATCTACAGGAATATGAAATAGCCATCAACACCAAATTGCTTATTATATGAGTGATGTAATCACAGTGATGAAAGTTTTGTATTTTTTTGTTTGTTTGTTTAGAAATCTTCAGGTCAGAGTAATTATCAGATTGACAGGAGCGGCCAACGAAGGGAGGACTCTTACCACTCCCGATCTGAATACAGTCGCCTTCAGAGACAAACTTCATTTGATTTTCACGATGGTTGGTACTTCTGGTTTTTAAACATATTTGCATCATATATTTCACAGTATGTTGTGTTTTACATATTCACATCATACATTTGTTTACCATGTGCATGTGTTTTATTTGTTCACATCACACACTTCCTTTGCTAAATATATATATTTTACATCACTCAACTTCTTATTGCATCATATTTTTGTGTTAAAATACATATAGCGTAGAATTAATAAAGATAAATTATTTGAGATATAATTTTGATGTGGTCAAAAATTAATCCATTTAGATTTGTGTGTCTATTCTTAGTGCATACGTAGATAAACAAATAAAAATGATTGCTTTTTTGTTTGTTTATAATGTAGCAAAACGTTATCCTGAAAGTCAAGGAAAGTATCGTCACCATTCTGTAGATGATGATTACTATGGTTATCAGTATGGAGGTTATGGGTGCTATACACCCAGTTACAGTTTTGAGAAGTTTGGAATGCAGTATGGTTCCCAGCCATCTCTAGCTCGATCAGGCAGCCGTGATGGGAAATTTGCACCTGGACATTTTTCTCAGGTATCATTTATTCAGTTTCATTAATTGGGTTTTATATTTTGTACTTTTTGTTTAACTCTTCCCGTGCTAGTGGGAAAAAACCCGGAGTCAGTGTTGGTGCCAAGAAAAAAGCGTGGGTGTTGCGATATTTTTGGGGTATAGTTTAAAAAGTGATTTAACAAATTATTTCCATCTTACACAAGTATACTTGTTATACATTAAAAAAAAATAAAATTGAATGAAGATTCCATAAATGCAGTTTGTTTAGAAAAAAATAACTGGTGAGAAAATATGACATTTTCAGCCCCTCAAGGAAAAAAAATTTATGACACAAATAAAATAAAAAATTAAATAAAATTATTTTCTACTTACCATTGGAGCTGTAAATATCCACTTGGAAATCACAAATCCTCACATGAAGTGTAATCACTGCTCAAATTTGCAGAAACAAACAAAAACACAAACACAGCAGAAAACATTTAGAACTCTTTGCTTGCAGATCAGCCAGTTGATTGAAACTCTTGAAATTTTGGGTAGCCCTGAAAAGGGCTGTTTGGGTGGCCCTGGAAAAGGGCCATTTGAATGGCTCTGAAAAGGGCCATTTGAGTAGCCCTGAAAAGGGCCGTTTTGGATGACCTTGAAAAGGGCTGTGAAAGAGCTGCTTTTGGCTGGGGTGAAGGCACTGTTGCACAAACTGTCAAAAATGTTGTTGATGGTAAATGGAATTCCTCATATAATGTTCAAAATTTTGGCACAACTTTGGTTGCCAGGGCTCTCAGGCCTTCAATAAGTTGTATCTTGAACCAGGCTAGAGATGACTGTTCCCTGCCAAGAATCTCCTCGTGAAATAATATATATAATATTTGCGCATTCACCTGTACAACTTCCAAAGGCCAAGTGAATGTCGTCTTCCACCACTTCACTGTTTTTCTTGAATGCAAGCCATAATATGACACCATTTGGTCAATCCTGTCGCATCCATTCATAGACTTATGATAAGTGTGAATGATGGTGGGCTTTTCAAACTCTTCCTGTTCTTGGACAACACGAATTGCGGTGGCTTGTCCACATGTTGTCACATGGACAGGTTTCTTTGTAGGCTTTTCTTTCCAGGAGAAACAGAGAATTTTATTCTCACCGTCATCTTTCACATAGTACATGGGTTTTTTTGGTGCTTTATCCTTATTTTTTAGCTCAGGTTGACATTCACTGTGTCAGTGTAGTTGCAGCCTTTGGACTGCAGATATTCAGTAAGTGGAAGACTGATGTAATAACTGTCTGCAAAAATGTGATGTGAAGATCTGATTGGCTGCAGCAGAGTCTCAAACATTTTCTCAGCATGAGTGGAAGTGTCACCGCCGGTAGAGTTGTAAGAGGTTCTTTCCCCAAAATAAACCAACAGATTGAAAACAACCTGTGAGGGAATAACAAAGGCCGTAGGTCTTGATGTGATATTTAGATGGCTTGCTGGCATTATACTGCCTGTGTCTCCAGCGTCCCTTGTAGCTGACTACCATTTCATCAAGACTCAGATCACTGAACGGGTAAAAGACTGCCTGAAATGTTGACAACAACTGATTGACAAATGGGCTTTCACTATCAGCTTCACTGACATGCAACATGGTGTTGTATATCAGTTGAAACTGATTCCTTGAAAACATCTGGCTAAAAGATGGAGTGTGTAAAACAGGTATGGTGCTCTAATAGTCACTGACTTTGGGTTTAGGTTGAATGCTCATGCCTATGAGTGTCGCCAGAAATTTGTACATTTCATAATGACCAATAGGTACCTACTTATGTAGTCTACTGCACTTTTTGAGACTTGCAGTTTGGCTAATGTCTGTCCAAAATAGTTTCTGTGAACAGTGCCAGGAAAAAAGCCATAGGTGTCCTATCATTTCCAATATTCAGCAAGATACCACTGCGATCATCATCATCAGTAGCATTACCTACTTCTTCATCTGTCTGTGCTGCTCTCCTTGTCAAATCTGGTTCTGCATTCGCTGTTCAAGCCGCAGAAACATTTCTCTTTGCCTGTTCGGCAGGTGGAGGAGCAGAAGTGACAGGAGCAACAGTACTTGTCGAGGGACGACAGTCACTGTCACTATCACTAAATGCAGGCAAATTTGTACCGTCAGAAGAATTGTCTGAATCATTTTCATGGTCAGATTCACAGTCTGAAATACTGTCAAATGAGCTATCAGAACCATTGTCTGAGACACTGTCTGACGAACTATCAGAATCATTGTCAGATCACCGGTCAAAAGCATGGTCAGAAACAATGTCAGAAGATTTCTTACCACAATATGCCAGAAAAAACTGCCTAGCACCTGTTTTAGCCCTTCTTTCTGGTTGAGACCTAACTAGGGAACATCTAGTGACATTTGTCTTGTCTGAGGAAGTGGCCATTCTCGACCAAAGGTACAAAAATATGCACCAAATTGAACAGAAATGTAAGAAAAAATGGCTACCAGCCGGTGACGCGGTGAACAGGATGCTGGGTAATTTTGACATGCACAGATAACGTGCGAGCGAAAATTTGAATAGTGTTTTACTCTGAAACAAATGAATTGTCGTTATAGCGAACACTGCATGCAACTCAGTAACTGGAAGTTGTTGCTAATAGCACACGTGGCATGGTAAGAATTAAGAAAAAGTGTAACAGCAGAACGAAACAAGGCATTTCATAATATGACAGCAAATCAAAAGAGGAATTTCATTTATTTTAATCATATAATTTTTAATCATAACATTCACATATAGATTATTTTATTATTGATAACTGTAACTATAAGCCAAATCTATCTACATCAGTGGTTCTAAACACAGAATGAGAAGTAAATATTCTTTGTATTTTCTGCTGTTGTTAACACTTTGTGGACCACAGTTATTTACCTTGAAAAACCCCCCAGTTCCCAGCCATTTTTCTGAAAAATGAACTTTTTTGAGTGGACTTAGAAAAACATGCATACCTCTACTCACCATTGAGATAAATTAATCCAGGTTGGTAGACAGACTCCCAAGACCCTCTAGTACTTCTTGAGTGTGTGATATCTTGTGAAACAATTATCTGGATGCAACGAGACTTGACAACTTTTACAAATAAATTTTGTTTCACTCTTTTTCTCATTGACCAAGCACACTCTGCACTCCCTAGATGGTGCTTTTTTAGTGCCTTCATCCACAGGCTTCACCAGAACATGATCCTTTACTATTCCAGATAATCATTGTTGTGCATTGTTGATATCACACGGACAAGTCTTTTGTCTTTCCTTCATCAGTCAAAAGCTGCTGCTTCGGTTTATACAACTCTTGAAATTTAGGCAAAAAATAATCCAGCAGAGGTTTTATTTTGCTAATTCTGCCTGTTTCTGTCAGATAAGTGCAGAAATGTCAGAAGATGATCAGATTTAGCTCTGCTCATTGTTTTTGAAAATGTTAAAGTGTACCCTATTTTTTGTATAGATCATGTTTTTAGGGTTCCGAAATTTTGTGGGTGCAGGGCAGGAGACAAGTTTGTTCACATTTTTTTTTTCTTGTTGATGCTCTGTGTGTGGGTGATGGTTTAGAGAGAAAGAAAGCATCAGAAGACTGAGGATGAAAATACATGTTAGGAAGTAAAAGTGTGAGACCCTAAAGATTTTAATTTTACGTATAGGCTTGTTGGCAGAACTTTATAGGGAGGCAGTTAATATAGATTCCAGTTGTTAGTCAACGTATGACATGCATGATGTATGTGAGCTGTTTGATATGAACTCTTCTTATTGTGAGATGAATGATGCTGATTTTATTCCACATTGCCATGTCCTTGGATCTTACAATTAGGGTCCTGCCAAACGGGGCTACTATGACAAGGAACACCATAGGGACAACAGAGACATTGATGGGAGAACCAAAGAAAGAAGTAGTGATCGAGACAGGCCTTTCAGTGAAGATTTTGTAAGAAGACTTTTTTTTTGTACAATATGAAAAAAAAGTAAATTAATCTTAAGTTGAAGAGTGATCGCTAACAGGTATACATCATTTCTTGGTTTATGTCAGTGATAGGTATACATCATTTATTGGTTATGTCATTGACATATGGTAAAGGTAGATATAGGTGTGTGGTGTAGTTTTACAAGATGGCAGAGGGAGTGAGTAAAGTGAGAAAAAAAACGAATAGAAAGTATGAGAATGTATAAATGAAAAACAGGACGTTTCTGTTAGCGCAATCCACTTTTGTTCTGCTGATGTATGATCTCTAACTCTAAATTCATCATCATTATTCCGCTGTTGGCGAGATTCTTCAGCTGCCGTGCGTGGAGCGGTGCACCTCCTGGCCAATGAAGAAAGGTGCAAATGGGGTTGCCGTGCAGCATAACTGCGGAAAAGGTGGTAGAAAGGATAAAGCGAAGCAAACAGTCAAATCACGGCACCTCTGGTCTGGAGGTCGGCCACATCCTGAGTGCAATCCTATCGGGTGAAATGCATGAACCGGCTTGTCCCAGAGGTTAAGACACTGCTGGCGAGACTCTTCAAATGCCGTGTGTGGAGCGAAGCTCCTCCCGGTCAAGGAAGAAATGCGGAAAAGAAATAAAGGTTGCTGTGTGGTGCCAATGGGAAAGGTGGTGGAAAGGATAAAGTGAAGTTTAATCGGTATGTCCAGTAGTATCGCTACGATAGCTATACATACCACAGCACCTCTGCTCTAGAGGCCGGCCACGTCCGAAATACACCTACACTGGTGAAATATGCCTAAACCGGCACACACCAGGGGTGGAACTTGATGACTGGACATGTCATGCCACCTCCGCTCTAGAGGTTGGTCACGCCTGATATACACCCATACTAGTGAATTTTGCCTAAACCGGCTCACACCAAGGGTGAATCTTGAAGGCTATGCATGTCACAGTACCTCTGCTCTAGAGGTCGGTCATGTCCCAAACACGCCCATACTGGGATAATATGCATAAACCGGCTCAACCCAGGGGTGGAAGTCACTAGTGGCGAGGATTCGTCCTCCTGGACAAAAGCTCCATCCTGGTCACAACTAGGAAGGGTAGCGGCTACAACCGCAAAATGCTGAAGTCGGAGACACTGGACCAGGGCAGTCTAGATAGGCAACCACCTCTCACCCAGCGGGGATGTTTGCGTATCCTAATCACGCTGAGGTTTTCCGGTGAGAAAGTCCAACTCTGGACTGGATGGGCAACCACCTCTCACCCGGCGGTGATACATGGGTATCTCAAAACACGTCGAGGTTTTCTGGTGAAGGTCCAACTCTGGCCTGGGTGGGCTACCGCCTCTCACCTAGCGGGGATGCACTGATATCCTAAACACGTCGAGGTCTTCCGGTGAGATAGTCCAACCCTAGACTAAACTGGTGCAATGAAAACCACGGTGTCATGCAATCCCGCTTCTGAGACCCACCAAGAATACAGGCTAAAGCCCTGTGATACTCTGAACCGCTTGTGGTCCTCTTGTGGATCTCATGTGATCCTTTCGAGGACCACACAGGAGACCACGGGACCTAACAAGGACCACAGGCATAAATTCAGTAGGATCACAGTGCGGTTTTGGTGGTAGAAGCGAACGAGGAAGAAGAAGAAGAAGATCATCATTATCATTATTTTCTGACCAGTCCACGGATCTGTCTGTACTTTTTTTACATCAGGTAATGTTCTGTCTTTCCTTTACATCAGATATTGGCATACTCTTCCTTTTTTCTTGTTTGTTCTTTCTTGCTATTTATAATACAGTATAGAGTGTAATGTTCAAACACTGACAAAAGATTGGCAGTATAAAGATCTTTACATTGATAAAGAGGAGAGGACAGAACAATTGTGTTTTTGTCAGTGTTCATCTAGATCCTCCAGTGTTTGTGCTGAAGATAAATATCCTTGTCTTCCCACATTTCAGCCTTCCCTCAGGGGTTCAGGAGAGATGCCAGAGGTGAAGCAAGCAAAACCAGGATCTGGCGTTTGGGGTAAGACCACATTTTTCTTTTTAAAAAATTTCCGTGAAATAGAAACTTCCAAGTTTATTTTCCAACGTTTGTCTGAAATATCTCAGCTTTAGCTGTTTTGGAGCATGTACTACAAGAATATTAGTCCATGCAAAGCTTTCGCTTAAGCCCTAGCTGTAGGAATTGGATCTTTTATTTTTAAAAGCCAGGAGAAAACAAATCACAGGAATCCATATTGTACTGATAAATGCTACAACCAGTTTCAGTTAGCCACATTTCTAGTCTTTTTCATCTCTCCTCTCAGATGCTGCAGAACATTGCAGTAAACGTCAGAATTGACTCTACTTTTTGGAGGAATAAATCTCTGCGAGAGAGACACGTTGGGGGGGGGGGGGGGTGAGAACTCTTTTTGTTGCACTCTAGATCTGCTGTACCTTCTTTTGATCTTGGTGACCATGGGCTCTTCCATTGTGACAGCTGCTGTTTTGTCTCTGAATCAAAGCTGTAAACCAGATTTCATTGCTTGTGATGATCCTAGAGATGAAGGTTGAGCTATCAACTATTGCTAAAGGCCCACTTCAAGATACCAGTGCTTCTGATATGGGGGGGGGGGTGACAGTCATGGCACTGCATTAGGTTTTATGTGAGGATCTCCTGTGGACTCCAAGGCTGCTGTCAACAAAGTGAAAGCTGATGGATTATTCAGCAACAGTTCTCTGGCATTGCTGGTGATTGGTCACCATGAACAGTCATCATCCCAAACAGAAAATATAATGATATCTTTATATTGAAATTGACTACCTATGTTACATTCTTAAATCCATTTTTGTTTACTTGAAGATGTATCCATGGCCTTGCTTGGTGATCAGCTGAACAGTTACTGTCCAGTACATCTTGCAGAGCAGCAACAAATTCCCTCCACTTCTCATGGTTTGCAGCCAGCCTTTTATTGTGCCTCACTGTGTTGCATGCTGTTCATTTCTGTTTATGCAGTTCTTTATGGGGTTGTCTTTGTCTGGCCCTTCGTTCTTTCAGCTACCTTAGTGATGTTTGTGGGCTTCATTTGGGGTACATAACCGGTCTATTTCTGTCCTTTCTTTTGGGCTATTGTTATACACATATCTTCTTCAACTTGAAGATACAGAAGGAAACAACATACTTTCTCAGATAATCCTCCCAAGTCAAATCGAATGGAAGACTCAGCTGACCTGATTAAGAATACATCTGCAGGAATATACAAGGCTTTGGTTCCTAGTAAGGTAAGTATTTTCACTGTGTGTGAAGAATAGATTGTGTGTAATGTTTTCATTTCCTGTATGCTTCATTCTTAAAAAGTAAGGTAAGTATTTTTACTAAGTGTGAAGAATAGATTATGTATAATGTTTTCATTTCCTGTATTCTGCATTCTTAAAAAGTAAAGTAAGTATTTTTACTGTGTGTGAAGAATAGATTATGTGTAATGTTTTCATTTCCTGTAGTCTTCATTCTTAAAAAGTAAGGTAAGTATTTTCTTCATTCTTAAAAAGTAAGGTAAGTATTTTTACTAAGTGTGAAGAATAGATTATGTGTAATGTTTTCATTGCCTGTATGCTTCATTCTTTGAGCTATCCAAGTGACTGCTTTCATTCTGTAGAGGAAAAGATTTGACATCCAAATTAACATGCAAAGGATTATGGGAAAATGGGACACTGAGATATATCAAATAATGAAAATTGTTTGAAGGTGGTTTAAAACATTACCCAAGAACATCAAAATATGAACTGCAGATATAATTAAGTTATGTCCAAGTTGTAGATTTAAATGTATCCAGGATTGTTAGTGTTCTGCTGTAAGTCTGTTTACGCATTTGGTGATGAAATTAATGTGTTAGTGAAGAAGGGACAGTCACGGAAGTGGATACAAGCTGTGTGAGAAAAACTAAGGCCAAAATCATGGCAAATAATCTACATGGATTCATTGGTAGTGGACAAGCACTGATTTTCTTATTGTGCTTCTGGAGTGCCACCATAGGTGTATCAAGATAATATAACAACATAAACATGTCACTGTAATTGGTTCTGTCAGTAGCATATCTTTTATCTGCCTTGCCATTGTCTGAGCCATACTGGTCAAGGGGTGTTTCACAGTTTTCTCAGTGCTATAAATACTTTATGGAGGCAGAACAAGAAGTGTATCTTTACTGCCCTGTAACATTGGAGGTTTCCTTCTCATTGGTGTACGAAGTAGTTTTGTCATCATAAGTTGCCTAGTATAAGTTATTATAATTGAGTCTTCTTGCATCTTTTCCGTGCTGTTAAGCATCACATAGGACTCACATGTTAGTTTGCCAAGTTTTCCTGTTTTCAACCTCATCAAGGGATGTTATGCCTCTCTTAACAATGTCCTCTTTAGAGTTTCACATGGTCGACCTCTTTTTCTTTGGTCTGTTATGTTCCACTTGATAGCTTGTTTTGGGATTCTCTGATTGTTTCTTCTTATCACATGACCGACATATGTTCATCTTTTTCTGATTACCCATGAGACAGGTTGTTGCTTGCTCATCTGTCTTATTTCTTCATTGTTCTTGAATTCATTCCACTTTATACCGAGTATTTTCCTTAGGCATTTTTTTAAAAGAGTCTAATTTCTTGTCTATTTCTTTAGTTGTTTTCCAGCTTTCGCATGCATAAATGAGGGTGGATATTACATTTCAGTTGAATAATCTTAGCTTGTTTTTTTGTGCTTATAACTTTTGAATGCCATATGTTCTCAAGATTCTTGAAGGTCAGTGCTGCTTTTGCACTGAAGAGCTGTTCTAGGTTCTGGGTTTCTTGTATCAGTTCTCAAGTTTAAAAAAAAAAAGTCTTACCACATATTTTCTTACCTATGCATATTTTCTGCCTTTTTTCCCTCCTGAAAGTGATACATTCCTTCCAATTCTTGTCAAAACTGTTTCTTTTGTTAGAGTGTGGGCAAAGATTTTATTGTCAGTGACAGTATGATGCTTCTCTAAACTATGTATTGTAATACCTCTTTAAACTTTTTATTGTAATACCTCTTTAAACTATTTATTGTAATACCTCTTTAAACTATTTATTGTAATACCTCTCTAAATTATTGTAATACATTTCTTAACTGTTTATTTATTTCTCTGTTGTAATACCTATCTGAACTGTTTATTGTAAAACGTCTCTCTAAACTCTTTATTCTAATCACAGCTGTCATAACTAATGATCTGTTGTAATCTTGACAGGCAACATAAAACACAAGTACTTGTTTTGGTAAAATAATTAACATTACCTGACCTGCTTGTAATGTCTGTCTTATATAGAATGGACAGTTGAAGAAGAATGGACGTGAAATATTGCGTGTGAATGGTAGCATCAAAGACTCCTCTCCCCTCAGCCCAACCAGCAAATCAAGCAGCAGAGAGGTAATTATTATAGTTCTCATTTTCATTATCTTGAAAGTTATGCACAAAGTGTTGGTGGAGAGGGAGGGGGGGGGGGGGTTGTTCGTGGTGGATAGTAAAAGTTCTTTCTTTATATTTTCATTTTTTTCTCTCTCTCCTAAATGTTGTTTGGTGCATAACATGCCAATCATTCCACAACACCCATTGAAGTAGAGGAGATAGGTATATATGAATTATGGAATTCTTACAGCACAGCCAGCAAAAAGCAAGCGCTGGACTGAAAAACCAAATAGAAAAGCATGGATATCAGAAAACACATGGAAGTATATACATGAAAGATGAGCAGCCACATTAGACATATTGAATGTAAAAACAGATCTTGGAAAAGATCTGGTGAAAGCAACATGCAAAGAAATAGACAAGAAAGTTAAAAAAGTTCAGCTAGAAGGGATAAAAGAGAATACATAGACAATAGGGAGAAAGAGGCAGAGAAAGCAGCAAAATCAGGAGACAGCAAAACTTTATATAACATACAAAAGAGGCTAACAGGTACTATTACATCTAAACAAAGACCAATCCTTAGAAAAACTGGATCCCTATTAACATCAAGTAAAGACCAAAAGCAAAGATGGGCTGAACACACTTCCATTAATTGACCACACCCAAAAGAATTGTTAAACCTTGAAACTGACTTACCAGCCCAACTAAATGTCAACCTAGATGAAATTACATTGCATGAAATTGAAACAACAGTGAATTTAATGGCTAACAACAAAGCTGCAGGTGAAGATGAAATAACACTTGAAATGTTAAAAGTTATCAATAGTGACAACATGAGACAACTACAGAGAATGTTTAATAAGATTTGGAAAGAAGAAAAGGTCCCTTCTAAATGGAAAAAAGGAATTGTTAAAATACCAAAAAAAGGCAACCTTAGTGACTGTAACAATTGGAGAGGAGTAACCTTAATATCAGTTGTGTCATAAGTATTTTGCAAGGTCATTTTGAATAGTCTTAAAGATATAGTGGATACAGCAAAGAGAGGAGAACAACCAGGATTTTGAAAAGGGAGAAGCTGTCTTGACCAGATCTTTACTCTAAGAATAATACTTGAAGAACATATTGAAAAGCAGAAACCATTAATACTGAACTTCATAGACTTTAAAAGGCATTTGATAGCATACACAGAGATTCATTGTGGAGAATTTTAAATCTATATGGAATACCATCTAAAATTGTCAGCATCATTAAGGACTTCTACAATGAGTATGTTTGTTTAGCCAAAACAGAAGAAGGTATGAGCGAATGGTTCCAGATTGAAACAAGCATGAAACAAGGATGTATACTGTCTCCTTTGCTTTTTGGAATTGCAGTAGACTTCATAATGAAAAAATGCTGCACAGGTAACACAGGTATTGACTGGTACATGAGACCCAACTAGAAGATTTTGATTTTGGTGATGACATAACTCTTATCAGTAACAATGTGAATTCAATACAAGAAAAAACAGATAGCCTGTCTTCACTGTCTAGCAAAATAGGACTTGAAATTAACAAGGACAAAACAAAAATAATGAAACTTACCATTAATCAAAATGGATAAATACACGTAGAAGGGACAGATATTGAAGAAGTAAATCAATTTGCATACTTTGGCAGCTACACAGACCAGGATGGTGACACCAGAAAGGAAGTTAGAATTGCAAAAGCATCATCAATCTTCAGTAATTTTGAGAACATATGGCATTCAAAAGTTATAAGCACAAAAACAAAGTTAAGACTATTCAATTCAAATGTAATATCCACCCTCATTTATGCATGCGAAAGCTGGAAAATAATGAAGGAAATAGACAATAAAAAGAAATTAAACTCTTTTGAAAAGAAATGCCTAAGAAAAATATTCAGCATTAAGTGGAATGAATTCAAGAACAGTACAAAGATAAGACAGATGACTGAATAAAAACCAGTCTCATGGGTGATCAGGAAAAGGAGATGGGTTTATGTTGGTCACGTGATGAGAAGAAACAGTCAGTGAATCCCAAAGCAAGCTATCAAGTGGAACACAACAGGCCAAAGAAAAAGAGGCAGACCGCAAGAAAATCTGGAGAGGACATTGTTAAGAGAAGCCAAATTAATAGACATAAAATCCTTTGATGAGATTGAAAGGCTTGCTGACGACAGGAAAAATTGGCGAACTACCTTGCGAGCTCTGTATGACGTTTAACGGCATGGTGTGTATATATATAAACGCACACATACACACAAGGTCCAACAATTAAGTAATGAGACTGATTGTATTATGACCAAGGCAAAAACGCCATCTGTGAAGCAAAGTATGGAATCCAAAGAGGCAACCTTAATCTATGATCTGGCAATTTTTCATCACTGCCAGATAGGTGACAAACAAGCCGCCATTTTGTTGACCTAGTTAGAGGTGCATTGTCACATAATCAGCATGGAGCAAAAAGCTGTCATTAAATTCTGTTTAAAACCTATGAAAAAGTGCCACTGAGACAGTTGAATTGATGCAACATGTTTATAGGGATATTTGTTTATCTCGTGCACAGATATTCAGGCGGTATTCATGTTTCAAAAGTGGTGTGGAAACGATTACAAATGCAACTAGACATGGATGCCCATTTTCTGTTTGTGATGAGGAACTCATTTCAAAAGTCAGAGAACGGATACAAGAAGATTGTTGTTTGACTGTGAGGATGATGGCAGATGAATTTGGTGTTAACTGAGAGATCATTCGTAAAAGTTTAGTGGCAGATTTGGGCAAGAAAAATGTTGCTTGCTGGTTTGTATCACGTGCATTGTCTGATGACCAAAAACTTCAGCATGTTGAGTACGCAAAAGATATCATCAAAACTTGTCACAGATATAAACATTTCTTAAATTTGATTGTTGCAGAAGATGAAATATGGATTTTCTGCTATGATCCCGCAACTAAACACCAAAGTTCTCAGTGGAAAATCATCATCATCACCAAAAGGCAAAAAATTTCATCTTCAAAACTTCTTCGTCATTCGCTTCTACCACCAAGACCGCCCTGTGATCCTACTGAATTTACTTCTGTGGTCCTCAAGAGGACCACAAATGATTTAGAGTATGCAGGGCTTTAGCCTGTATTCTTGGTGGGTCTCAGAAGCGGGATTGCGTGACATCATGGTTTTTGTTGCACCAGTTTAATCATTGTTGGACTTTCTCACCGGAAGACCTCAGGATGTTTTGGATATCAGTATATCTCCGCCGGGTGAGAGGTGGCTGCCCATCCAGTCCAGCATTGGACTTTCTCACCAGAAAACCTCAGTGTGATTAGGATATACATACATCCTCACAGGGTAAGAGGTGGTTGCCTATCTATATTGCAGTGGTCCATATCTCCAACTTTAGCATTTTGTGGTTATGGCCGCTCCCCTTCCTAGTTGTGACCAGGACGGAGCTGTTGTCCGGGGTACGAATCCTCACTACTAGTAAGTTTCACCCCTGGGTTGAGCCGGTTTAGGCATATTATCCCAGTATGGGCATGTTTAGGACGTGACCAACCTCTAGAGCGGAGGTACCATGACATGAGTGGCCATCAAGTTTCACCCCTGGGTTAAGCTGGTTTAGGCATATCTCACCAGTATGGGTGTATATATCGCAACATATGCCTGTGAGACTTAACTCGGTATGGACATAGCCTATGGCCACCCCGCTGCCCTTGAATGTTTTCTAAGTAGATCTAGACATATTTAGACGACTGGAGAAGTAGTTAGGAGGTTAGTTCAGACATTCATTCAGCGAGAATGCAATATGGAGTCACAATACGAGATCGACAAGTAGATCTACACATCTCAGATGGTAAGTAGGGCAGATCTAGACCTCGCCGATGGTGAGCTGGCCACAATCAGCGTCTAAAAACATCACATTACTTCCTTTTTTTCCTAAAAAACTCTGCATTTATGAAGTTTTCATTCATTTAGCTATACTTTGAAACATATTAAGTATACAGAAGTACATGGAAATACTGTTTTCCATTCCATTTTACAACTAGACCCCCTAACAGACCAAGACCCGCGTTTTTACTCCCGCACACCACGACACGTCCGTGTTTCTTCTAACGCATGGAAAGAGTTAACCTCTGGGTTAAGCCAGTTCAGGCAATTCGCCCAGTATGAGTGCACATAGGACGTGGTCGAGACTACTGATTACTTCACTTAATCCTTTCTTTCACCTTTTCTACTGTGGCGCCGCTCGGCAACCCCATTCACACCTTTCTTCACTGGCCGGGAAGAGCCCCACTCCATGCACGGCAGCTGAAGAATCTCACCAGCAATGGTAGATGAGCTACTAAACATGACTCTCACCTACCCGAAGCATCTGGTTTTCAGGCGCCAGATATTCGCCTTCACCCCTTCTTCTGTCAGCTTGAACAGTTCTGCCACGAGAAGGCCAGGAGCTGGACTTGACTGTTAGAGGCTATTTGAGACCCATGCTTTGGAGATATTTCATTGGAGTGGAGAGCGTATCCCCCACCCCCCCTCCGGCTATAACAGTCCTTAGAACGTCTTCAGAAGTTGAAAGTGAAGACAATGTTGGTGTGCTTCTACAACACAAAGGAGTTATTCACAAAGAATTTATTGCAGAGGGACAGACTGTCACTGGCAAAGTTTATTTAAGCATTTTCAAACACCTATTGAAAAGGATTCTCCAGGTCTGACCCGAGTATTCAACACCTGGCAGTTTTTTCCTCCTTCATGGTAATGCACCGGCTCACCAGTCGATAGTTGCACAGGAATTTTTGGCCCAAAAACAAGTGTGTTCTCAACCATCCACCCTATTCTCCAGGTTTGTCTCTCTGCAGTTATTATCTATTCCCAAAATTAAAGTTACCATTGAGAGGATACTTCTTTGACGATACTTATGACATCGAGTTTAAGGGTCATACCAACATAAGAACTGTAGAGGCTGTTCCAGTGTTTGTTAGATCATGTGACTCACTGTATCAGTGCACGAGGGGCTTGCTTTGAATAAAAAAAACAGGTTATATCTTCAACTGTTGTTTATTTTATTTTTTAAGTAATTAGTCTAATTGCTTAATTGTTGGGCCTTGTATTTTCAGTATACAAGTTAAATAAGTAAGGCGACAATATGCACCCCTGGCGGACCCCTTGATTTATGTCAAACCAAGTTGTTGTTTCACCATTTGTTCCTGCTACTGCATGTAGGTCTAGATACAGCAGTGATATTAATTGTATAAAATGTGTTGGAAATCCCTTTTTTTTCTTGCATTATTTCCCAAAGTTTCTTCTTATCTTATATCTTATATCCTTTGCGTGCCATTAAATGTCACATAGGGGTCGCAAGGTAGTTCGCCAATTTTTCCTGTCTTCAGCGAGTCTTTCAGCCTCATCAAGGGATTTTATGTCTATTAATTTGGCCTCTCTTAACAATGTCCTCTTCAGAATTTCACATGGTCTGCCTGTTTTTCTTTGGCCTGTTGTGTTCCATTTTATAGCTTTTTTTGGGATTCTCTGGCTGTTTCTTCTCATCATGTGACCAGCGTATGTCCATCTCCTTTCCCTGATCACCCATGGGACTGGTTGTTGTTCAGTCATCTGTCTTTTCTCTGCATTGTTCTTGAATTCGTTTCTTGTACACGATCAAATACCATTGAATAGTCTATAAGAGATTAAATATAGAATCACATTAAATTCTCTGCTTTTCTCCAATATTAATCTTATATTGAATATATGATCTCTTGATACTCTGTGTTATTAGTTGGTTAAAGTATTTAATAAAGTTGGTGTTGTGTGTTATTAGTTGGATATAGTATTTAGTAAAAATGGTGTTGGATGTTATTATTTTCAGTTGTTTAGCTTGGACAGTACTTTAAGACAAATACAAAAAAAAAAGTGCTTGCAATCTTTAGGTTACAAGGCAAAGCCCCACTCCAGATTTGACAATTTTGACTCAGCCCAAGAAACTGGGTGACAAGAAGAGTGAGTTTCTTAGAGCACTTCGAAATGAGAGCAACCTACGCAGTGGAGACAAGTACCAGGATCTGAATCAAAATTCTATAGAGAAGAAGCAGGTGAGTTGCCCATGACAAATCCCACACGTTGACAAGGAGACCATGACATTGTTCCTGAGCAAGCTTATTTGAGCCAACTTGAACAAGTTATTTCTTCTTACATAGTGTCATTCATTTTGACAGCACAAGTTTGCTTAGTACAGCATGTGTCTGATTATGCATTTAATAAAACTAGAGGTAATAGTGGTAAGTTGAAAAAGTTAATCTTGGTGTAATAAATGACTGTACCTTGCTTTAGATGCTGGTTATACTTGTCGTCTCTACAGTTTTAATTCATGCAGGGCCAGTTTCATATCTCGTTGAAAGATATGTAGGCATTGGTACCACAGTAGGTCAGACTGTTAGTGACCGCCTCCCTGTGCCTTTAGAATGAATTAGGTTGTTGTGACTCAGCAAAACATGTTACACTAATAATCCAAGTTTATGTATGTCATTTAGTGGGCTTGAAAATTCCTATTTCTTGTATGCAGTCTGTTAAAACTTTGTGAAATTACAGTGATTAAAAAAAATTGCCTGAATTTCTTGTGGGCAGACCATCAGTGCTAAGTGACATAGTGATTTTTTTAAAAAATTGGTTCTATTTCTTGTGGGCAGACCATCAGTCCTGAGTGACATTATAGTGATTTTAAAAAAAAAAATTTCCTGTATTTCTTGTGTGCAGACCTTCAGTGCTAAGTGACATTATTGTGATGTTTAAAAAAAATTGGCTGTATTTCTTGTGGGCAGACCTTCTATGCTAAGTGACATTACAGAGAATATAATTGCTTATATTTCCTACATGCAGACCATCAAAGAGCAGAGGGAAAGCCCTATGAATGAGGATGTAACAGATTACTGTCACTTGAATGGAAACAGTGACACTCACAGACAGAATAGTTCACATGAGATGGTCAATGGGAACAAGAATATGAATGGAAATCATGAGAGGCAAGGTGTTGGAGAGAGCAATGGGGACTCACTCATAAAACATGTGGATCATATTTACTTGTCTGGAGAAGAAGAGGAGAAGAGGTAAACTGATACTTTCTTGACACAAAAGTAAAATAAGAAAACTAATCCCAGTGTCTTTAATGTGTTTATCATGAAATGTTTGGTTTGTTGTGCATTTGTTATTGTAAAGCAAAAACACTTGTGTGTCTCTGGATGTGTGTGTGTGTGTCTTTATTGCATACAAAAGGACTGACTGCCTTTTTTTTTTTTTTTTTGTGGTGTTGAGTATCTGAATAATTACCACATGTTGCATGCAGACTTAATTTTTTCTGTTGTTATCGAGATTTGTAATTTAACATTGATGTAAATAACACCAAACTCAAGCAGATTACTGAATTCAGATATCTAGGAAATGTTTATGCAGGATGGGAAAAGAGAGAAATCCAATGCAGTATTCATTAAAGCAAACATTACCTGTCAGCTTGCACCAATCCTAAAACATCCAAACATCTCAGTGGACACCAACAAAACAACTCTTTCAAACGGTATTCACCCCGATTTTGTGCTGTCAGTGCCAAACATGGACACTCGCCAAATACCATGACAGCATGTGATATGAAATGCCTAAGAAAAATGGTAAACAAGACGAGAAAGGATCAAGCAGGAAATGAAAAAATCTGGCAAATGCTGGGAACAGCATCTGTCAATGACTACATTGAAAATCAGAGTGGTTCAGACATTTGATACGCATGAATCCAGAGCAGCCAGCGACATGCGTATACAACTCGAAAACATCTGGATTCTAGGGCGCAAGGACGACCAAGGGAAAAAGTGAATAGATGGGATGAAAGACACACTGAGGAAACATAACAGCAGTCCTGGCCTCTCACCTTGCTCTTGGCTGATGTCTGGAACTTCCTGGTGACACTAATGGCACAAGCTGGAAGAGCAGAAAGAAAAGAAGTGTAAAAGGTGTGAAGATGATTTTGTTCATGATATTTAAGATCTTGTAGAATACAAACTGAAGTGATATGTTATGAGAATAGGTTGATTACACTAGTTGCAGTGGCTGTGTTGGTGGGATGTTGAAGTGGCTGTTTGGTGGGTTCTAGTTTCAGTTGCTGTGCTTGATGAGATGCTGTTTCTAAGGCTGTGTCTGATGGGATCAGGTTACAGTGGCTGTGTTTTGGTGGGATTCTGTTGCAGAGATTTTGTTTGATGGGGATCAAATTACAGTGGCTGTGTTTGGTGGGATGTTCTTTCAGTCAAACATTTGGTGTAAATATGTACTGTTTCAGACTTCTGGAGTCCATGGGTTGGTCAGAGGAAGACAAAACAGAGTATGTTATCACAGATGATGATGTCAGAGAGTTTCATCACATGGTATGTCATATTTTTCTGATTCTGTTTTTTTTTTTTTGGTTCTTCTTGAATTTTCCTTGTTCCTTTGGAATGTAATTATTTGATTTACTACCTATGATTGGATTGTAGCTAGGTGCTCATAAGTAGCAACATTTCTTTATGTAGTTTACAAATTATAATAATAAATGGCAGTAAGAAAGAAGTAGATTTTGTCACTTTAGGTTGCTTATTTTTTGTTTTTCTTCTTTTGTTGAACAGCTGAATCGTGTACGTGAGCAGAGTGAGTACGGAAACCCAGGGAGACATAGTGCCCTCCGTCTGAAGCTGGGAACCCAGTTTGCGAATGGTTTGCTGAATGGTACTTATCATGAAAATGTTGGTCGCGACAAACATGAGCCTTTGTGATAGCCAGTGTCATCGTCACCATCAGCTCACAGTCAGTCAGATAAAATACAATCTGGAAATTGCTGAAAGAAAATTTGTAATGAATATTAAGAAATGGCCAGGTGTTGGTGTTTTTAATTAAGAAGAGAAGGCCCGCAGAAAAAGTGTCATGTATTGGTTCTTTCACAGCAGTTTGGAGATTACAATTAGTTGTCATTCCTGTCTCAGTGATTGCAGTGAGTTTTACATGTCTGTGTACGAGATAGTCTACATTAGCAGCAGTAAACACTTTACTAATGTCAGGTAGTATTTGCTTAAGTCTGGTTTTTTTTTTTCCTTCTTTTTTTTGCAGTAAGAAAACAATAAATGCATAGTAAAAAACTCACTTATTTAAAAATGTTTTCTTGCCTATATATAACAAGTATGTGGTAGCTGAAGCAAGATACGATGTGTATAGATCCATGTTTGAAACATTTCTGTATTTCTGCTGGTTACCATTTCCTTTTCATGACTTCATTATTATGGCAGCATTTCTCAAGAGTTTGTATTATTTGTTAATGTTAATTGCCAGTCCAATATTTTATATTTTGTTTTTTTACCTTGACATTTCAGCACTTGTTAGAAGTAGTTTGAAAACTACATGAGGCTATTGGGGACAAAGTGGTTTCAGCATAATAATGATAGCTTTTAGATTGTGTGAAGTGATTCACTGAAACAGTGTCAGCAGCTTACTTGTTTTAGTGCTGCTATGTCTTTGATCTCATGCCAGGAACCAGCTAGAAAGCTGGAAAATTTCATATGAGTGCATTAATTAATCTAAAGTACAGACGTCCCTAACCTATTTGACTGGTTGGGAAAAGAGCATGATTGAACACGGAATTGGTTGAAAAATAGATCAGCCTTTTATGAGTTTGCATTTGCAATTTGGCACACACACAAAAAAACATAACACACTGTATATCACTTGCAAAAGATAAAAATGACAAAAGCTTAGAAAGAAAAATAAATGCAAGATTATGTTTGCAGATTCCTGCATGAGCGGATCACCATGAGTATGTAGTATTTGAATGATGGTGATTTAGGGGTCTTTGAATGTGGTGGTTGACACAAAATCCAAGCAAGCTATGCCTAATTTGCTGCTGGCTATATCAAAATGGGACATGCTATGGTTGCTAAGTTTATTAGTTATAGCTTTTCTTGCAAATTGTAGGTTCTTTCAACTTTTATTACCATATTTAGAAGATATTATTATTATTATTATAAAGGTAAATATAAGAATATTATAAGCGCTGTTACAAGAGACCCACTCTGAGCAACTTCTGAAATGGACTATATGAAGTGTCGGATTGGTCAGAGCAGAAACAAATGAAGTGTGAGTGAAACCGTAGACCACTTGATTAGAATGCGTGAGTTCTGGTTATAACTGACAGTAGTTCAGTGGATGGACATAAAACAAGGGGTGCCTGGATTGGATCAGAGAAAGTTTGAAATTAATGGAAAAGAAAAAAGTAGAAGCAGTTTTATTTAATATCGGAAAACATCTGATGCTTTGTCCGGGCTCAAGCAACAGTCACTTGGAGCACATGTGACGCATGTTTTTCTCTTTCTTATACTTAAAAATATCACAAAGATCATCCAGTATTATGACCTATTTGATGAGAGTGACAGCTCGTGATCAAGTATCAAAATTTCTGTTATATTTCGTTATTGGTGGTAAACATCCTGCACTCATCTCTGATGCACTTTTTAGGTACAGCTGTTCTTTCATGTGCATTTTTTGCCTGGTATTCTTTTCTTCATTCTCATTTTACTTGCTTCTCTCCATCATTTCTGAGCTCATGAGTTATAGTTGCATTTCCATTTTTGGTAGTTGGCAGCATCGTTCTCCAGGATGTTGAGTTTATGTCTGGTGCCTTTATTTGTACACTCTTTAACCAGTTCTGGGGATTCAGCTGGTAAACTATGACAACAGTATGTGAATTTTAACACTGTAGATGCTGTCCTAGTTTCATTATGAATTTAGGCTACTTACAAGCACATATGATGAGGTTAGCAACAGAGGTGGTTATTTATGAGGTATCCCAGATACATGGACATACAGATATGTTATTTATGGAGATGGCTGGTTTAGCTTTGTCATATTCTGCAAGAATACATTTGTTTTCTTGATGTTTATTGTGAATCGGAGCAGGGATTCTGCAGGCTCCAGAGTTGTTTTCATAGAGTGTGATAACTGACATCTTCAGGAAATAGATCTTAGTATAGTAGACAGCAGATACTTTTTTTAATCATTGGTCACTTTGAGATACTTTCATGATTGTATGGTGATTCTGTGAGACTTTCCGCCATCTTCAGTCTTTGTTGTTTTACTGCTGTGTTCTCAACATTTTTTTTTTATGCAGTTCAGGAGCAGTGCTTTTCTTTCATATTCTCGTCTTTATGTTGGTTAGTTTGCAAAAGGAAGAAATTTATCTTGCTGCCTGAAAGAAGCCAGCTTGTACAAGCGGACACCATGTTGCAGTCATGTAGAGATAACTTGTGGTTCAGATAACTGTAAAATATAAGACAACTGTTTCTTGTTTAACCTCACACAGTGCCTTGCATCAGATAACAGATTTGTAATGACATTTCTTATGGAAACAGTAACGTATTACAATATTACTTTGTCATGTTTTGTCTTTAATATCTTTCTTTTTTTTTTTCTTTTTAAATCCACAAGCATTATAAACATTCTGGTTTCAAATCTAAATATTCAGACAGAAAAATTTCATGAATGTCTCAGTTTTACCTCTACTTCAAGGCATTTTAGAATGTTTGGCACATATTTTTGGTGGATACATCAGATAAAGTTTGACCATCTTAAGCCTGTGAAACGTGTCTTATACATAGTTCTTTGATCTTGTTCCACCTTCAGGGTGGACAACTCACTATGCAGCAGAGATCTGACACGCAGTCTTGTTGGACAGTTCTTTTTCCAGTTTTGAACATCTTTGTGTTTCAGCTGTGTAAAGTGATTGGCTGATTGATCTCCAGGCACACAATAATTTATCTCATCATGCTCAGATGAGGAATTACTTCTTTGAGACAAGTGTTCTGATGTTTTATGTGGACACTTACAGATTACATAAATTTTAATGTAAATGAAGCTGAAGAAATGTTTATATATTTTTATATGAAATGTTATGACACAAACATAGATGTTATATATGATTGTTGGTTTGTGTTGTACATGTTCACAGGTCAGCACTGTAACCACCTTATAGATAAATGATTCAAACCACACAATATAATGTCGTGATTTTCAGAGTAACTGAGTATAAGAAAGCCATTTTTAAAACCACAGTGATTTATTGTTGTATATTCCTTCGTGGAAAAACAGCACGTACTGTGACAAAAAACAGATGCAGAGAGGCTTGATATAGATGAATTCTGTATGCTGAAACTCACAGCTCTTGTCAGTCAGCACATGACAGAGGTGGTCAGCTTTTAAATATGTGCACAGAGCAGACCTGTCAGCCATTAAACATATGTTAGCATCTGTTTGGAAACATTCATGTTCATATGATGCTCTAGAATGTGTTTATGAGAAAGTACATCTTATTCAGAAATTCTTCTGGACATTTACAGAATGGGAGAAGAGCCATATGTTGTCATTTTAAGACAGTAAATTTGCTGGTAATAAAAAAACAGGTTGTTCAGAGACTACACGAGGTGGTAGAAGGGTTTTTAAGTTTTCTTGACATTCTAGTGCATGCAGATGTAGGCCTAGAATGTCCTGTTTTGAGAATGTAGATTTTACTTGATTTAGATTTGGAGCATTGTCACAAGCTGGATTTTGTACCACAGATTATTTGAGCAGAAAGCACATCTATTAGTGGCCGTAAGCTGAAGCAGTAAATGCTAGGCAGCTCATTTCTTTAGTTTCAGAGTCATATTTCTTATATCATTATATAACAGGGTGACAAACAGTTATCATATATAGCAACAGGCTAACTACAATAAGAAGGAAAATGTACATGTAACCATTCCTAAAGTCTAGAAAGCAGGTTGTCATTTGTCTGGGCTGAATTGATGTCAGCCTCCAGGATACATACAACACTGGCTTTTCACAAAAAAATTAACATTCATTGCACATGAATTACACATTTTATCATACAGCCAGTTTTATAGTGTTATAACATGACTGGGGACATATTTCATGTCTCATGTAGTGTTGTGTAAGTGTGTTTTTTACTTCATATTTTTTTTAATGAAAATGGATCTCAGAATTGGGTATTATAAATTGATGAGAATAGCCATGATTATTTATATCAGATGATATTCATCTACCTTGTAAAGATGTGACTTATCACTTGTCTCTTAGACTTTCCAGAAAAACATTTTCTTGTGACATTTTGTGAGGGGGTGGGTGGGGGAACAGGGTGGCAGCCATGACTGGCAGCAAGATTTTTCACAAGTCCAACCATTCTGTGTATGTATCAACCATGTTGACATTCATTCTGAATATCAAATGCTACCAGCAAACAGGTGATGAAAGAACTACTTGGAATATGATTGTTAAAAATAATAATTCTAGAAATCTCTTATGTTATTTCCTGCCTGAAACCAGATATATATGGCAATATTTGTTAAGCAGGTGGAGCAGTGTCAGATGTATGCATGATGTAAGCTGCTGCAGCTGACATTTTTCTAGTTAACAGTTTTACAATAGCTGTTGATTTGTCATGCATATTTGCAGTCATTTGAATGTAACATTTTCCCTGCTTTTGCTTTGTTCTTCATAGAGTTTTATCATTGTTCGCTCAAATACTGAATGGAGATTTAGAATAAAACAAATCTTTAATGTCATTTTACACAACAAAGTTGAATGGGGTCCTCCTTTTTTTTTTTTTTTTTTAAAAAAATTCTAAATGAATTTGAGATATTGTATAAATGGGAGTTGGGCATACGGCTAACAACCTTATCCTGAGACCAATCTAGAGGCGACTCTGGTTAGGGATAAAAAGGAATTGTTATGGAAACTTGCAACTGAGTTGAGATGCCAACTCCGAAGAAGTCAGACAAAGATTGAATGAATGCATTCATTGGTCCCAAATATGTGACAAAGATTATATTCCGGAATGTAAGAACAATGGCAGCACCATCAAAAACCGCTTGAGTAATCTGAGAAATGGATAGATACCACCTAGACATTAGCGAAATACAATGGCCAGAAGCAGGTAAAAGAACAACAGAAATCTGCAAGTTAATGCATTCGGACAGAGACAATGGGAAATACCAAGAAGTAAGTACAGTTATGTCAAATGTAGCAGCAAAGAGCTCTATAGAATGGGAACCATTGAACAGTCGTATATTAAGAGCATGATGCAGGCACAGAAGAATGACAATCATACAGTGTTATGCACCCACAGATGATGCAGATGATGAAATAAAGGATGATTTCTATCACAAACTACAACACATGAACAAAGTCTCTAAACATGACATCCTATTTGTCATGGGAGACTCAATACCAAGGTAGGAGAAGATAACACAGACATCGAAAAAGTAATGGGAAAAAAGGAATTGATACGGTAAATCAGAATAGAGACAGATTAATTGAAATATGTCTAACAGAGGGCATGGTCATTGGAGGAACAGGTACTATTACATTCAAAGAAAGACAAATCTGTAGCAAAACTGGCACCCTATTAACATCAGGTAAAGAACAAAAATAGAGATGGGCTGAACACTTCCAAAACATACTTAATTGACCACACCCAAAAGAATTGATAAACCTTGAAACTGACTTACCAATCCCACAACTAAATGTCAACCTGATGAAATTACATTGCATGAAATTGAAACAGCAGTGAATCTGATGGCTAACAACAAAGCTGCAGCTGAAGATAACAGTCGAAATGTTAAAAGCTATTAACAGTGACAGCATGAGCCAGCTAATGTCTAATAAAGTATGGAAAGAAGAAAAGGTCCTTTCTAAATGGAAGAAAGGAATCATTGTTAAAATATTTTTTAGAAAAGGCAACCTTAGGGAGAGGAGTAACCTTACTATTAGTTGTGTCAAAATTAGTTTGTAAAGTCACTCTGCATAAAAATTGAAGAACAAGCTGGATTTGGAAAAGGGAGAAACTGTCTTGACCAGATCTTTACTCTAAGAACTTGAAGAACATTTGATAGCATACATAAATTCATTGCAGAGAATTTTAAGACCATGTGAAATACCATCTAAAATTGTCAGCATCATTAAGGATCTGTACAACTGATATATTTGTGTGGTCAACACAGAAGAAAGAATGAAAGAATAGTTTCAGGCTGAAGGTCAACCACATGCAACTCTAAAGAGGATATTGTTAAGAGAGGCCAAATTGGTAGACATAAAATCCCTTGATGAGGTTGAAAAGCTCGCCAAGAACAAGAAAACTTGGCTAACTACCATGTGATGTTTAATGGCACGGGAAAGATGTAAGAACAGTGACCTGGCAGATGCTGTTTGATGTTTGAAGATTTCTGTAATGAGTTTGGCCACACCAGCAGCAGTAGCATCATCTATGTAGAAATGCTCATTGAAACCAGTAGCAGCCGGTGTTAAAGGCAAGAAGTGTGACACCTGTGCTAGAGCAGACACAAAAGGGGAACAAATGTTTGAGGAAATGTGCTGAAATAGAAGTCCGATATCTGACATGTTTAAATTGGCATAAATGAGAGGAACTGGTAACATATGAATTTATGTTTTAATCATGACCTGAAAAATTAAAAATAAACGGACTAAAATAAAACTGTCCTTGCTAGTAATCACTTGAGAAATTGCTTTAAGCGTCCTAGTAACTTCCTTTAGTGGGTCTAGCAGAGCATCCTAATTGACTTACTTCATATTGGGGCAGAGTGCTAACACAAGTCAATTTTAGGAAGCTACTTGTTGAAATGAGACAGAAGGGTCTTGAGCAATTTAGAATTCATTGTATATAGAAAATATTAATAATCACTAGTTTCCAGTGATTGGTCAAGTCCAGGTGCATTTATTATGTTTCATTTTGAATATATAATCACGTTAATGCTTGTACTTTAATACTGGTGTGTACACAGCAATCATCACTTACCAGAAACTTTACAGATAATAAAAGTAAAAATAAAATTAATGATCAAATACTGATTACATAACATCCATTCGAAACAAGTCCATTATTTGAAACAAACACATCTGTGATCTGTTTATCCAACTAATCATTTACAAAGTTATTATGATATTCAGTATTGATAAAATACTGTATATCAAACATTGACCTTCAAAATCATATAAAATTACATTTTGTGGGTCAAACTCCCAAGAAGTCTGCAATATCAAGTTTCCATTTTGAATAGGAGCAAACCTGACTGTCAGAGTTCCTTGATTTCAGTTGTCAGTTGCACACAGAGAGACTAAACATTGTCATGCAAGTAAACTGATATTTGTTTCAGATCTAATTGACAGTGAACATCAGTCACCTTGATTTGTCATTTTTGTGTTGCTGGTCCTCTAGTTACTTCTGGTGGTCACTTAGTTGTGTATTTGGTTGTCATGCTGCTGTCTCTGTTTGCCACTTAGTTGTGTATTTGGTTGTCATGCTGCTGTCCCCATTTGCCACTTAGTTGTGTATTTGGTTGTCATGCTGCTGTCCCTGTTTGCCACTTAGTTGTGTATTTGGTTGTCATGCTGTTATCATGTTGCCATCTCTGTTTGCCACTTGGTTGTGTATTTGGTTGTCATGCTGCTGTCTCCGTTTGCCACTTAGTTGTGTATTTGGTTGTCATGCTGCTGTCTCTGCCATTTAGTGTGTATTTGGTTGTCATCTTCTGTCTGTTTGCCACATAGTGTGTATTTGGTTGTCATGCTGCTGTCTCTATTTGCCACTTAGTGTGTATTTGGTTGTCATGCTGCTGTCTCTGTTTGCCATTTAGTGTGTATTTGGTTGTCATGCTGCTGTCTCTGTTTGCCATTTAGTGTGTATTTGGTTGTCACGTTGCTGTCTCCGTTTGCCACCTTTTCAATTCAAATGTGATATCCACTCTCATTTATGCATGTGAAAGCTGGAAAACAATTAAAGAAATAGACAACAAATTAGACTCTTTCTAAAACAAATACCTAAGGAAAATACTTGGTATAAAGTGGAATGAATTCTAGAACAGCGTAGAGATAAGACAGATGAGCAAACAACCTGATCATGGGTGATCAGAAAAAAGATGGACATATGTCAGTCATGTGATGAGAAGAAACAGTCAGAGAATCCCCAAATGAGCTGTCAAATGGAACACAACAGGCTGAAGAAAAAGAAGTTGACCACGTGAAACCCTAAAGAGGACATTGTTAAAAGAGGCCAAAATCCCTTGATGAGATTGAAAAGTTTGCTGAAAACAGTAAAACTTGGTTAACTACCATGCGAGCCATATGTGACGTTTAATGGCATGGGAAAGATGTAAGATAAGGCTGGGGTTTGAGCTGCCTCGTCTGCAGTGACCTGTGTAGAGCTAGACAGTATAGTGTGGAGTGACCTGTATAGAGCCTGGGAACTGAGGTTTATTGTGTTCTGTCAGATTTTAGAACGGGGTCTTTGGGTGTTGAAATCTTGTCAGTTACAAAACAGAACAAAACTGGAGTCTGTAGGCAAGAACCTACGCCGGTTGTATATCACATGGCATCTTCATTCATGTGACATATCCCGTCCAGAATGTTGTCCATCTCACAGCCTCCCTAAATGCAATATGGTCTTGTGCAAGATGATCAGCATCTCGTTGTGAGACATTCAGACTTTCCAAGATGATCAGCATCTCGTTGTGAGACATTCAGACTTTCCAAGATGATCAGCATCTCATTGTGAGACATTCAGACTTTCCAAGATGTCCTTGTGTCCATCAGCGGCGTGGTTGTCCCTTTTATCTTTTGTCAGGCACTATGCCTTCTACTATCAATCTCTCCAGGCCTGCTATTGTCTCTTGATGTGGCCAAAGTATCCCTGCTCTCCAATTTTTATGAGCCAGTTTTCTGCGACACCTAATTCCATCAGTATCTCTTTGATTTTAAATCTATCCATGATATTCTAAGTGCCCTTCTGTAACATTTCATTTGAAATGCTGTTATTCTCTTTTCTAGTGATTTGTTATATGCCTGTGTTTCACATTGTATACCGCCACTGGGAATATGTAAGCTCTTAACTTTGTTTTCTTGATGGTACCTTGCCACATACTTTTCATTTGTGCTAGTTTCTGTGATGCAACTGGAATTCTTTTGATTTCCATTGGTGGTGATGACTGAACCTAGATATTCGAATGTATTTATCTTACTGTTGACATATGGGGAAGTGTACCAGGTCCCATGTCCTGATTGAGGAAGATAATAAAATGCTCTAGGGCCCATATTTTTCTTCACTGGTCAGCATGCTAAAGTGATGTGGTTAGTATCATGCCTACTCTTCCATGAATAGTTGGGTACTTTTTTTTTTTTTACAGCTGGAATGTAGCATGTTGAACTGGGGTCAACAACAGGTGCACTAACAACTTAATTAGTCAGCTGCTCAAAGTCAGAACAAGAATGTATAAAATAGGAAAAAAGTAGCAGCAGCTTTATTACTTAACGATTACAAAGTTGTGACGTTTCGGCATGAGCCTTAATCATACAAAAACATACAGGACGAAGATATAGAGAGAGGAGATAAAATATAGATTCACATGAATACTATTTTTAAAAAAAAAAAAATTTTGTTTAAAAGAGTACTTAGCTGTAAATTGTAAAATGTGGCTTGTCCGGCGGTGTATGTCAGGAATGGATTTAGTAGGACGTGGAAACTGTTTAAATAGAGACCTGTGACATGTGGTCGGTGGGTTGTAACTAGGGGTGGTGGATGGGGAACCGGGGAGGGGAGAGAGAGTGATGCAATATTGACCTAGCTAGGAGAAACTGAAACAGTTGATTGGGGAAGAGGGGTTGCAGAGTGATGCTGTGAGGAAGTTTTGAAAAGTAAGAAGGGGTGGACTTAGTGGAGAGGTAACTATAATGATTGAAGAAGATGATGTTACGTGTAACTAAACAGCGAGTTTAACCCATGTGGTTCCAGCATCCCATAATTTTGAATGCAGCGGTTCGTAGCTACTCCTACTTTTTTCCTATTTTATACATTCTGGTATTGCAGCTTTACTGCAGTGCTTCGTGTATAGTTATATACTTATACACTAATTATCAAGTCAGAACAAGATGCACTATGTCATGATATGGGAAAAGAAAACTTTATTGACCAAACATTAAAATGTACCAAAGCATAAAAGAATCTTTGATATTTGTAATATGACATGGATATTAAAAAATGCAGTATACAATATTTAAATTATTTCTTTAACTTTTTTAAAGCTTACAACAAAACAAACATAAGATGATTATGCTGTGTATATAAGGGTTTAGTTTCAGCATTCAACTCATGTGTTGTAGATTATAAAAATATCTAGTAGTTTCTGTGTTATCTGCCTCATGTGGTAGTGAGTGAGTATATTGTTTAGGTTTGCATTAATATGGTAGTGAGTGAGTTTAATGTCTAGTTTTGCATCATGTGGTAGCGAGTGTAGTGACTTTCTTCTGCATCATGAGTATAGTGTCTAGTTTTGCACTATGTAGTAGTGAGTGTAGTCTAGTTTTGCACTGTGTGGTAGTGAATGTAGTCTCTAGTTTGCCTCATGGGGTAGTGTTTCAATGAGTGTAGTGTTTAGTTCTGCCTCATGTGACAGCTAGTGTTTCAGTGAGTGTAGTGTTTAGTTCTGCCTCATGTAACAGCTAGTGTTTCAGTGAGTGTAGTGTTTAATTCTGCCTCATATAACAGGTAGTGTAATATCTAATTCTGCTTCATGTGAAGCAAGTGTAATACCTAATTCTGCCTCGTGTGATAGCTAGTGTAATATCTAATTCTGTCTCACATGACAGCTAGTGTATACCTAATTCCGCCTCACGTGACAGTTAGTGTATACCTAAATCTGCCTCACGTGATAGCTAGTGTAATACCTAAATCTGCCTCACGTGATAGCTAGTGTAATACCTAATCCTGCCTCACGTGATAGCTAGTGTAATACCTAATTCTGCCTCACGTGATAGCTAGTGTAATACCTAATTCTGCCTCATGTGATAGCTAGTGTAATACTTAATTCTGCCTCATGTGACAGCAAATGTGATGCCTAATTCTGCCTCACATGATAGTGCATGTAGTACCTAATTCTGCCTCACATGATAGTGCATGTAGCACCTAATATTGCCTCATGTGACAAGTGTAAAACCTAATTCTGCTTCATGATAGTGAGTTCAATACCTAATTCTGCCTTATGCGATAGCAAGTATAATGTGACAGAGTAATACCCAGTTCCATCTCATTTAGTAGTGTAATTCTAATAAAAAAAAAAGAAGACTAAAACTGATTCTGATCAAAATGGAACAGACCACAGAAATGATGTTGATCCACAACACTGATTCTACAATTTGTGTGAGCTATCTATGCTCCAATCAACGTACACACAATCTATGCACTGAAATCTGTTTTGTGTCACCATTATGCAATCTGTATCATACTGTGTATCATACTATAATACATAATTACACTATAATATAAAATGATGTCCAACTAATTGTATGTTCAGTGCTGCACTATTTTAATGAAACTTACAGTTAATTATGCATTTTCTGCTGTCTACCCACTGAACTAAGCAGTCTGATCCCCATGTCCAATCTGGAGCTGATGCATCAACAATTTGCTAGTAAAGTCCAAATAAATTTTGATTCACTGCTTCTAAATGCAGAGGTTCTTTCATCTCCTCTTTTCTATCATTGATTCTTTCATCTCCTCTTTTCTATCATTGATTCTTTCATCTCCTCTCTTCTATCATTGATTCTTTCATCTTCTCTCTTCTGTCATTGGTTCTTTCATCTCCTCTCTTCTATCACCGAGTCTTTCTTCTCTTCTATCACTGATTCCTTCATCTTCTCTCTTCTATCATTGATTCTTTCGTCTTCTCTCCTCTATCACTGATTCTTTCATCTCTCTTTAACATTCATTCATTTGCATGTCCCTTACAGAACTTTGCCTCCCTAACAGCACTCCTGTAGGCCTCTCAGTTGTGAGCAAGATGGCCTGCTGCTGATGCATTCTTTTGCAGATTTTCAACAAACGATGTCTTGCAGCCATCTTCGCCTTGGTCTTCCTCTTTCTTTTTCCCATTATGTGCCCTTCCAAGATGGTTTTCTCTAGATTATCATGACATTTACTGTGTCCAAAATATTTAAGTTTTCTTTGTTTAATCCTCTTTGCTAGCCAGTCTTCTTCAATATTAAGTTCTTGTATTATGAATATATTTGTTCTTTTTTTTGTGTCCATGATATCTGAAGAATTCTTCTGTAGCATTTACATTCAAAGGCATTTGTAACATTGATTCATCACTTCCAAATGTAGAGGTTCTTTCATCATCTCTCCTCTATCACAGATTCTTTCATCTTTTTCTCTCCTCAATCACCAATTCTTTCATCTTTTTTCTCTCCTCAATCACCAATTCTTTCATCTTTTTCTCTCCTCAATCACCAATTCTTTCATCTTTTTTCTCTCCTCAATCACCAATTCTTTCATCTTTTTCTCCTCTATCACCAATTTATTTTCATTTTTTTCTCTCCTATATCACTGATTCTTTCATCTTCTTTCTTCTATCACACACACATACACACAATATGCTAGTCTCCTCTCATCCAAAAATAATATAAATCAGAAAGTTTAAAGAAGGCTCAATCGTGTCATGTAACAATCTAAAGAAACTAGGTACTCATTTTGACAATATTTCAATAAACATAAGATGATAAAAATACTTTTACTCTGTAAGATTTAACAGCTTGTGTACTTTGACAGTATTTCAATAAACATAAGATGATAAAAATGCTTTTACTCTGTAAGATTTAACAGGTTGTGTACTTGAAATATCTAATTAGTGGACTAGTACATGACCACACAACTCAGGTCTAAGACATTTTTTTTGTTACTACAAACATTTTCTCTATTAGTCTGCTTTTTTTTTTATATTTCCCTCACATTTTTTTCCTGGTCTAGTTCTGTCAGATGTATTTGTTGATTTCCCTGTCTGACATGGATCTGTATATGTGGCATGTATAGAGTGAGGCGTTCATTAATGTGCTGATGATAACAGTTAGCCTCTGCCTGACACACCATTCAATCAAATGAATTAAGTTGCCAAGATCATTCATCATCATCATCCACACAAAATGCAAGTAAACAAATAACCATGCTAAACTTAAAATGCAATGTTTGAAAAATATATACAACATGAATTAACTGTGGGGGGAAAAAAATGAACCCATAACCAAAACAAGTTACCTGACAAGATGACTGGTTGTTGAATACATAAAAATATGATGATGTAAATGCTTATAGTTTCTCTGTTCGACATAAACTCAATATATTAGCTCTTTCATACCTGAATTATTTTCCATAATCTGCCATAATAAGTTTTATGTAAGAATTTTAGTAAAGAAAACTAGATGAAAGTTACTCTATAATTTAAAAACATGGGCTGGGCTAGACTTTGCTGCACTCTGAACATTGATTTGCATAGTCGTGCAAGATCTACCAACTCTGTTGGTGGTGTTTTTGAGCAAAAAGAGTTAAGTAGCTGTCTGAGGCAGAAGTCTAGTGTTAACACATTATCTTTCTGTAACTGCTCAAAATTATCATTTTATCTTGTACAATCCTTAAAAGTGTAGATTATTATCAAACGCAGATGAGCTGAATTCTCTGTTGTGAGTCACTTTCACAGGGCCATATACTTTACCTTCTGTTATCTTCAACAATATTTAGTGATCTTTTTTAATGTTGTTCTCACAGAATGTAACTCAGGACATGCTGGAGCTTTGTAGCAGACAGTCTCACACTGTGGCCTATCCATACACATGGGTCTCTTGAAGTTCTTGTCCAGACCACTTCCAAAATCTTTCATGTCTAATACTGTCTTGTCATCACAAAAGAAATCTAAATTTAACAGTCTTCTCTATTTGTACAAACTTCTTTTTATCCTTCCACTCCTTTGGAATGACAAATCATATATATATATATATATGGTAAAATTCCTGTTTCCATGTCATCAAGGCATATTGGTGAAAATGGTGTTAGGCCTGTATTTTCCATGACCTTCACCACATGAAAGTACGATGTGGTCAGTATCATGCCTGGCTGCTTTACCTTCCCAGATTTCTCCGGTACCCATTTTCCGAGGCTGGGCAAATCTCACTCAGCTGGAGATTCAAACCCTCGGCCATTCCGCCGAGTGCTCTAATCACCATGCTGGCCGGTCCCCCACATATATATTTTTTCTGTGACTAAAGCATACACCAGCTGATCTTATTTTCTGCAAGCAGATCATGCTATTTATGGTAAAAATGAACAAGTATAATGGCAGCCACGTGTGGTGTGTGTCAGAGGGAGAAAGCAGAGCCCTGGTTACATCTGAGCACTTCACACTGATTTCTTGCTCACAAACTATGGCTCATGCAAAAAATACAAGGCATAATATATGAAATGGCAGACTTACATGAACTCTTGTACACATTAAAAACTACTTCTGACAGCACACAATAAGCACAAAGAATATCCTGTCCAAATTTCATACAAACTAAACATCACAAGACAAATGAGATTCCATATTCTAAGAAACATGGTCTCGAGAGACATGAAAAAATGATGAGAAAAATATTAATTACTATCTAACTTCACTTGCAAAGATATGAATGCCTCAGAACTGTTCTCCTCCATAAAATGGACCACTTTCTGAGTCTATATGCAGTTCTGGCTAATCTTATTTTCTATTCTGTGTTTTTGTCTGTCGGTGGAAAGCTTCAGGCTTGTACCAGCAGCAGGAATAATGTTACCTGATTTCTGACATCATTATTTTTAGAAAAAAGTGAATCCCACACATTTTGTGTTTATAATTTCATCTTGGGAGCTATGTAAATACTGCACCATACATTAAATGAGATTTTTACTAGTTTGTTTGAATGTTAATGAAAAGCTGGACAAATTCTGATGACAGTTAGTTTTCCAGGAGTCAAAGTTCAAATTTAATTACCATTTCAAAGCTATAACTGGGATTATATTCTGATTTTGGGGGAAAAATTCATTGCCGACACACTTCTGGGGGTGGAGTGTGTGTGAAAATCACAAATTTCATGCAAAATAACTGCAGCATATAATGCAAAATATATCAAAGTATTAAAAATAGCAGTTAACTCATTTTTGGTATTTTAACCTAAAACTGGCCTTTCTATTGTGTTAACAATGACTTCAGCCAAAAACTGGCCCATATACTTTTGGTCATCTAATGATTTCTGTATTAGGTAAGTCAAATTTTTCTCTTTATTGTCATTCACTAAAAATCTTACATACTTCTCATGGCATTAAACATCAAATAGGGCTTGCATGGTAGTTTGCCAAGTTTTCCTGTTTTCAGCAAGCTTTTCAACCTCATCAAGGGATGTTATGCCCACTAAACTGGTCTCACTTAACAATGTCCTCTTTAGAGTTTCATGTGGTCAACCTCTTTTTCTTCAGCCTGCTGTGTTCCACTTGATAACTTGTTTTAGGATTCTCTGACTGTTTCTTCTCATCATCATCTTTTTTCTGATCACCCATGAGACAGGTTGTTTGCTCATCTGTCTTATCTCTGTGTTGTTCTTGAATTCGTTCCACTTTATACCAAGTATTTTCCTTAGGCATTTGTTTTCAAAAGAGTCTAATTTGTTGTCTATTTCTTTAGTTGATTTCCAGCTTTCACATGCATAAATGAGGGTGGATATCACATTTGAATTGAATAATCTTAATTTGGTTTTTGTGCTCATAACTTCTGAATTCCATATGCTCTCAAG
The DNA here is from genome assembly GCA_009760885.1 of Achatina immaculata. NCBI lineage: Eukaryota > Metazoa > Mollusca > Gastropoda > Stylommatophora > Achatinidae > Lissachatina > Lissachatina immaculata. The sequence continues at coordinate 65,001,319 of CM019720.1, read as the reverse complement.
ATTTTTGAAGGTCAATACTGCTTTTGCAATTCTAACTTCCCTCTTGGTGTCACCATCCTGGTCTATGTAGCTGCAAAGGTATGCAAATTGGTTTACGTCACCAACAACTGTTCCTTCTATATATACTTTATATATACTCTACTGCCTATTAAAAAAGTCTGTGTGTACCGCGCATAAGAGGGTCTTATTCTGTAAAAAAAAAAAAAACTGTGCACAAAATTCAGGTTATATCCATGAAAATATAGAACATCTTATATCTATCATTGTCTAGCACTGACTGAGAGAAAGAGTTCTCTTGCCATTACAACAATGCTTACAATAAACCAAGCAACAACCAGACCTACCACTCATATAACAATCTTTAACCAGTTATCACATTTATGTGCATACTGCGCAACAACACCTGCTGTAAGCGTGTTCACAGTCAACAAACAAAGCAAACTAGCCAACAAAAGTACCAATCCAAGACGATACATATAGATCCACAATGTCCAATGATTACAGCAAACATACAGTACATAGAGACGCACAAAATCCGGTGATGACCAATGCTTCCACCGAACAAAAAGTCCAGGGAGATACACATGCTTCCATCATAGTTGATGTCTAAAAGAATTTCAGACAAAAAGCTGTTCTAAGACTGAAGATTTCAGTACTGTCTTTCATTAACCAAGTTGCCAATTTCTCCAAAGAGTGAAGGTGGTTCAGTCTGGGCCATTGGCTCTGTGAAACTGCCCGTCTTCTCATTTTTCTTCCTTGGTGTTAATATTTTCAAGCTTCTTATATGTCCATACTAACTTTTTAATAAAATAACTGTAACAAAATTTTCTTTCATTGGGTCTTCTACAGAGTTCCACTTTTAATATCTCTACCATATGTAGGATCCATTACCTTGGCAAACTGTATTCTGTTGTTTCCAGTCTGTGCTTGTCTGCAAAGACTCACTTGGCCCTCTATACAAGTAGCATTTCAGTAGCCTATTATACTATTTCAGATATGTTTTAAGTGGTGATTCTTTTGTTGCTGTTTTCTTTTATGTGGTCTTGTACAAAATGATGGATGTTGAAAAACAAAAAAAAAACGCAAGAAAACAGCTTAAACTCTCCACATTTTAAAAACTGGCTTGGTGGGGGAATGGATGCAGTCACATCAAGTGTTGACATTTTAAACAAGATATAAGCTCTTATAAAAATGGTGAAATGGTTACAATATGGCAACCTCATTCTTATTAGAGCACAAAAGATCTTGACTATCTGTTACACCATCTGTCCTAGGACAGTGGGTGAAGATGTTTCAATTATATATAGGAAATCACCCAGTAAACAAAATTTGTGACAGTGAGTGGAGCTGTTTCAGTGATATTTATGAAATGTCCACCCACAGTATACATAACCTGGGACAGTGAGTGGAGCTGTTCAGTGATATTTATGAAACATTCACCCACAGTACACATAACCTGGGACAGTGAGTGGAGCTGTTTCAGTGATATTTATGAAACATTCACCCACAGTACACATAACCTGGGACAGTGAGTGGAGCTGTTTCAGTGATATTTATGAAACATTCATCCACAGTACACATAACCTGGGACAGTGAGTGGAGCTGTTTCAGTGATATTTATGAAACATTCACCCACAGTACACATAACCTGGGACAGTGAGTGGAGCTGTTTCAGTGATATTTATGAAACATTCACCCACAGTACACATAACCTGGGACAGTGAGTGGAGCTGTTTCAGTGATATTTATGAAACATTCACCCACAGTACACATAACCTGAGACAGTGAGTGGAGCTGTTTCAGTGATATTTATGAAACATTCACCCACAGTACACATAACCTGAGACAGTGAGTGGAGCTGTTTCAGTGATATTTATGAAACATTCACCCACAGTACACATAACCTGAGACAGTGAGTGGAGCTGTTTCAGTGATATTTATGAAACATTCACCCACAGTACACATAACCTGAGACAGTGAGTGGAGCTGTTTCACTGTAGAAATATGCCACTGATCACTTACACAAAATGTTTACTACATGGAAGGCACTATAACAATAGAGAAAGGATGATTTACCACTGGGGCAGACTAGAACCTTGTTGTACAAACTACTCCCGATGACAAAATGTGACATGAAAAGACATTAACACGAATTAACCAGTACAGAAGAGACTGATTGAGACTACTACTATCCAGGAATAAAGTGAATAAGCTCTCTAAAAAAACTCGACAAAAAAACAAACAATCTAAAAACTAAAGAAGGGTTACACTCTGAGCAAGGAACACAGAATGACAAACAAACTTGCCAGTGCTGTTAAAAAAAAAAAAAAGAGAACCATGCATTATAGTTTTCAGTGGTACACATGTGGGACATGTCAACTACATCACATATGTAGCAGAGCTTTGCTAGCCTCTTCAAATGTTCATTTCAGTTCATTTTTTAAAGCATACTGGAGCTTGCATACCTATGAGAACTCTACACATCCAGTCAATGCTGCCTAACACAATTCAGCCAGTGTTACTTACAGTAACAGTAGTACCAAATGTTTATGTTAAAAGTAAGAGACAGAATGTGGCAAGTAGTGCCTGGCTGTAGAATCCTTATTAAAACTAAGCGTCTCTTATACATGATATGACATAAAATAATTGTAATCTTTACCAAAATAAAACCATACTATTAACTTATTCTCAAGAGACCAACACATTTTTTTAAGTGAGCGAATAAAAAGAAAGTTTAACAGTGAACATAAAAAAAGTAGATATCAGCTTTACAACATTAAAAAAAAAAATCATGAGGTCATTTAATAGGTCATGATATCTGCATATCTGCTGTGTGTGGATACAATTACACCAATTCATTTATCTGGTTCCACTGTTTCATGTTTACTCTTCCTAAACAATCAATTATAAACAAAAAACCCCAATATTTAGTGAGTTATTCTGTATTGTAAAGCCAATATTTACTCATCAAGAATCCTGTGTTGTAAAGCTGACATTTAACCAATAAGAAACAGTTCTACTTATTCTTAGGATATGATCCCTTGGTTCTATTATTTCAAACAAATGGTGCCATTTTCTTCTATCATGTAGAGAATATCATCATCCAAGTCTGGTGGTACATGTGGTCTAGGAGCTGAAGGCAAGACTGTGTGCTGTGGGAGAGAGCTACTAGCACGACTCTGTTCACTGATCAAGATTTGTTGCTCAGGTTTTGCTGTGTACGTCGCTGGTGCCGCAACTGGTGTTGAGTTAGGACCTGACAGATGAGAGCTGACGGCCGTGTGCCAATTTGGCTCTTGAGAAAAGGATGGAGTCTTTAAAAATGGTTTCCTATTTTCTGCCATGATAAAAGAGCTTGATGTCTGCTGTGTTTGTTTAGGTTTGAGTTCAGGTCTGAAAGCACTTGTGAAAGACCTTGCCCTGGGAGCACTACTTGGTGTTATGTTCACAGTAGATGATACAGCAGATATTACTGCATTATCCACAGCATCTGGCACAACTGCTTCACTGTGGGGGATGATTACAGATGGTGTCATGTCTGATCTGGACAGTTTCACTTTGGGCTTCTTAGGCTTCAAAGCTTTTGAGGGATCTTTTGGTTTTCTGACCTTGGTGACATTCAGAGCTGCTTCCAGTCCCATACTCTGAAGCTGTGGATTAATATGAATTATTTTAAATGTCCCATGCTTTAAGTCAAGTGCATTTAATCATGTTCAGTGTTGCATATAAACATGACATCCTTCATAAACAAAGCAGGAGTTAGGACATTTGCCGTGAATATTCAGTGGGGCTGGTACCACTCAGCACAACATCACAGGAAACGAGTTTCACAAATGCAGAAATATCTTGCAGAAGTAAAGAACAAATATAACAATTTCGCTGGAGGTGATCATAAAGCAATACAGGCAAGAAGATCCACAACAGAATCTAACAACAAAATGGAAAGGGTTAAAAACAAGTGCAGAAATAGCATAGGAGAACTTTAAACAAGACTTCATGATATCTACTTTAGGAGTTGAAAATCCTTACAGAAAACATCAATATTTATAGCACTGCCAAAGAAAAGAAAATCAGCGGAATAAGTTTAATGAGCCACATAACAAAGATATTGCTCTAAGTTATTCGTGAGAATATGAAACAAAATAAACACGGAAATTGGCAATCCATAGTTTGGATTAAATAAAAAACACTGGGACAAAGGAACCCACATTCTGTATAATTATGTGAAAATGATAATTGAGATATATATCAAAGCAAAAAAATGACATTTATGCCTGATTTATGAACTACATAAAAGCTTCTGACATGAACAACTACCAGTAAGTGAATACATGCTGGCATCAGGGTTGATGAACCATAACTGACCAAAACTATGTTCCATCTCTCTGCTGGTACCCCCAGTAATAAGCCTACTCTGGCTAACAGGTCAGGGATCGGCACAGTCCCCATGGCGATTGAGTCTACTAAAGAAGTAATGCACACTCCCTGCTTTTTAGTTGCACCCTGAGACTGAAAAAAATAGCTGCCATAACTCACTCCCAAGTCAACACAATGATGTGCCTCAACACCTTCACAGCACTGGCTGCAACACCTGCTTGTAGTTCCAGGGAGATAACACAAGGCACTAAATGATGTTTGTGTAGATTCAGGGTCTGAGAGAAGCTAGTGATGACTACCTGGTGAAGAGCCAAACCACTGAATGCTGCTTCCTGTATTTTGTCATTTTCTCCCAGCTGTGTACACAAACTACATCTGCCTGACCTAATGATACATAAACTTTGGCTTTATCTTCTGCCCCTCCCCTAAATACATATTGGAAATTTTCTGGACGCTCAGTAACATTCACATTCTAAATACTGTTTTGAACATATTCACACATATCACAGACTAGACAACAAAAGATCATGCAGACAGCCAAACACCTGAAGAAAAAAAAAAACCAGTCCACTTGATTACCTCCCTATATTTTAACACTCACATAAATAGACTCCAGCAAACAACTAACAGAAACGTGATTACTTCCCTATAATTTAACAACGACATGAACAGATGCAGACAGACAATACCAGAACAGAGACTTTATCACAATAATTAGTGTATAAGTATACAACTATACACGGACCACTGCAGTAAAGCTGTGATACCAAAACGTATAAACTAGTAAAAAAGTAGGAGCAGCTTTATTACTTAACGATTACAAAGTTGTGACATTTCGGTATGAGCCTTAATCATACAAAAACATACAGGACAAAGAAATAGAGAGAAGAGATAATGTATTGATTCATATGAGTGCTGTATTAAAAAAAAAAAAGTAATAATGAATAAAGCACTTAACTGTAACTGTAAGAAGATGTGGCTTGTCCAACGCTGTGTGTCAGAAATGGGCTTAGTAGAGAGAGTGGTACAATGTTAACCTAGCCAGGAGAAGGTGAAATAGATGATTATAGTTAGGGTCGAGGGGTTGTGATGTGATACTGTGAGGGGGTTCTGAACTAAGTGTAATAAGTGAGAAGGAAGCGGAGCTCAGTGGAGCGGGATTATAATTGTTGAAGAGGAGAATGTTAGGTGTAGTCGAATAGTGAGTTTACAGTTAAACTTCTCCTGGCTAGGTTAACACTGTACCACTCTCTCTCCCCTCCATAGTTTCCCCACCTCCAGTTACGACCCACTGACCACACATCACAGGTCTCCATTTAAACAGTCTCTACGCCCTACCATGCCCATTTCTGACACACAGCGTTGGACAAGCCACATCTTCTTACAGTTACAGTTAAGTGCTCTATTCATTATTAATTTTTTTTTTAATATAGCATTCATGTGAATCTATACTTTATCTCCTCTCTCTATTTCTTCATCCTATATGTTTTGTATGATTAAGGCTCACGCCAAAACGTCACAACTTTGTAATCGTTAAGTAATAAAGCTGCTCCTGCTTTTTTCCTAGTTTATACATTTTAGAGACTTTATCACTTCCCTACATTTTAACACATGTGTGGTAAACAGAGATAAAACATATGGGAAATCCAAACAAAGACATAAACATCTTCTGGTGAAATTATGTATGTTTACAGTTGTTTGGCTAAGATATGTTCTGTCATACAATACCAGTAGTAAATAAAAAAATTTCATGTGTTGTCTAAATTCACTACCAGAAGACAACACATATGAATTATAACTAATGTGTATTCACTTACCTCATTGTATTTACTGTGCAAAAATTGTTTAGAGATTTCTAAATATTTTTCTCCATCTTGTAGCAGTGGCTTTGTGCAGCTCTCCACGTGGGAGTTGATACCTTCAAAGCTGGTTGTTGCATACTTGCATATTCTTGGACAAAACAGCAGCAAACACAGAGTTTTGCTTTCTTCTGACTGGTCCAAGTAAATTGTGCACAGTCCTGCATCCGGATGCTTCCTAACAATATGAGATTTTGCAAAAGAGCATTTAGAAACAATCTTCTTGCACTGCCAGCATCTGAACTTTCCCTTTGTGGAGCTATCAAAAGCTGTGGGATCTGGAGTATGTACCAACCTTCTTACTTTCTTTTTTGGAGGCTGATCAGCGTTGCCTGGCCATTCATTGTCTGTATCACTGTCATAGTCATCTTCATCAATGTTGTATTCATCATCATCATCTGACATTAGCGCATCAATTTCATTTGCCTCAGTCTGATAATCCTTATTTACTGGCTTACGGCATCTTAAAGACCGTCGTATAACATGCTCTTCAGCTTCTGTAGCATCTACACTTCCTTCCTGCTTCTCCTTTCCAGCACTCATCACTTTACTTGGTCTCCCTTTCTTTGTTTTTTTAAGCAAAAGTGTCCCAGTTGCTCTGTCTACGATGGACAAATTTTTGGCTTCAGCCTTTTTAGTGCCTAAACATTGTTCCATAGGTGTGTCCTTACCTCCTTCTCTTTCTGCAACTTTCTTTTCAATCCCACCTTCTGTTTCGTGTTCATTATTTTCAACCATCACATCTTCTGTCTCAAGGTCTTTATCCTGCTCCATGTCATGTCCAGTCAACTGTTCTTTATTCTCGCCCATGTCATATTCTGTCTCAAGTTCTTTATCTGTGGCCATGTCATATTCAATTTGAAGTTCTTTATCCTTAGCCTTGTCACATTCAGTCTCAAGTTCTTTATCATTGGCCATGTCATGTCCAGTCTCAAGTTCTTTATCCTTAGGCATGTCACATTCAGTATCAAGTTCTTTATCATTGGCCATGATATGTTCAGTCTCAAGTTCTTTATCCTGGGCTAAATATTCTTCCCTGCAGGGTCTCTCTCAAGTACCACTGCTTGGATTTTTTCCTCTTCATCAAAATATTCTGATGTGGGTGGAGTATTCAAATGTGACTTGGCTGGTGCAGCAGAGGTGACTGCTGAATTTGAAGCTGGCAGAGATGCACCATCCAAGTTGCTTGCACTGTGTTGAATGATCTCGGAATGTGCTACAGAAGAATCTGCCAAGGCATGTGTTGGAGCAGGTACGGTGTCTGTTGAATCAGTTGTGCTGATTCTGTCAGATGGTAAATCTGCACACTTAGGGTTAGTGATAATGGGATCATGTGGGGCTGCTTCCATGATGTATGCGCTCTTCACAGCATTGCCTGTGGTACTAGAACTAAAGTCTGTGTATGCAGCCGAATTAGATATGTTTTCACAATCCTGCTGGATTTCTGATTCACTTGTAGCTGATTCTGGAACAGCAGGGATACCTTCAGCTGATGTGTCATAAGTATGCTGGGCTGGTTCACTAACTTCAGTACATGATGTGTCTGCTCTGCTAGAACTAACAGAGACACTGGCTGATGCTTGTGGCTGGGGGCAAGATGATGTCTGATGACTGTCAAAGGAATCCTGACTAGCTAGGGTGAAATGCTGCCCTTGAGTGGCAAAGGTACTGATGACCTGGGGTCCCTGTATAGTGTGCTGAGTTTGATTGGCTGTGTTTTCTAACCTAGCGCTCGTATTAGAAGTGCATGAAGATATCTGATCTAGGACTCCTGCAGCAATGGAGTCATTTTGTTCTACTGCTTGTGGTTGTTCTGGAGAATCAGCATCAAGATCTATGACAATGGGATCCTGCTGTCTTCCTACTGGTAATCTTGGAGGCGTATTCACATTGGAAGGAGATGCACCATACGCTGGTGTCTGGTGACGTACAGCAGGTGCTGGGACTGGTGGTCGCATTCCTCGAACATTCTGAACTTCCATTCGCGCTCCAGTAGGCCTAGTCTGCCAGGCAACATTTTGTTGCCGTGAGTGAGAGAGTGGTGTCATAGGTCTGACGGCCTTGTTGACTATTCCTCCTGTTAAACCAGGGGTCCTCAACCTTGTTCCTACACTCACTGGTGTCGTATTTCTCAATGGAAGTCTTCCTCTTGTGGCTCCGCTAGCTGGTGGCAGAGACTGAGGTTGGACTTGAGGAAGCTGTGTTCGTTGAGCTGGTATAAGAGGTCTAACAATATGTCTCCCTGATGCACTAACTACAATGTCACCAAAAGCATCATTGAGGCTACTGCTAAAATTATCCTTCATGCCTTGTCCATCCAAATCGATTGGGTTATCCCAGCTCCTACCCATTGTTCGAACATCAAGTTGCCGGATCTTTAAAGACTTCAAATTTTTTATTGCTGTTCCAAAATCAAAAGGTTTTGATTTATCAAGATCAAAACATTTTGAAAGATGCTCGCTAAGCCTTTTCTCATCGTAAGTCATAAACTCACATGTCAGCTGTGGACAGAAGAAAAGCAGCTGTCCAGTTTCTATATTTGTAAATGCCCCTAGCAATGAGTCATTATGACGGGCTTTCATGTGCTGTTTCATGACATTTTTGGATCCCTGGTCTTTCCCACAATGCACACAGCAAAATGAGAACTTACTGGCATCTACAGCTTTAGGCTGGTTGTTCTTTTCTTTGTCCTTTCCTGGAGTGATACCCACAATTTCAATGTCATTATCATCTCCCCCCTCACCTTCTTCGGCTGAGGCATTTACCACACATGCAAGATCTTCAAAATGTTTGCTGATATCAAATTGCTTCTGTGGTTGAAGGGGAAGAGGTGGATGTGGTACCACTGGATGTAGTACCCTGCCACTAGAAATCAAACCTCTTTGTTGATTCTGTGGTGACAAAACATGCCCTCTACCTCTCTGTACAGAGTTTTGAGCCCCGCGGTTTGGAAATCTCCCATGCTCTCGAGACCGGTGTTCTAGCCTTGGAGTAACTCTAGTAACAGCCGTTACAATGACATCATCATCATCACCACCACCACCAACAGCATTATGTGGCATTCTTGGAGCAGGCATTCTGCCTCTGGCAGACATCACTCTAGGAGCCCTTGGATACCCCCTCCTTCCTTGGAACATTGCCCTTTGACTTATACTCTGAGGTCCTAATGCAGAAGTAGGTGGAAATATATTTCTTGGAGGTGCAGCTGGTGAAGCCATCCCTCTTGGCCTCATATCTGCAACTGTCCAGTTTGATCTCTTGTGTCTAGGAACTTGACCACTAAGATATATGCTGGGACTAAGAGGGGAGGCACCAGTAAATTTATTGGCAGAGTTAACACTTCTAGGAGGTGTAGAGGGCCCTCCTGGAGCAGCAATGGATTCTACTGTGTGGCTGTGGGCATTGAGGAATGATGAGGATGTTACATGTTGCTGCACCACTGCTACCTCAGATGCTGGTGAACTTGATGATACCAGGAAATTAGGTACATTAGAGGACTGCAGAGGTGGTGTCTGAACATATGAGGATTCTTCAGATGATAAAGCATTGCGTAAAGCTCCATAACTGCTTGAACTCTGAGTTGCCTGAAAGCCAGAATTGGGATTCAAATTTGTCACTATGTTTGTTATCTGGACATCATTACTAGATGATGGGAAGGAAAACTGGCTCTCACAAGTCTGCACTACAGAAAGTCCTACAGCTGACTGCTTCAAGACTGGTCCCTCAGGCTGCATAGACTGGTAAACTGTTGACTGCTGCTCGGGTACTACTGGCTGCTGAGGTACTGCTGGCTGCTGAGGAACTGCTAGCTGTTGCTGAGGTGCCCGTGCTGACAGCTGTGAAACCACTGACAGACTCTGCGTATTTACATGTCCCTCTTGGTGATAAGAGGGTGGGTTTATAGGGGTCAAGTGTGGCTGACTGTGGCTACTGGCCATGATCTCTTGACTCCGACCTTCAGATCCAAACTCATCTGATAGCAAAATATTGTAAGAGTCTGAGAGAAGATCCAACATTTTTGGTTGTTGTTGAATTTCAGCATTATTTATATCTGCAGCAGTAGTGCTGAAAACAGTGCTCACAGCCTGCTGCTGTTCACAGAATTTGTGACCTGTCACTGTATTCATCCTATTTACGACACCAGTTAAGCCTTGACTAATGTTTGAGGTCACATTCTGAGCGCTAACAGAATCAAATGATCCTGGCCTATATGTGGTTGTATGAGTGCACTGCAAAACTGTGGGAGTAAAGTTAGAGTTCACTTCCATATTTTGTATCATTGGAAAGGAATGAGAGTTATTTTGACTGAAGGAAGTTGATGATAAACTGTCCTGAGATACAAGCTCTGTACTACCCTGTGAATGCTGATTTTGAAATGCAGGTCTGTAATTCTGCTCCAATTGGTTTGGTGCTGATGTTGAACTAACAGAAGCTTTTTGATTCGATGGAAGCCAGTTGACATTAATTTGAGGCTTGTCATTGTAACTCCTAACAAGCAACTGGGCAGATGTTGGTTGTGGACAGCTTACATAATTCTGCCCGTAATTTCCTGGTTCACTGTTTAAAATCTGGGTTGGCTGTGACAGCTGCCTATCTGTTGGTAGATTTATAGTGCTATTACTCATGTGAGCTACTGCATTATGTGTTTGACTGTGATAGCTTCCCAGGTTGTTGCCAGGTAAATGACTGTTAGAACCAACACACTGTGGCTGTTGAGGATAGCACACAGTGTTTGAATCTGAAAGTTGGTGACTAGAAGAGGATATTGCTGACGAAATCTGCTGTCTGTTTGAATCCACGTAACTGGAATTTACTGTTCCTGTTGGAGTTTCTGATGTACTGTCTGATATATTTGTTAACAAAGTCTGCAAGTTGTTTAATGGCTTCTCATTTCTTGACTGCTGAAAAATATGAGTATCCACAATTGTGGGAGATGAGATTCTTTTATGACTGGATGGCAGGGACAAACCAAGAAAAGTTGAGGCAAAGTCCAAGAAACTGTCTTCAGCAATCAACTTATGTTTTCTCTGGTGCTCTAGGATGTAAGTTATGGTGGACTTGAGTCTCTCTCTTTCTAAAACTTTTAGTGTTTTCTTATAAGCACAGCATTCCATCAAGTGTTTCCCATAGGATGAGCAGTCTGAGCTACTGTGACTGCAATCCTCCCTAACACAAAAGAAGGTGATGTCTTCAGCATTTGTACTTTCTCCACTGGAGTTATAGGCTGCAGCAGCTGCACCTACAGGATGCTGAACAATGGTGTGACACTTGAGTTTTTCAACATATACACTACTGTATGGACATGTCAAACAGTACATTGTTTCTACTTTCACTGGTTCTGACAATGATGAAGTGGTTTCCACACTTGGGGCTCTGTCTCTGCTTTTTGTCAACTGCCCTGATGAAATACCACAATGCACATCAGTCATCCCCTGCAACTTAATCAGATCCAAATGTTGATCAGACTGTCTAGCAGTGTGATATGCAGGTCTGGTCTCAGCTGAGCTTCGAACTTCTGGTTTAACATCTTCAGCATTATCTATGACTATAGGTCGTGATGAATCTTCTGCAGGACTGGCATTATATCCTAGCCCCACTGAAGATTTTGCCATACCTTCACTTGATATAGCAAGGTAAAACAAGGCATCATCTCTACGTACCTCAGTGCTCACTTGTTTAGTAACCATCTTTGCTACAGACTTGGTGAGCATGCCTGGATGTTTATGCGCTGTGTGTTTCTCCAAATGTTCAGTGCTGTAAGTCATGAAGGAACAGAACACACATGCTGAACATGGATCTTTGTCCATTTCACAGTCTGTGCTTGAGGAATCAACTTCCTGAGAAACTGACTCCATATCTCTTTCATGCTCATACTTACAATGGTTATATACTTCAGTACGAGACAGACTACTAAAGCAACAATGAGGGCACTTGATCATGTGCTGACGCATATGTGTAACCAAAACCGTCTTGGTCTCTGCTGAAAAATCGCAGAAATTGCACAGATAATGAGAAGAGGCAGCTCCTGACTTCCTGCTAGTAAACAACGGCAGACTTGTAAATGATGAAATATGTTCCACTTCATCCTCAAGCTGACTTGTGGATGAAGCAGCAGCCACTTTCTTGGCTGAAGGTGGTCTGTCCAAGGACTCACATTCTGATGCATCATCAGGAGAATCATCTTTCTTCTTTTTATAACCTCCTCGTTTCTTCCGTTTTGGCATGGCTATAATGAAAATTCAGAATCACTCAATCAATGTAACAACTACAGTAAAATATCAATTCTTTTATTTTTTCTAAACTTGAGTCCATCCATTTCAGGTACGAAATAAGGAGAAATGTATAAAAATTTGAAAGATCACTTTAAAAATCATTTATAGACCTGTAAAAATACATTCAGGAGGATAAGATATGATTAAAATACTTGTAGGACTGCCTAAATATGTTGATTTTAATTTTACACAACTTGTAGGAGTCTGGGCTTACATGCTGACTTTAACATACTTGTACAATGAAAAAATTCCTGTTTCCATGCCATTAAGGCATACTGGGGTCAGGCCCATATTTCCATGATCTCCAAAAAAAGAAAGAGTGATGTGGTCAGTATCATGCCTTGCGGCATTTACCCTTTCAGATTTCTTTGGTACCCATTTTTAGAGGCTGGGTGGACCCCCGGGCCTTTTTGGTGTGTACCACAAAAAAATTCCACTGCTGGGACTTGAACCTGGTACCACCAGTTTAGTAAACCAAGCGTTAACATACCTGTAGGACTGCCTAAATATGTTGACTTTTTAAGTCTATACATCCTGTAGGAGTCTGCTCACATGTTGACTTTAACATACTTGTAGGAATCTGTACTTACACACTGACTTTAATATACTTGTAGGAGTCTGTGCTTACACACTGACTTTAATATACTTGTAGGAGTCTGTGCTTACACACTGACTTTAATATACTTGTAGGATTGCTTAAACATACTCTACAGAAGTCTCTTAACTAATACAGTCAATTAGAAAACTAAATGGAACTTGGATGGAAAAAGGGAAGTGACAAAAGAATTTCAGCAGAAGAAGCAGAGATGAAAGGAATGGATATATTCATAGTACAGGTTCAACAACAGGTCTGAGACTACAAGGTGTGTCCAGTAGGTAATGAGACTGATTTTATTCAACCTATCAGCAGGGCCGGGGCAGATTCTCCAGGCCTGAAGGTTAGTGAGGGATGATAGGTAAAGAGTCGATATCTCGTCATTTGGCTCTGAGCTTTTACAGAGTGTGGATTGCTTGCGAAGTGGACAACTGGTTAAGTGTTGTGTAACGGTTAAAAGGCAGAGGATTGTCAAGCAGCGATATGCGATAAAGTTTTGTATGAAACTTGAAAAATCCGCAAACGAGACACCTGCTATGATACAGAAAGCCTACGGGAAGGATGCTTTATCAAAAGCACAAGTGTTTCAGTGGCACAAGACATTCAACAAAGGAAGAAAGAGCATCGAGGATGAACAATGCACAAGGTGCCAGTTAACGTCTCACACTTCTGACAATGCTGATAAGGTGAAAGTGGTTTTGGACTCTGACCGATGTCCGAGTCTTAGACTGACAGCAGATCAAGTGGGACTTCCAAAATCCATTGTGCATGAAATCGTCATGAAAGAATTGTACATGTGGAAAATTTGTGCCAAACTGGTTCCTAAGGTTTTGAGCGACAAACAGAAGCAAAACTATGCGTCAATTTCTCATGAGCTTTTGTACCATGGGAGGAGTTAGCTAAAGCCCAAACTTGTCCCAGCTGACTTCTTTTTGTTTCCCCGGCTCAAATCAAGCTTGAAAGGCCACCATTTTGGGACTGTTAAAGATGTGTAAGCTGCCAACGAGTGCTTTGAAGGAGGACCCTGCTCAAGACTGTCAAGCGAGCTACGACATGTGGCGTAACTGCTGGCAATAGTGTACTGATGCTCAAGAATGTTATTTTGAGTATATGTAAATATATCTTGAACAAATCAAATTTTATGGAATCAGTCGGACACACCTTGTATATAAAACCTCTGATTCAGTTCCTTATGTAAAATATCATTCTCCTACCTGGTCTTACAGCTGATCTGTCACAGAATGAAGCAGCTAATGCTATACTACAGATGTGCTCCTGGCCATGTCAATCTGAAATATTTTCAATGGCAAATTATAGAAAATTCCCATGAAAAAAAACTGTGTCCCATATATCAGTATTATTGACAACACGGTCGTTATACATGTAAAGCTGGTTATTAACTACAACTTACTGCCTTAACTATCCTGGACTAGCACATCTGATATGTCAGAACTGACTCAAATGTATTATTTTCACACATATTTTTTCTCTTCTCCATCAACTCTACACAGGGCTCTAAGTCTTATTTCTGGGCATATAAGACACAATTACCACTCTATCACTGGGCATGTAAGACACAACTACCAGTCTATCTCTGGGCATATAAGACAGGGTTATCAGTTTATCTCTGGGCATGTAAGACAGGGCTATCAGTTTATCTCTGGGCATGTAAGACACAACTTAGTCTATCTCTAGACAAATAGGAGAGAGCTAACATTTCATCTCTGGACATGTAGGACAGAGCTAACAGTTCATATCTGAACATGTAGGACAGAGCTAACAGTTCATATCTGGACATGTTGGAGAGAGCTAACAGTTCATCTCTGGACATGTAGGACAGAGCTAACAGTTCATCTCTGGACATGCAGGACAGAGCTAACAGTGCATATCTGGACATGTAAGACAGAGCTAACAGTTCATCTCTGAACATGCAGGAGAGAGCTAACAGTTCATCTCTGGACATGCAGGACAGAGCTAACAGTTCATAACTAGACATGTAGGACAGAGCTAACATTTCATCTCTGGACATGTAGGACAGATCTAACAGTTCATATCTGGACATGTAGGACAGATCTAACAGTTCATATCTGGACATGTAGGACAGAGCTAACAGTTCATATCTGGACATGTAGGACAGAGCTAACAGTTCATATCTGGACATGTAGGACAGATCTAACAGTTCATATCTGGACATGCAGGACAGAGCTAACAGTTCATATCTGGACATGTAGGACAGAGCTAACATTTCATCTCTGGACATGCAGGAGAGAACTAACAGTTCATATCTGGACATGCAGGACAGAGCTAACAGTTCATATCTAGACATGTAGGACAGAGCTAACATTTCATCTCTGGACATGTAGGACAGAGCTAACAGTTCATATCTGGACATGTAGGACAGAGCTAACATTTCATCTCTGGACATGTAGGACAGAGCTAATAGTTCATCTCTAGACATGTAGGACAGAGCTAACAGTTCATCTCTGGACAAATAGGAGAGAGCTAACAGTTCATCTCTGGACATGTAGGACAACAATAATAGCACATTTATTCAAAATGTTGCTAAGCTGATCCTCTGGCCTGAAAATCTAGTGTTTCTTATCCATCTTGTACTCATAGTGCCTCATTGATAGACCTGTCCTAAATGATGTATACAACACTTTCTCTGACAGGCATGCAACTGATGCACAGAACACTTCCTCAGTCATGCATGCAACAGCTAACTGAAAACTCCCTCTCTTGTGGGCAGACAGTTAATGGAGTGGGGGAGAATAATTCACTTGTGGCACATAAAACCAAGATAATTCTGTAAACAGACATGACAGAAGAGAGAATGAGTTTTGTAAGGCAGAAAAAAATTCAGAATGTATTCCGAGCAAAGAAATGTTGATAAGAACACACTCAACCTGCATGAATGTAGCATGCAATATAGTCAGATTATTTGTTTGCATGATTTCAGTAGCTAAAATGGTAATGGCTTATCATTCTACGAAGGATTTGGAAGAATATGATAGGTGCAGAAAGTGAGTTGATCCCACACCTCAAGTTCTTCGCTTCAAAAAGCTCTGGCAGCATTGGTCAATACTGCACATTAACATGACAACGTTAAAAATAACTGTTTCTGCGAAGTCAACAGAAATAAACTCATATTTCAGTCCAATCCATGTTTTAAACCATGAAGTAACTTCTGGTATTTTTTTACTGAAGGACAGAGCAGTTTTTCCTTTTCAGAATGAATCTATCATGATATTTTTTTACTTTAAATAGTTCATGCTAATAACATGTAGAATGACAAGTAGCTTTCACTCTAGTTCCTGACATTGTGTCTAGTGTATTACATTTATAAGAAAGCACTGTTGCTGTAAATTTAGGCTGCATGATTTCAGCTGTGAATGTCATTTCATAGTCTGAAAGTTTTGTGTCACAAAATATTCAGATGCAATAAATCCTGAAGACGGGACAATGCATACATTTTTGACACTCCAAACATCACAGTATGACACATATGAGGGCCCACTGATAAGTGGGGTCTCCAACTGTATAAAATAAGTTTCTGACAACATAAAATGATAAAACTGATAACAAAATGAAGCAAATTTATTTCTCTTACACATTTTAAACTCATTTTTTACCACAGTCCCCATTTACAGCTACAAATTTTTCAATCGGGAAATGCATAGTTTCATTCTATTGCTGAAGAAAGTTTCTTGTTGGCGTCTGATCCATGTGCAAACGGCAAAATTCATCTTCAGCATCCAGTGAAAATTGCTGACCTTTCAATGTCTTCTTCAATGTAGGGAACAGCCAAAGTCAGACAGTGACCCAAAGGGCATGAAACAATTATGAATTTCAGATTTGTCGCAGTTTTCTTAATTTGTGTACTGCATTCCACAATACCCAGTGAAGTAGAGGAGATAGGTATAGATGAATTATGGAATTCTTACAGCACAGCCATAATAACACCAGCAAAAGCAAGAGCTGGACTTAAAAAACCAAATAGGAAAGCATGAATATCAGTAAAAACATGGAAGTATATACATGAAGTTGGCATGTTGAATGTAAAAACAGATCTTGGTGAAAGCAACATATAAAGAAATAGACAAGAAAGTAAAAAGTTCAGCTAGAAGGGATAAAAGAGAATACATAGACAATATGGCGAAAGAGGCAGAGAAAGCAGCAAAATCAGGAGACGGCAAAAGAGGCTAACATCTAAACAAAGACCAATCCTTAGCAAAACTGGAACCCTATTAACATCAGGTAAAGACCAAAAGCAAAGATGGGCTGAACACTTCCAAGAATTAATTGACCACGCCCAAAGGAATTGTTAAACCTTGAAATTGACTTACCAGCCCCACAACTAAATGTCAATCTAGATGAAATTACATTGCATGAAATTGAAACAGCAGTGAATTTAATGGCTAACAACAAAGCTGCAGGTGAAGATGAAATAACACCCGAAATGTTAAAAGCTATCAATAGTGACAACATGAGACAACTACAGAGAATCTTTAATAAGATTTAGAAAGAAGAAAAGGTCTCTTCTAAATGGAAAAAAGGAATCGTTAAAATACCAAAAAAAAGCAACCTTAGTGACTTAACAATTGGAGAGGAGTAACCTTAATATCAGTTGTGTCAAAAGTATTTTGCAAGGTCATTTTGAATAGACTTAAAGATATAGTGGATACAGCAATGAGAGAAGAACAAGCAGGATTTCGAAAAGGGAGTAGCTGTCTCAACTAGATCTTTAATACTTAAATAATATATTGAAAAGCAGAAACCACTAATACTGAACTTCATAGACTTAAAAAAAGGCATTTGATAGCATACACAGAGATTCAGTGTGGAGAATTTTAAGTCTATACGGAATACCATCTAAAATTGTCAACGTCATTAAGGACTTCTACAATGGATATGTTTGTGCAGTCAAAACAGAAGAAGGGATGAGTGAATGGTTCCAGATTGAAACAGGTGTGAAACAAGGATGTATACTGTCTCCTTTGCTTTTTGGAATTACAATAGACTTCATAATGAAAAAATGCTGCACAGGTAACACAGGTATTGACTGGGTACATGAGACCCAACTAGAAGATTTTGATTTTGCTGATGACATAACTCTTATCAGTAACAATGTGAATTCCAAGCAAGAAAAAACAAGATAGCCTGTCTTCACTGGCTAGCAAAATAGGACCTGAAATTAACAAGGACAAAACAAAATAATGAAACGTCCCAGTAATCAAAATGGAAAAACTCACACAGAAGGGATAGATACTGAAGAAGTCAATCAATTTGCATACCTTGGCAGCTACACAGACCAGGATGGTGACACCAGAAAGAAAGTAGACAAGTAATTAGACTCGTTTGAAAACAAATGCCTAAGGAAAATACTCTGCATCAAGTGGAATGAATTCAAGAACAATGCAGAGATAAGACAGATGATTGAACAACCAGTCTCATGGGTGATCAGGAAAAGGAAATGGACATATGTTGGTAATGTGATGAGAAAAAACAGTCAGAGAATCCCAAAACAAGCTATAAAATGGAACATAACAGACCGAAGAAAAAGAGGCAGACCGCGTGAAACTCTGAAGAGGACATTGTTAAGAGAGGCCAAATTAATAGGCATAAAATCCCTTGATGAGGTTGAAAGACTCCGAAGACAGGAAAAATTGGCAAACTACCTTGCAAGCCCTATGTGACGTTTAATGGCGCGGGGAGGACATAAGATAAGAATGTAGCCTTGCACTGTCATGATACAAAAGAAATTTTTCCTTTCAGATCTGATTCTGCAGATGCACTGTTTGAGTAATCGTAAGCTGTCACAGAATGCCTTTGGGAATTTGCAGTCGTTCCTGTAGTCTGAAATACCCTGTTGCATCATATGAATATGAGGCCACATTGCAGTACACAAATGAAGGAAGCTGCAACAAACCTGAAATTCACAATTGTTCCACATCCTCCTTACAGCCCAGACTTGGCACTGTCTGACTTCTGGTTGTTCTATAAACTTAAGGAGACACTGAACGGTTTGCATTTTTCATTGGATGCAGAAGATGAAGCTGCTGTTTGCACATGGATCTGACACCAACCAGAAACTTTCTTCATCAATGGAATATCCCGACTGGAAAAATATGTAGCTGTAAATGGGGACTATGTTAAAAATTAAGTTTAAAATGTGTAAAAGAAATAAATTTGCTTCATTCTGATACCAGTTTTATCATTTTATATTGTCAGAAACTTATTTTATACAGTTGGAGACCTTACTTATCAATCACCCTCGTATAAACACATATGAATTTCCATATTTTGGCTGTGCTTTCATTATGGTTTAATTTGTACTAAACAATGAAACAAAACAAGAAGTTTTGTTTTTTTACATTTTCAATTGCATTGTCAAGAAGTACAAGTGGTGTATAGTCAGTAAATTTACAGAATTTGGCAGAAAGTTAGTGCAAATTTTAAAAAATAACTGGATTAAAAAGGATTTCCAAATCTACATGGTAATAAACCTGTCTGATATTTGTCATCAGACTCCAAATCTACATGGTAATAAACTTGTCTGATATTTGTCATCAGACTCCACAACTACATAGTAAGAAACTAGTTTGATATTTACACGCTTGCGAGATTCTTCTGGGAGTGAAATGCCTCCCAGCCAAGGAAGAAAATGTGGAAAAGCAATTAGGATTGCTGTGTGGCGCTGATGTGAAAAGGTGATGGAAAGGATAAAGTGAAGCTTAATCGGTATGTCCAGTAGTATCACTGCGAGAGCTACTCATACCACGGCACCTCTGCTCTAGAGGCCAGCCATGTCCAAAACACACCCATACTCGTGAAATAAGCCTAAACCATCTTACACCAGGGGTGAAACTTGATGGCTGCGCATGTCACGGTACCTCTGCTCTAAAGGTCGGTCACGTCCTAAACACGCCCACACTGGGATAACATGCCTAAACCAGCTCAACCCAAGGGTGAAAGTCACTAGTAGCGAGGAATCATCTTCCTAGACAAAAGCTCCGTCCTGGTCACAACTAGGAAAGGTAGCGGCCACGATCACAAAATGCTGAAGTCGGAGACACTGGATCAGGGCAGTCTAGATAGGCAACCACCTCTCACCCGGTGGGGATGTATGCGTATCTTAATCACGCTGAGGTTTTCCGGTGAGAAAGTCCAACGCTGGACTGGATGTACAAACCACCTCTCACCCGGCGGTGATACATGGGTATCTCAAAACACATCGAGGTTTTCCAGTGAGAAAGTCCAACTCTAGATTAAACTGGTGCAATGAAAACCACGGTGTCACGCAATTCCGCTTCTGAGACCCACCAAGAATACATGCTCAAGCCTGCGATACTCTGAACCTATTGTGGTCCTCTCAGGGATCTCGTGTGGTCCTTTTGGGGACCACAGGACCTACCTGGGATCACAGGCATAAATTCAGTAGGATCACGGGGTGGTCTTGGTGGTAGAAGTGAACGAAGAAGAAGCAGTAGTTTGATATTTGTCACAAAATAAGACTTAAGTTAACAATTTTCCTTTCATTTTTGAGTTTTTTTTTACTCACAACATTTTTGCACACATTCTTACTAATAACACATTGATATATTTTGCTTGTATATTCTATTACCTTTATTTTGACACATAATTTGATTATTAATGTATGACCAGTTGTACATGATCAACAGAGATGCACTGTGGAAAATCCTAAGATGACATGGCCTCCCCCACAAGATAGTAAATGTAATCAAAGCCCTATACGAAGGCTTTCAGTGCAAAGTGATCTGTGGAGAACATACCTCCAGCAGCTTTAGGGTACAAACAGGAGTGAAACAGGGATGTGTACTATCACCAACATTATTTATCTTGGCAGTAGATTGGTTAATGAAGGAGGCAACATCAGACAAACGCAGAGGATTACAATGGACCCTTGACACAGTGCTGGAGGACCTTGACTTTGCGGACGACATTTGTCTATTATCAAGCAGTCACAAAGATATGCAAGATAAAATAAACAAGCTAACTCAGAATGCAAACAACATAGGACTAAAGATCAACATAGGAAAGACAAAGTTAATGAAGCATAATGTGAACAACAGAAATGTACTCAGAGTAGATAACAAGTTAGTGGAGGAGGTCAACGAATTTGTATACCTTGGCAGCAGAGTAGTAGAAAATGGAGACAGCACAGAGGACATCAACAGCAGACTTACTAGAGCAAACCAGGCTTTTGCAATGCTGCAGACTATATGGAAATCAAAAAAACTAAGCATAAATATGAAAATCAGGATATTTAAGAGTAATGTTCTAAGTGTACTACTCTATGGAAGCGAATGCTGGAAAATCACCAAAACCATAGAAAACAAGTTGAATTCTTTCCAGACTAAATGTTTACGAAGAATTAGAAAAATATTTTGGCCAAACACCATAAGAAATAACATCTTATTGGCAGAAATGCAGATGAAGCCACTGACAACAATTATTGAGGAAAGACGCTGGCGATGGTTGGGACATGTGCTCCGAATGACTGACAACTCACTACCAAAAATAGCACTAAGATGGACACCACAGGGGAACAGAAGTAAGGGTAGACCAAAAGAGACATGGAGAAGAACAACAGAAAGGATGTTGAGCAATAGAGGGCTCACCTGGGCAAGAGCAGAAAAAAATGCGAAGGACAGGCATTTGTGGAAAACCCTTGCAGAAGCCCCATGTGCCCTGGGCACTTAAGGTTCAGAGAGAGAGAGAGTTGTACATGAAATTCATACTATCGGTTTGGAAATATTCTCAAAAAAATATCTTACATCTTTCCTGTACCATTAAACGTCACATAGGGCTCGCAGTTGTATGCCAAGTTTTCCTGTTCTCGAAGAGTCTTTCAACTTCATGAAGGGATGTTATGCCCACTAAACTGGCTTCTCTTAACAATATCCTCTTTAGAGTTTCCCATGGTCACCTCTTTTTCTTTGGCCTGTTGCGGTCCTTTGATAGCTTGTTTTGGTATTCTCTGATTGTTTCTTCTCAACACATGGCCTACATATGTCCATCTTTTTCTGATCACCCATGAGACAGGTTGTTGTTTGCTCATCTGTCTTATCTCTGCATTGTTCTTGAATTCATTCCACTTGATCCCAAGTATTTTCCTTAGGCATTTGTTTTCAAAAGAGTCTAATTTCTTTTCTATTTTTTTAGTTGTTTTCCAGCTTTCACATGCATAAATGAGGATGGATATTACATTTGAATTGAATAGTCTTAACTTGGTTTCTGTGCTTATAACATTTGAATGCCATGTTCTCAAGATTACTGAAGATCGATGCTGCTTTTACAATTCTAATTTCCTTTCTGGTGTCACCATCCTGGTCCATGTAGCTGCCAAGGTATGAAAATTGATTGACTTCTTCAATATCTGTCCCTTCTATGTGTATTTTTCCATTTTCCAAAATATGGCGAGAGATAATTCACACGTGAAAGTGAAGTCTACAAGTGACAAAGAATGAAGTGTTATCTTCTGCCATGTTGAAAGAAGAAGTACAGGGGAACATTTTAGTGCAGACATAGAAACCAACTCGGGGACTTAATTCAAGTTTTACAACGTTCCTTTATCTGCATTAAACCTAAGTTTCAAAGCTACGAGATTCTGCGTGTAGTATGAAACAGAACTGACAATACATGAATGTCAAACACTACAGCGGCATAAACCACCGTAGTTTTTTTTATTTAATACTGCTCTGGTGTACAAGTCGCTAACAGCACCTCAGACGCACCAACGAGCACACACATCAACTCTTGTGCAGAAACAATAGATATATTTTGAATACCAACATGTGTACATTGCCTTTTGGTAATACTGCCAGCTTAGTCTTCGTTTATTGTTGCTGTGCACATATGCACGCTGGTCAAGTGCTACTTGTGATTTAAACTGAAACTATATCGACAAGACGACGCTACGGCTCGGATAATCTGGGGCGGAAGTTCACATTATCATGGACACTTTCAAAATCTGAACTATGAAAACAATATCTACAAACTGTTCGTTTCTACTGAAACTGTTTATACACACAAGTCGGGCGACATTACAAACCGATGTTATTTACCAGTAAAAAGAAGCATAATTCGTCATCACTCACATTAGAGAAAATGTACTGAAGGTTCTTGTATTTTGCTCCTTCAAACAACAATGGCGGTGGCGTGGCCAGGTTTTCACAATCTGGCCAAGCATGGCCGACATGGCGGAGTCAGGCAAATGGACGAGCTGTAACATTTTATAAAATGCTGTTAATACATTGGCCTGTGCTGGCAGTTTGTAGCTTGATTCTTAGCGAAAGTAATGACAACAATTTTACTACACTCCTTATGCGAAATGATTTTATAGCTGTTGAACTAATCAACGGTAAAATGATGATAAATAAATAAAAAGACAAAAACGACTACAAAATATCATTACTTGCTCGTCCCTTTCTTCCATTTCGTTCCCTAACCTTGGTGTTTGTTTGAAAAGTGCGTCTATAAGTGTACCTGCGTCTGTCATATTTTTTTAAACTATGCATGGTCCTGTTTATTGATTGTCTTCGTCATCCCCCCCCCCTTTTTTTTTCCATGTCCAAAAAGTGAGCAAATCATGTTTGATCGCCAGGTTCGTAACAGATATTCAACCATGCTCTTCAATTTCAGTGTTTCTGTTTTCATAAATTATTCCCACCTTTCATTCTCGACACTCTGTGCTGGTTTTATATTTCATTATTAGTTGCAGGTGAGTATCAAGATATAAAACGAGGCGTACGGCGAGCGTGTGTTCTCATTATACAGAGAACACATCCTGAAAGACATTAAAAATATTTTGAGAAAAAAATTCTATCAATAACAATAAGATATGCCGATGGCACTATTCAGACTGTTGACAGTGAAAACAGTTTGGAGAAACTACTGAGCGAGAATGAAAGTTGGGAATAATTTAAGAAAACAGAAACACTGAAATTGAAGATCACGGTGGAATGGCTGTTACGAACCTCATCAAAAATTAGGGACTAGAGATAATAAGAAGATCAAAGTAATGATGTTCAGCAGGAAAGACCAGAAACCTCTGTAAACAAGGAGAAACTGGAACAAGTGACAAGCATAAATTCAACACCATGAAGACAGTCCTATTATCCAGGAATCTGCGTACAGAAACAAACTTGAAATCAGTAAAATCTCCGTTTTACTGTATGGACAAAAGCTAGAGAGAAAGATTAATGCAGCAGAAATGTGATTATACAGGTCATATAATAAGAAAAATGAAAAGAACAAATGCACAAGTTGTAGAACAACTCCAATTGCAATGTGAACTTCTCAAAGAAATAAAGATGAAGAAAAACAAAATACTTTGGACATATCGGAAGACATAACAACATAATGAAGATCATACTAGAAGGAAAAGTGGCGGGAAAAAAAGAGCAAGGGGTAGGGATAGATGTAGATAGGAAAACAACATACGAGAATGGACAGGACACAGCCTAGTTAAATGTACCATCAAGGTAAGGGAGCATTACCGTTCCGTAGAAGGAACATGATGATGATGGTGAGTGAACAAGACAGAGCAATAATAGAGGTTTATAGCTAAACAGCAGTAAGACAGAAACAAAGACAATTTCGAAATAAGTAAATAGACCCAAGTGCAACCTCCTTTCAAACGGGAAGACGCTGACACAAGTAAATAAATACAGTTACCTCGGAACGGCAATAACAGTTGATGGCAAGTAAAAGTAAAGTAAAGATAGTCCCATAGCATTTCAAATGCCGTAGGGGGTGAAGCATTAGAGACCTCATTATGCTGGGTCATCAGCGTGTGAGGTAGGGTGACCAGTTCCTTTCCTCGCTGCCTTTACTTCCCAGATTTTCTCTGGTACCCATTTTACGAGGCTGGGTCGACCTCAGGGCCGTATTGGTCGGAAAAAAAAAAAAATCCCGCTCAGCTGGGGATTCGAACCCTCGACCATTTGGTTGCTAGACGAGTGGCTCTAACCACTACGCTAGCCGGCCCACTTGATGGCAAGTGCGCAACTAAAATCAAACCACGAAAAGGTAGGGCAAAAACAGTTTTTTATGACACAAAGACGATACTAACAAATAAGATGCACCTAAACGTGAGAAGAGTTTTATAGTGCTATGTAGAACAAATATATCTATATGGTTGCGAAAGTTTGACAGTAAAACAAACAAAAACAAAAACAAAAATGATAAAGAAACTGGAAGCAGTAGATTTAGCCTTCTTTTGGATATTATAATTTGAAAGTCAATGTATCTATCAATCTGTAGGATGGCATATCCTTACTGCAACGAGTCGTTCGCCTATGATACACAGATGACAGAATTTTAAACATGCCATTGCTCTCCTTACTGAAGGCAGTCCGAATCGTCTATTCCAATGAGAAATAAGTTTCAAGAGAATTGCCTTGGCCTAGAACCACGGATTCCGGTAAGAGGAACAGCTGGTGTGGGAGTCTGGCTCAAGCTGAAGTTCCGCGTAATTATGTTGTAATTTTTCTTACTCTAACAGTTATAAAACTTATAAAAGTGTTATCATATTATAAATTGTTATAATATATATACAATATAATAAAATAATAATATAATATATTATACATACATACATATATATATTATACATACATATATATATATTGTAATATATATATTATAATATATATACTATATAATATATAATATACTCTGATATGCAAGAGAACATAAAGCGACTCCAAAATATCTCTAAACAAATTGGCCTCGAAATCAACTCAGCAAAAACTAAAGTTCTTGATCTCACCAACAAACCGGACAACATTAATCTTAATGGACATGCTCTTGAAAAGTCACTAACTTTACATACCTATGAAGCAAATTAACACCCGCGGGAAACATATCAACAGAAATTATGACCCGAATTGCTTTAGCGTCAAAAGCTTTCTACAAGCAGACTAACATCTGGAAATCAAAACAACTCAGTAGACACACGACACTCAAGATCTTCGACTCCTGTGTAGTGCCAGTACTAACCTATGGTTGCGAGAGTTGGAGAACATCCCTAGCAATGGAAAAGAGATTAGATGCTTTTGAAAATAAGTGCCTTCGAAGACTGCTAAATATCTGTTGCCACATTTTCAGATCGGTTACATCATTAAGACAAGAAACTAAACAAGACCACGTATCAAACTTTATCAGAAGACGTCGCTGGAACTACATCGGCCATGTACTTAGAATGGACGAAAAACGACTCCCACACCAAGCATTTACATGGTCACCAGGGGATAAAAGAAAGCAGGGTAGACCCAAAGACACACTAAGAAGCGTTATCACCAAGGAGTGTTCAACAATGCTTACCAGAAACACAGAGGATCTAGAGCAAGCAGCAAGGAATCGTCAGACATAGACATTGAAAGCCTTGTCCTTCGCCCTATGCGCCGCCTTGGCCCAAGAAGATCAACTAACTAACTGTATATTATATATCTGTATTATATATTTATATTATTTATTACCGAAAGTTATAAGCACAAAAAGCAAGTTAAGATTCTTCTTCTTCTTTTCTACCACCAAGACCGCCCTGTGATCCTATTGAATTTACGCCTGTGGTCCTTGATCGGCCCCGTGATCCCCCGTGTGGGTCCCGAAAGGGACCACACGAGATCCCCGCGAGGACCACAAGAGGTTCAGAGTATCGCAGGGCTTGAGCCTGTATTCTTTGTGTGTCTCAGAAGTGGAATTGGGTGACACCGTGGTTTTCGTTGCACCAGTTTAATCTAGAGTTGGACTTTCTCACCGGAAAACCTCGACGTGTTTTGGATATCAGTTATCCCCGCTGGGTGAGAGGTGGTAGCCCATCCAGGCTAGAGTTAGACTTTCTCACCGGAAAATCTCGACATGTTTTGAGATACCCGTGTATCATCGTCGGGTGAGAGGTGGTTGCCCATCTAGACTGCCCTGGTCCAGTGTCTCCGACTTCAGCATTTTGTGGTCGTGGCCGCTACACTTCCTAGTTGTGACCAGGACGGAGCTTTGTCCAGGAGGACGAATCCTCGCCACTAGTGACTTTCACCCTTGGGTTGAGCTGGTTTAGGCATATTATCCCAGTATGGGCGTGATTAAGACGTGACCGACCTCTAGAGCAGAGGTACCGTGACATGCGTAGCCATGAAATATCACCCCTGGTGTAAGCCGGTTTAGGCATATTTCACGAGTATGGATCTGACGTGATCGACCTCTAGAGCAGAGGTGCCGTGGTATGAGTAGCTCTCGCCGTGATAGTACTGGACATACCGATTAAGCTTCACTTTATCCTTTCTATCACCTTTTCACATCGGCGCCACACAGCAACCCTAATTGCTTTTCCGCATTTTCTTCATTGGCCGGGAGGAGTTTCACTCCATGTGCGGTATCCGAAGAATCTCGCCAGCAGTGTTTAATATTATTCAATTCAAATGTAATATCCTCATTTATGCATGTGAAAGCTGGAAAACAACTAAAGAAATAGACAAGAAATTAGACTCTTTCGAAAACAAATGCCTCAGGAAAATACTCGGTAAAAAGTAGAATGACTTCAAGAACAACGCAGAGATCAGACAGATGAGCAAACAACAACCTATCTCATGGTTGATCAGAAAAAGAAGATGGACATATGTTGGTCATGTGAGGAGAAGAAACAATCAGAGAATCCCCAAACAAGCTATCAAATGGAACACAACAGGCCGAATAAAAAGAGGCAGACCACGTAAACTCTAAAGAGGACATTGTTAACAGCTCAGTGGGCATAACATCCCTTGATGAGATTGAAAAACTCGCCGAAGACAGAACGTCCTGGCAAACTACCGTGCGGGTCCTATGTGACGTTTAACGGCACGGGAAGGATGTATGAACATCTAAAAATGCTTTGCCTATTTTTTTTTCCCCGAGGTCTAACCATACAATGCTGTTTTCTCTTAGTTGTACGGAAGCCTCGCTGTCTCCTAGCTGTAAAAATTATATCAAGGTATAACAAACATCAACAAATACAATTAACGTTGCAGTGAAACGTCAACAGTTTTTGTTTTCACTCGTGCGTCAAGGGTAAACAAAATGTACTGCTTGAAATTAGTGAAATATAAACTAATAAGCCAGTCTGCTCATCGTCCAGTAGTGTGATGGTTCGTTTTTTGTCTTTTTCTTTTGAAGGCATAGAGGAACAGGGGGAGGGGGGGGGGGGTGACGTCGAGTAGCAAACATATTTGATCTACTTTACTCGGCCAAGACACTTGCTCTGGTCGTAGCTCTAGCCTCAGCTGCTTTCTGGGGGTGTTCTGAGAGCGTGCTGTATTTCGAATTTTCATGAATGCAGCTTCCAGTGAGTAAAGCATTGGAGTATTAGTGTTTGGTTTTGTTATGTCAATGTATATTGTACTTACCTAGAATGGCAGTAATCTCATTGCTATTTAAGCAATATGCTTTGATATCAGATTCTGTATGTTATCCACAAAAAAAGAGAGAATTTCTTCTCTTCTCGTGACATCCCGAGCGCAGAAAATCATGTAAGAAAGCGAACCAGTGGAAACAACTGAAAAGAATGAAACACACATTGTTGTCAAGGAAATTACTTATTTGTATGTAACATATAGTCATACTGTGCAGTCTTTCACGTTTATACATCGCATAACTCATTACACATACTCCTTAAATTAATTAAAGTGGACCGATACTGTTAAGCTACGCGTTAATGGAATTAATATTTCTGTTTACAAAGATATCATCATCGTGGATTCAGAAGGTAATATGAATTAAGAAATGCCTCAAAGTAGTATTAACTCTTTCTCTAGTTTTTTTTTCACTGTAAGAAATTGTGAAGCATGATTTAAATCAGGAATAGGTAAAGCGCAAGCAGTTTTTTGTGTGTGTGACATGAAGAAAGTTTGATGTCCAAGTGAGGAAAATATAGAACCACTATTGCTGTATGGTCGTGAAATCCGGACAGTTAAAAAAACAATTGACAAAAAAGTTAGATGCAACAGAAATGTGGCTTAGGAGAGAGATGCAATAAATATCCAGGAGAAACAGAAAAACAAACGAAGAGGTTCTCAGAGAAATGACAGAACAACAAAAACTAGTTAAATTATAAGAAAAAAGATTATAAGACTTGGATATTTTAAGAGAAGTCATTCATTCATTTGCATGTCCCTTGAGGAACTTTGCCTCCGTGTAGGCCTCTCGGTTGTGAGCAAGATGGCCTGCTGCTGATGCATCCATTTGCAGATCATCAACGATGTCTTGCAGCCATCCTCGCTTTGGTCTTCCTCTCTTTCTTTTTCCCATTATGTACCTTTCCAAGACGGTCTTCTCTAGAGTAATATAAGTATCATTTTGTGCCCAAAATATTTAAGTTTTCTTTGTTTAATCCTCTTCACTAGCCAGCCATCTTCAGTATTAAGTTTTTGTAGTATGGATATATTTTTTCTTTTTTGTGTCCATGATATGTGAAGAACTCTTCTGTAGCATTTACATTCAAAGGCATTTATATGTTTCTCAGCTGTTTTTTTAAGTGTCCAGGTCTCACAGGCATATGTTGTGATGGGAAAGATGCATGCCCTTAAAAATCTATTTTTTTGTAGTTCTGTCTGTTCCTCTCCACAGATTCTCTATTTGTTTTACTTTCTGAAGAGTGATAAATGTCCTCCTTTTAATTTCCCTCATTGTATCTCCATTATTAGTTAGTAGTAGTGATCCAAGATATTAAAAACTCTCCACTTCTTCCAGTTTTTCCCAATTGATACATATTTCAGCTGCCTTGTTTGTTTTGTTAGTTGTCATCAATTTAGTTTTCTTTGCACTAAGATAGACGTTTTGCTATTCGCTGTTCTTACAGACTGACATAATTAGTTTTTCCATTCCTTTTTGTGTTGTGGACAGTAATACTGTGTCGTCAGTATATCTAATTTCTGGTATTTCATAACCTCCAATTTTTATGGCATCGTAATATTCTTTGTCTACATCTTCTCTAACATTCCTAATTATATTTTCAGTATACACGTTAAATAAGTTATAAATATAAACATTTACAAGAAGAGAAGTTGGAAATATAAGTAGTGACTGGAGAATTCAAAAGAAAAAGGAGGAGAGGAAGAAAATATCACAGTGAACTGAATAAGTAGCATGAAAAAAAAGTATTTGAATTGATTGAAAACACCAAGGAAAGAATAAAATGGAGAAGCATGATTTCCAGCACTATCCAGAACGATACATAATAACAAGAAATTGGCTACTGAAGACAAAAAATTAATTGACAAATGACGTTTCGAAAAAAAAATGACACCGTGTATCAAATATTTGCCAACCCCTGATCTAGTAACCCATAAACTATTCTTTGTTGTGTAGAACTAAAGGTACTGAGTGCCTTTCATTCCCGGAGTGACTTTCACGGTTGAGTAGTTGGCGACAGTTAGGGTTGGAGGTTTATGCCGGCATCATATGCCGCTTATGCCGGCGCTGCTAGTGGAATTACTTCAAACTAGGTATTATTTTATTGCCTGTCACTGCCATTTGTATGTGTGTAGATGTTCAAATTTATTTTAAAGAGACGGCCACTGAATCAGAGACTTTCAAATGCATAAAATTTATTGCCGGTAAGAGTTAGACATTGCATCTTTAGTCCGAGTGAGATAGTTAAAGTCAGACCGGCGCTTTATATAAAGAAGTGGAGCTAGAGCTTCGAATATTATGTTTTTTTCCCCCCATTACAGTGAAAAAAAAATGTCCCACAACCAGGAGACCAACAGACTGTGGAAAGGACGATACTATTATGACAGTTCAGAATGCAGATGTAAAGGCACTGATCCAGTTCGTTCTTAATGCCTAATCGAGAAAATAATACAAATAAAGTGTTTGTTGACATGAGGAATGCCAGTACTGTAGGATTTACTATAAGTATTAGCGAAAATAGTAATAAAAGAGCTTGAAGTTTCATGCTTTTATAAACGTAATGCTAATGATCAGAGAATGTTGTAAACATTCCTAGGGGTAAGGTTATTTAATGCCACAAGTTAGGTTAACTTCTGTGTAAAACTCAAGGGTCAGTATTGAGGTCTTCACCCAAGGTGGATGAGTGATTGGCCTAAGGGTAGTATGTGGCCCAGGTTCCGAGTGTCAGCTGTCATTTCATATTTCCAAGTTTTGACAGCTATTCTATTTCACATGAGTTGTTATGACAAACTTTATGCTGCCATGGTGTAGTTTCACGTGTCAATTGTAAACCACATTTGTTTGTAGACATGGAGCATTTTATATATAACTTTGCATTATTTTAAATGCTAGCTAGTTCAGGATTTAAATATTTTATGAATGTCCACAAATTTGCATTGATTGAAGTTGTGACTGAAATGAAGCTTGTGAGATCAGATATTATGGTGATAGTGATGTGCAAGTTAATGTGTTATTTTACTGGTGTAGCCAGATGCTATCAGGGCCTAATGTTGTGTGCATCTGTCATCAGATATTAAATCATGTCATCAGCTAGTGTGGCATGTATTGGCACGTCACATATTGTAAGGCTAATCATTGCTCTTATGTTTGTAGTAATCACATTAGTGTGTTGGTGATGTCTTCTTCTCCTATATATGATATGTGTGTGTGTTCTCATATATTATGTGCCATGTTCTTCTCTTATATATTAGGTGATATGTAATGTCTTCTATATATTATATATTTGATATGTTCTTCTCTATTATGTGGAATTGTGAAGCGTTCTTCTTTCAACACAGCTTGAATAAAGCATTGGTTTAATACTTTTGGGGGGGGGGGAATGCTGTTCAATTTAGTGGTTAGTGACTATTCCCTGGGAACAACTGTGTTAAGAACACACTTATCTTAACATAGTCTTTGTGAGAAGGGAACTTAGATCTGTTTGCTTAAAAACTCTGACCTACTTCTGTAGCCCAGAAACCTGTAGCAATCAACACTAATTGTAATTGTTATTTTTGTCAAATGTAATGTCACGTTGGTGGACGGATGGGGACATAGAGATCTCCAGCAGAGATGAGGAAAATCTGATTTGAAACCAATGAATCCAGGACGTGACAAGCCTGTGAGTCTTTACAACAATGGTTATCAGAATGATGTAAACAAAACAGAGCCAGCGGACTATAGGTGGCAGGGAATGGATCGTTGAGGCACTCATCGGATTCTTCATCCTGAAGTTGGAGTTTCTCGGTGGAACTATCTCAAAGCCATCTGGCCAGCCAGCGTTGCATGTTGGATCTAATGTGGAGAAAGGAGTTAAGTACAGCCACCAGAAGATGGAAAACAAAGTTTTGGCCAGGCCAGCCTACATCACTGTCTTCATGGTAGTCCAAGCAAGACCACAGTCTGCCTTGGCAAGGAAAGATTCTGAAGTCAGAAGTACCCAGCTAAAAGGCGCATCACAAAAATCAGGGTACTATGCACCAGTGGCAGTGTGTGTACGAATAAAAAGCTGTTAGTGACTCCCATCTGACATGCTAGCATCAGGATTGGTAAATCCTGTCTCACAACTCCATTGGTATCCCCATTTACAAGCATAACCTTACTAATGGGGCAGGAATTGCAGTAGTTTTCATGGTGGTGGAATCTGCTAAAGAAGTATTACATACAGTCTGCTTTTTAGATCCATTCAGAGACTGAAACAAAATGGCCACCGTATCCCACTTGTAACCTAACATGATGCTTTGTCTCAGCACCCTCACTGCATTGGCTGCAAAGAACATCAAGCTTGCAGTTTAAGGGAGACAAGTTTAATATTGTAGAAAATGACACTTTATAGGAGAAATAACACATTTTATTTCATACATTGGTCTCACCATAATGAACAAATAATGAACAAATAACATTAGACAATGTTCTTATCTTTTGTAATTCTTTCTCATAGTTCTGTGTGGTTTATTACTAGTGTTATTACTGTGATTTTGCTACGTGTGATAGATAAAGTTTTTGTGTTTATTTTATCCAGTTGTACTTTGTTATCAGTAATAGCACACTCGATATGTCCTAATGAACTCCATTTATCAATTGTAGACACTGGCTGTACAATATATGTTAGAGCTTGGATTCCAGTAGTTTACAGTAAAAATTTTCTTCACATTAACTGTATGAACCCATAAGAAAGCCTGTTAAATTCATTTCAGTCAAACTTTGTCATGTATGTGCTCATATGTGACCAAAAAAAACCATTGTTCCTTATGAATCTGGGATTTTATCCAGCAAGCACATCAGATAATATAACCATAAACTTTTTTTTTTTTTTTTAGCTGTGTGAAAAAAAAAAATATATATGGTCTTCTACCGAAGCCATATACAGTATTGCCTTGTGCAGTGTGAGTGGTTTGATTTCTGTCTTGGTAGTGTTAGAGTTTAGTCCACCAGCATTGCAGGTCGACCACATGAAGCTCTAAAGAGGACATTGTTAAGAGAGGCCAAATTAGTAGGCATAAAATCCCTTGAGGAGGTTGATAGGCTTGGTGAGGACAGGAACTTGGTCAGTTACCATGTGAGCTCTATGTGACGTTTAGCAGCTTGGGAAGGATGTTAGATGTAACTGTAGGTTAGAAATAAAACAAAACAGTAATAAAATTTTGAGTACACGTGTGGACATGTAGTACGCATGTGACATGTTGAAAAATACCAGCATAGAAATAATAAGTAAATAATAGTTCATTGCTGATGTGGAACATTACATTGTCTTGGGGAAAGTGGAGGAGAAGTAGGGGTGGAGGGGAGGAACTTGCTATATTGTGTTTGATCAAAAGGTGATATGTAGTTTTAGTTTAAGATACTCTGACCTTTTTTGTTGACATGACCTCATTTATAAATAGTCCAGAGATTGTTTACCTACAGGATCAGTGGTGGAAAGATTTTACTTTGAATTAGATAACAGTTCTGTCTGTTCATTGTATGGTAGCATTCATGGTGCTTTTGTAAGGTTAGATCAGAGACTAGTTTAAAAATTTTTTTTTGACATCTACAACACAGTTTTTATAGAGCTACCATGAAAGCTACCATGACATGATGGCTATATAATTCACTCTGCTATTGATAAGCACACCATGGTTGATTTGCACAAGTCTTTGAAATTGAGATGTAGATCAGTTGTATGGTATTTGAAATTTTGGTGCTTGTTAATAAAAGTATTTGAAGTAAAATTGAGGCCAGTAATGTTGTATAATGCATAGTAGTCCAAAGTATTTTTTTTTTTCACGTGTTTTGTTAAGGAGTGATACAAGTAGTGACCATACACAGTTGCTAATGCTTTCTGATTATACACAGTTAAATAGTGAAACATGGACCAGTTTAATCACACAAATATTTGAATTTTGGAGAGGTGCACAGTCTTGCTTTAAAAAAAAAACTACATTACTTTATTATTAGACTGTAAACTTAGTTTTGGGCCATGGTGTAATTTGATATATGGAGTTGTTTATTTATCATAGATATTGTGAGTTTACACGATGAGTACTAGAATTTTATTTGATGAGTCTAGAGTACTAGAGATTTATGTGATGAGTTTATTTTATTAGAGTTTTAGGTGATGAGTCTAGAGTTTTGTGTGATGAGTCTAGAGTAGTTTTATATGATGAGTCAAGAGTACTAAAGTTTTATGTGATGAGTCTGTGGTACTAGAGTTGTATGTAAGAAGTCTAGAGTACTAGAGATTTATATGATGAGTCTAGAGTACTAGAGATTTATGTGATGTGTTTAGAGTGCTAGATTTATATGTGATGAGTCTAGAGTATTAGTTTTATGTGATGAGTCTACCAATTTTTATGTTTTAAGATTAGAATAGTAGAATTTTATGTGTAGAGGCTAGAATACTAGAATTTTATGTGTAGAGGCTAGAGTACTTAAGCTACAGTACTAGAATTTTGTATTCTGAGATTAGAAATACCAGTTGACTAAAACTGGTCAAGACCATATTTCTCCTCCTTATGGAAATAGGCCAACAACAAGATAGGGATTGTGTTGTCATGTTATGGAGGCTGTTAGAAGCGTATATCCTGTAAGTGAGGAAACCAGCTTCAGCTTGGTGCCTTTATTGCAACATCATTGTAAGATACTACCAGAAATGTATGCTTCACATATACAATGAAATCTACTACTTGTGTGACAACTGTGTGTAAAATATATATATGGCCAACACCATGTTAGGTACCAGCATACATGTGACTTTATGAAGTGAAGTGAAGATGCTGTCCAGTTAGGCAATCAGTGACTAGTGTGCTAGCATCAGGGTTAGTGAACCTAGCTGACCAAGACCCTGTCCTACCTCTCTGTTGGTCCCCCAAATAGCAGGCTTAGCCTGGCTAATGGGGCAGGGATCGTCATAGTCCTCATGGTGGTGGAGTCTACTAAAGAAGTATTGCACACCTTCAGCTTTTTAGCTGCATCTTAAGACTGAAAAGGTAGCTGCCATAACTTGCTCCTAGTCTGATATGACATTGTGCCTCAACACCTTTACAGCATTGAATGCAAAGAATACCAGCTTGTAGTTACAGGGAGATAGCACAAGACAAGACAAGACAAGACAAGACAAGATTTACCTATGCTGTTCTGCAAAATTATTTACGCACCTGTGATTTTTTGGAGGTCCGGAGAGTTCGTGTCAGATTCATCATCATCATCACCTTTCACTCCCTTGAGAACATAGATCACGGATAAAGGTTTCCAGTCTGCTTCCTTCCATGTGTTTCTGAGCACTCATAATTTCTCTTCTCCAAGTAAGTCTAGGTCTTCCTCATTTTCTATTTCCTTGAAGATTCCATGTCAGTGCCTGTCTTGCTGTGTTGGTGTCAGGTTTCCTCAGAGTGTGGCCAGTCCACCTCCACTTCCTAGACATGATTTGTAGGTTCACAGGTTCTTGACCTGCCCTTTCCCAGACCTTCTCGCTCCTGATATTGTGCTGCCATTTAATGTGTAAAATCCTCCTCATGCAGTAGTTCATGAATGTTTGTATTCTCTGTTGTACTGTCTTGGTCATAACCAATGTTTCTGAACCATATAGTAGGACAGTCTATACATTTGTATTGAAAAGCCTAAGTTCTTGGTTCTTGTTTTGATTTTCTTAGATGACCATATTTTGTTAAGTTGGATAAATGGTGTCCTGGCCTTGGTTATTCTAGCTTTAACATCATTTTCTGTTCCTCCATATTTATCCGTTATGCTGCCTAAATATGTGAAATACTTTACTTCTTCAGTTGGCACTCCTTCATTTCTATCTATCTCTATCTATGACTCTGACCCCTCGTGGAGCATAGGCCGCCAACAAGAGCTCGCCAGGCAGTTCGGTCCTGAGCCACTCTTTCCAACTGTCTCCATGTCTGGTTCATTATTTTGATGTCCGTGTCCAGACTTCTGCGCCAGGAGTTCCTAGGTCTCCCTCTCCTCCTTTTACCCTGTGGGTTCCATGTTAGGGCTTGCCTTGTAGTGCTGGATGTGGATTTCCGTAGGGTGTGTCCGATCCATCCCCATCTTCTTCATAGGATGTCGTCTTCCACTGGTTGCTGGCCTGTTTGCTGCTGCAGTTCTTGGTTACTTATGGTATCTGGCCATCGTATTTGTAGAATCCTTCTAAGGCATGTGTTAATAAATGTCTGGATTCGTTTCATGATCGTAACAGTAGTTCTCCAAGTTTCTGAACCGTATAGCAGAATGGGCTTTATCATGGTGTTAAATACTCTGATCTTCAATTTAATTGACAAGGCTGAAGTTCCCCATATTTTCTTCATCTGATGGAATTTTACTCTTGCCTTGCCCATTCTTGCTTTTACATCAGCTTCTGTTCCTCCCTGCTTGTCTATCACACTTCCCAGATAAGTAAACTTTTCAACCTCTTCCAGTTCCTCTCCTTCCAATATAATGGGCATTTCGTTGACCTCATTTACTCTAAGAACTTTACTCTTTCCCTTGTGGATGGTAAGGCCTAGTCTTGAAGAATTTTCTGCCACTAATATGGTTTTCTCTTGCATCTGTTGCCTAGTCTGGGAGAGAAGTGCCAGGTTGTCAGCAAAGTCTAGGTCGTCCAGTTGAGTCCAGAGCATCCATTGAATACCATTTCTCCTATTTTCTGTTGATTTTCTCATAATCCAGTCTATGGCCAGGATAAATAGAAATGGTGACAGCAGGCATCCCTGTCTCACTCCGGTGTTAACTTGAAAGGCATCTGTTAGTTGTTGTCCATGGATTACCTTACATGTCATCCCTTCATAGGAGTTTTTAATGATGGTGGTAATCTTCTCTGGTACTCCGTAGTGTCTCAACAGCTTCCATAGGGTCTGTCTGTTGACGCTGTCGAAAGCCTTCTCGTAGTCAATAAAATTGACATAGAGAGGTGAGTTCCACTCCAGTGATTGTTCTACGATGATACATAATGTTGCTATTTGGTCTGTACAGAATCTGTTCTTCCGGAATCCTGCTTGTTGGTCCCTGAGTTGTGGATCTACCGCGTCCTTTACCATGAGGCTATTCACCACCACCACCATCATCATCATGTGCCGTGCCGACTGGCTTTGGCTATTATGCTTCTCCACAATCCTTCATGCAGGCCATCAGATGTGGCTGTTGCTTGCACTATTACTTAGCTTTGTTTTTTTGTCTGTTTATATATAGTCCAAGTTTAGCTGAATTCTTGCTTAAGATATGAAGTTTCTCTTGCATTTGTGTGTAGCTATGTGCCAGAACTGCCACATCATCTTCAAAGTCAAGATCTTCCAATTGGTTCCACAATGTCCATTGTATCCCATTTCTTTTCCTTTGTGTGGTAGTTTTCATGATTCAGTCAATTGCTACAAGAAATAGGAATGGTGATAGCAAACATCCCTGCTGCACGACTGTTTCTACTTTAAAACTTTCTGTGAGAGTTCCTTCATGCACAATTCTACAAGTTGTTCCTTCATATAGGGTCTTTAGACGCTTTGTTATCTTGGCTGGGATACCATAATGTTCCAGTAGTTTCCATAGCATTCTGCAATCTAAACTATCAAATGCCTTCTCATAATCAATTAATATAACTAACAGTGAAGAATTCCACATTGTAGCAGTGTGGTCAGTACAGGATCTTCCTTGCCTGAAACCTGCTTGCTCTTCTCTTAGTTTACTATTTACTAATGTTTTAACTGTATTTAGCAAAATCCTGCTGAAGACCTTGTTGGGTATTGAGAGCAAGGAGATGCCTCTATAGTTCTTACATTCTAATAGATCTCCTTTCTTAGGGAGTTTTATAAGATGGGCCTCCTTACAGTCCCCTGGGACCTTCTCTTCTTCCAAAATCCTGTTAAATAGTAAGAGAAGTATTTCTTGTGTCAGACTAGCAGTCACTTATTTATTATTTTTGCAGAACTAACCTAAGAATTTAGTAGAAAGATGTTTGTGACTAAGACAAATCTATACTGAGTGTTGATGTTGACAAGATTAAATCAGAGAATGATGTTACATCTGTCCCAGAGCCAGTGCTGCTGAGCTGGAGTTGAAGATTTGGCATACAAACTCCACAGCCTTGTCTAGGACAGAAACATTCTTCATGAACAACAACTCCAGGGCCTTGCCTAGGACAGAAACATTCTTCACGAATAACAAATCCATGGCCTTGCCTAGGACAGAAACATTTGTCATGAACAACAACTCCACAGACTTGCCAAGGACAGAAATATTCTTCATGAACAACAACTCCATAGCCTTGCCTAGGACAGAAACATTCTTCATGAACAACAACTCCACAGCCTTGCCTAGGACAGAAACATTCTTCATGAACAACAACTCCACAGCCTTGCCTAGGACAGAAACATTCTTCATGAACAACAACTCCACAGCCTTGCCTAGGACAGAAACATTCTTCATGAACAACAACTCCACAGCCGTGCCTAGGACAGAAACATTCTTCACGAACAACAACTCCACAGCCTTGCCTAGGACAGAAACATTCTTCATGAACAACAACTCCACAGCCTTGCCTAGGACAGAAACATTCTTCATGAACAACAACTCCACAGCCTTGCCAAGGACAGAAACATTCTTAATGAACCATAGCTCCACAACCTTGCCTAGGACAGAAACATTCTTCACGAACAACAACTCCACAGCCTTGCCTAGGACAGAAACATTCTTCATGAACAACTCCACAGCCTTGCCTAGGACAGAAACATTCTTCATGAACGACAACTCCACAGCCTTGCCACGGACAGAAACATTCTTCATGAACAACTCCACATCTTTGCCTAGGACAGAAACATTCTTCATGAACAACTCCACATCTTTGCCTAGGACAGAAACATTCTTCATGAACAACAACTCCACAGCTTTGCCTAGGACAGAAACATTCTTCATGAACAACTCCACATCTTTGCCTAGGACAGAAACATTCTTCATGAACAACAACTCCACAGTCTTGCCTAGGACAGAAACATTCTTCATGAACAACAACTCCACAGCCTTGCCTAGGACAGAAACATTCTTCATGAACAACAACTCCACAGCCTTGCCTAGGACAGAAATATTCTTCATGAATAACCATTCCACAGCCTTGCCTAGGACAGAAACATTCTTCATGAACAACCATTCCACAGCCTTGCCTAGGACAAAAACATTCTTCATGAACAACAACTCCACAGCCTTGCCTAGGACAGAAACATTCTTCATGAATAACCATTCCACAGCCATGCCTAGGACAGAAACATTCTTCATGAATAACCACTCCACAGCCTTGCCTAGGACAGAAACATTCTTCATGAATAACCATTCCACAGCCTTGCCTAGGACAGAAACATTCTTCATGAACAACCACTCCACAGCCTTGCCTAGGACAGAAACATTCTTCATGAACAACAGTTAATTTTTTGTCAGTTATTTTATTTATTTGCTTTTTTTTTGTAGCTTAATGATGTGGTTAACTGCATTCATGTGGTTTAGAGCTGACTGTGTTTGTTAAGTAATGTGGTATTGAGTTAAAGTCATGTAGTACTGAATTAATTTGTTAAATTGCATGGTACTGAATTAAAATGTTAAGTTGTGTAGTACTGACCGCTGCTAGTGATATTCTTCAGCTGCCGTCCGTGGGGTGAAACTCCTCCCGGCCAGTGAAGAAAATGCGATTAGGGTTGCTGTGCAGCACTGTCGTGGAAAAGGTGAAGGATTAAGTGAAGTGACCAGTAGTCTCGAGGTCAGGACTACTCAGATCACAGCACCTCTGGTCTAGAGGCCAGCCATGTCCTATACACACCCATACTGGGGCAGATTGCCTAAATCGGTTTAACCCAGGGGTTAAACTGAGACATTGCTGGAGATTCTTTGGCTGCCACGCGTGGAGTGAAACTCCTCCCGGCCAAAGAACAAAACGCGACTAGGGTTCCCGGGTGGTGTCGCTGTGAAAAGGTGATGGAAAGGATAAAGTGAAGTTTAATTGGTATGTCAAGTAGTCTCGCAGCGAGAGCTACTCATACCACAGCATATCTGGTCTAGAGGGCGGCCACATCCGATACATACCCATACTGGTGAAATATGCCTAAACTGGCTTAACCCAGGGGTGAAACTTGATGATTACTCATGACACAGTACCTCCACTCTAGAGGTCGGTCACATCCTAAACATGCCCATGCTGAGATAATAAACCGGGTTAACCCAGGGGTGAAACTTACTAGTGACGCGGATTCATCCTCCTGGACAGAACCCCCATCCTGGTCACAACTAGGAAAGGTAGCAGCCACAACCACAAACTGCTGAAATCAGAGACACTGGACCAGTGCAGTCTAGATAGCCAACCACGTCTCACCCGATGGGGATGTATGCATATCCTAATCACGCTGGGGTTTTCCAGTGAGAAAGTTCAACGCTGGACTGGATGGGCAACCACCTCTCACCCAGCGGGGATATACCGATATCCAAAACATGTCGAGGTTTTCTAGTGAGAAAGTCCAACTCTAGATTAAACTGATGCAACGAAAACCATGGTGTCACACAATCCCGCTTCTGAGACCCATCGAGAATACAGGGTCAAGCCCTGCGATACTCTGAACGAAAAAGAAGAAGAAGTGTAGTACTGAATTAATATGTTAAGTTGTTTAGTAAATGGTAAAGGTAAAATTCCCATTTCCATGCCATTAAGGCATATTGGGTAATACGGTGTTAGACCTGTATTTTCCATGACCTTAGCACATGAAAATGTGATGTGGCCAGTATTACGCTTGGGTGCTTTTACCTTCCCAGATTTGTCTGGTACTCATATTTTTAGAGGCTGCATGAACCCAGGAGTCTTTTTTGGTATATAGTAGAAAAAATCCCACTGCTGGGACTGAACCCAGTACCACCGGATTAGTAAACCAAGTGAAATTGTGTAGTACTGAATTTATATGTTAAGAGGTGTGGTATTGAGTTACTAAGTTAGGTGATGTGGTACTGAATAAATATGTATCAATAAAAACCTCAGTTCTGCTTGTTATTTCACTTCCAGGAATGCTGGTACAAGACTTTCCATGTGTTACTCAGCCAGAGAAAAGAAGCAGAAAAATCTGAGGTACAACAATTGAAAATGGAAATAAATGGTTGTCCTGCTGACCAACATTTCGACAGTAAAGACAGAAATAAATCTAAAACAACTCAACAAGAAATGTACACTGTTTTTCCCCCTTGTGTAGTTCACAGTATACATGAATTAGATATCTATAATACATCGACCAGTGGATGTGTCAGTGCTCAGGGAGAAGTTTCAGGCAAGAAAGATGTTGCTACAGATAATGTACAAGGAAGTGAGAACAGTCCGGATGTTTCTGGTCTTCAAAAACAACAGCAGGGCTGTTTGTCTAAAGTTAGCACTGCTATTTCATGGACTCTGGAGACTGCATTTTTCAAGTGAGTATGCTCTGCTTTATGTTGTGGTTAGATTACTAGATGTTTTACGTCTTAAGACTAGAGTACCAGATGTTTTATGCCTTGAGACTAGGGTGCTAGATGTTTATGTCTTGAGCTAGAGTATTAGATATTTTATGGTTCTAAGGACTGCTATTGCCGGAGGTGGGGTGGAGAATTCGATCTCCACTCCAATGGTGTGTGTCTCAGACAGCTTCTGGCAGTCAAGTCCAGCTCCTGGCCTTCCCGTGGCAGAACTGTTTAAACTGACAGGAGAAGCAGCGAAGGCGAATATCTGGCGCCTGAAAACCAGACACTTAGGGTAGATGAGTGGCATGTTTGGTAGCTCATCTACCACTGCTGGCGAGATTCTTCAGCTGCCGTGCATGGAGTGGTGCTCCTCCCGGCCAATGAAGAAAGGTGCAAAAGGGGTTGCCGCGCGGCACCACTGCGGAAAAAGTGGTAGAAAGGATAAGGCGAAGCAAACAGTCAAATCACGGCACCTCTGGTCTGGAGGTTTGCCACGTCCTGAGTGCAGTCATATCGGGTGAAGTACATGAACCGGCTTAACCCAGAGGTTAAGACACTGCTGGCCAGACTCTTCGAATGCTGCGCGTGGAGTGAAGCTCCTCCCAGTCAAGAAAGAAAATGCAGAAAAGAAATAAAGGTTGCTGTGCGGTGCCGATGTGAAAAGGTGAAGGAAAAGATAAAGTGAAATTAAATTGGTATGTCCAGTAGCATCGCTGCGAGAGCTACACATACCACGTCGCCTCTGCTCTAGAGGCCAGCCACGTCCGAAATACACCTACACCGGTGAAATATGCCTAAACTGGCACACATCAGGGGTGAAACTTGATGGCCAGGCATGTCACACCACCTCCACTCTAGAGGTTGGTCACGCCCGATATACACCCATACTGGTAAAATATGCCTAAACCGGCTCACACCAGGGGTAAAACTTGAAGGCTACGCATGGCGCGGTACCTCTGCTCTAGAGGTCGGTCATGTCCCAGATACGCCCATACTGGGATAATATGCCTAAACCTGCTCAACCCAGGGGTGGAAGTCACTAGTGGCGAGGATTCGTCCTCTTGGACAAAAGCTCCATCCTGGTCACAACTAGGAAAGGTAGCGGCCATGACCACAAAATGCTGAAGTCGGAGACACTGGACTAGGGCAGTCTAGTTAGGCAACCACCTCTCACCTGGCGGGGATGTATGCGTATCCTAATCGCATCGAGGTCTTCCGGTGAGAAAGTCCAACTCTAGAACTAAACTGGTGCAACAAAAACCACGGTGTCACGCAATCCTACTTCTGAGACCCACCAAGAATTCAGGCTCAAGCCCTGAGATACTCTGAACCTCCTGTGGTCCTCTCGGGGACCACACGAGGGATCACGGGACTTAACGAGAACCACAGGCGTAAATTCAGTAGGATCACAGGGCGGTCTTGGTGGTAGAAGCGAACGAAGAAGAAGAAGAAGAAGATATTTTATATTTTGAGACTAGAGTATTAGATGTTTTATGTCTTCAGACTAAGAATAGTAGATGTTTTATGTCTTGAGTTTTTTTTTCTTCTAAATCTTTTATTTCCAACAAAATTTTAACACATCAGTTAAACAACTTTAAATGGAGTTGTACATAAATATACATGCATGGTAACATGATAAAAGGGTACTTAAAATAAACATATGATGTTGTGATGAGAATGTGTATGCTAATGAGATACAGTTGGGAGTGTGTGTGAAACACCCCCCCCCCCC
This sequence comes from Achatina immaculata, assembly GCA_009760885.1. Lineage (NCBI taxonomy): Eukaryota > Metazoa > Mollusca > Gastropoda > Stylommatophora > Achatinidae > Lissachatina > Lissachatina immaculata. The sequence goes on along the minus strand of CM019720.1, from coordinate 64,957,609 downwards.
CCCCACACACACACACACATGCATGCATGCACGCACATACACACCTGCATCATTGTTTGAAATATTTGATCAGATTTAGGTGATATTGTGAAGGTCAGTATGCTGAATGGCTATTGCCATTCCTTTTTGGAGGCGAGACTTAGGATGAAGGGGAGACATAAAGAGGATTTGGAGGTGTTATGAAAGGATACAATGGAGATAATGTTCTTTTATCTTGTACAGACAAGTAAAGAAAAACATACGATCTGGGTAAAGAATTTGAAAGGATTTGCCTGAGAATGGCACAAAGGATCTTTATCTGAAACAGACACATGGCGTGGTAAAGACCCATGTCATGTCATAGCTTTGTTGCAGTTGTGTGTTGACGATTCTTTTAACTAGGGAGGAGTGTTGGGTACAATGTCTTCATCTTCTGTTTGAAAATATACAAAAAAATGTCACCATTAAATATTCTTTTGTCGTATTTTGCTTTGTTCCTACATGCCCATAGGAGGTATCTAAAATCAGACAGCAGACTTGGGATCAACTTCTCCTGTGTGTCTTTTGTTGTGCCGGGGATTGCGTTTAGAATGATTGATCTGTATATGTATGTTTTCTGCTTTGTTTCTGTTTCTGTTCTACTTGTAAGAAGTTTTAGTGCTTGTGATATTGTTTTTCATCTAAACTAAATGTGGTCTTCAGTTTCTTGTGTTTGTTTTCCCTACACAACTTACATCTGCTTGGTTTATTTGTAATATATGTTGTTGCTAGAGGTGTCATGTTAAACAGTCTGTATGTTATGTCTTTAGCTTTGAGTGTAATCCCTGTGATGTGTAGGTTTTGGAATGTTTGGGCATGGTTTGTGATGAAGTAGTTGTATCCTTTTTTTAATTCTAAAATGTACTGATGGTTCCTGTTCTCTGACTAGTTGCTTGTAAATGTCAGAAGTCTTTTTGTATAGTAAGTATTCATGCTTTGTTAAGTTTTGTATGTATTGTTTGTTGAGAAGAAACAATCAGAGAATACCAAAACAAGCTATCAAGTGGAGCACAACAGGCCAAAGAAAAAGAGGTCAACCACGTGAAACTCTAAAGAGGATATTGTTAAGAGAAGCCAGTTTAGTGGGCATAACATCCCTTGATGAAGTTGAAAGACTTGCCGAGAACAGGAAAACTTGGCAAACAACTGTGTGAGCCCTATGTAACGTTTAACGACATAGGAGGGATGTAAGATGTAAGATGATGTATGGTAGTGAAGATAACTATGATGAGAGTTGGCAGACCAAACAAAGTTCAGTCATTATTTCTGCTGTGGTGTGCTGGGAAACAAGCTGTTGTGTTGCTTCAACAGTGGTGTGGGTGGGAATTGATGTATTCTCTTTGGTCATGGAGTCTGCAGAGACATTTGCTTTATAGATCCACCATGGAAATGAAATCTGCCATATTCCTCAACACATTTAACCTCATGAATGTAATTCTGGAACTTTGCCATGGTCTAGGTATCATGGAAGTCAAGTAAGATGATACAAAGATGTCATCAGTAAATTAATCTGAATTAGCCACTATAATCATTGTTACCACAGTTCCTGCTGTGTTTAACTTCATGCATGTGTTTCAGGAACTTTGCATCATGTTTGCAACATAGAGTAGGTTGTTATACAGACATCATCAACTAGCTAGTCTGAATGTACTGCCACCACCAGCAGCAGCAGCAGCACCACCACCACCACTGCCACGATAGATTTGTTTTGAGACTGTGCTATACTTGTCACTGTGTATGAAATCAGTCTAAACAGTGATCACTGTTTTATTCATCTTACAAAATAAGAGAGATTCTTTGTAAATAATGATTATATTTTTCAGAGTGGGGCTGTTTGTTGGAGAGTACCCAATAGTTGTCATTATTTCTGTTCTTGTCATGTGTGGGCTTTGTGGTCTTGGCCTGAAGACATTCCATGAAACAGAGGAGCAAGAGAAACTCTGGGTGCCACAGACATCTCGCCTTATCCAGGAGAAGGCCTGGGTTGACAGAACATTCCCACAGGAAACACGTTATGTCACCGTCCTGGCTGTCGAGAAAGAGGGGAGTGTCCTTACTCCTGCTTTTGTCAATGCTGTAAGGATATATTTTGTAACCCCCCCCCCCCCGTCTCTCTGTCTCTATCTCTCTCTGCCTGGAATAGAGTTGCGTGATAAAGGGCATAATGTCAGAAAGGTCTGTGTGTCTGATTCTTTACCCTTTTGCAAGTAAAGTTCATTCAGTCAGTATCTCTTTTTTCTCTTTCTCTCACTCTTTACCCCCTCTCCTCCCCTATCCTTCTCTCTCTCTCCAATCTGCACTCTAAGCCTTTTAGTAACACACGAATAATTAGTATATAAGTTTTATAAACTAAGTATATAACTATACACAAAGCCACTGCAGTAAAGCTGTGATAACAAAATGTATAAACTAGGAAAAAAGTAGGAACAGCTGTATTATTTAATGAGCACACAGTTGTGACATTTCACTTTGCACATTAATCATACAAAAACACACAGGATTAAGAAATTTTCCTAATTTATACATTTTCTAAGCCTTTTAGACATTTGCTGTAAAAAAAAAATTATCTCCATTTGAGTTTTTGTACTTTATGACCAAACATTTTCTGGAAATAAAAGAGACTATATCATTTTATACTTACAGTATACTATTGTTACGCTTAAGATACAAAATATAGTCAGCCACGCAGAGCTGAGCAGCGTGGGCTGCTTTTGGCTTTTAAAATGCGGGCCAACTGTTCTTTTTGGTGAAAAAGCACTCTCAAGTTCGATGCATGGAGAGAAAGGTCTTTGCTCCTTCCCGGATGGTGAGAGTTAAGGTGGTCTGATGCAGAAGCGAGTGGTTTGTCCGTAGGTAGTGTACTACAATGTTGTTGACCGATGGTCTCGAAATTGGCCCATCTGTCACAAAGAGTATTGGGTCTGTAGTATGTAATGTGCGTTGGTTGTCGGAGCATGCTTTCTTCTTGTTCGTTAGAGCAGAGAGGGCTAGCTGTCGGTGGTTATAGGAAATGAAACGCTGCCGGGATTGAAAGGGATCCGCTCTGAGCAGAGCACTGTTTCCCTTGCCCCGTGTTGGTCAGCCAGCAGATATCCAACTAATTCAGTGAAGAAAGCTATCTGGTTGATCCTGCCAGTGGTCATATGCTTGTCTCAAAGATTAAGCCATGCATGTCTAAGTTCACACTGTCTCATGGTGAAACCACGAATGGCTCATTAAATCAGTCGAGGTTCCTTAGATAACACAATCCTACTTGGATAACTGTGGCAATTCTAGAGCTAATACATGCTTACCAAGCTACGACCCTCGTGGAAAGAGCGCTTTTATTAGTTCAAAACCCTACCACTGTTGGCGAGATTCTTCAGCTGCTGTGCGTGTGGTGAAAATCCTCCCTGCCAATGAATAAAAATGCGATTAGGATTGCTGCATGGCGCCGCCATGGAAAAGGTGATGGAAAGGCTTAAGTGAAGTTAAATAGGTATGGCCAGTGGTCTCTGTTCTAGAGGTTGGCCATGTCCTGTGTACACCAGAACTGGGATAATATGCCTAAACTGACTTAACCCAGGGGTGAGACTAACTAGTGGTGAGGATTCGTCCTCCTCAGCAGGGGCTCCGTCCTGGTCGCCACCAGGAAGGGTAGCGATCACAACCACAAAACACTGAAGTCGGGGACATTGGACCAGTGCAGTCTAGATAGACAACCTCCTCTCACCCTGCGGAGATAAATTCATATCCAAACCACATCGAGGTTTTCCAGTGAGTAAAGTCAAACTTGAGGCTGAACTGGTGCAATGAAAACCACAGTGTCATGCAATACTGCTTCTGTGACCCATTGAAGATATAGGGCTAAACCCCACGATGCTCTGAGCTCCATCCTAAATGAGACTATCACGAGGATCACAGGAGTAAATTCAGTAGGATCATGGGGCGATATTGATGGTAGAAGCGAACGAAGAAGAAGTTACACAATGAGATATTCTGCAAAGAAGATTTGGAATGTGGAAACTCAGAACTTTGAGATTCACATCTTGGAGGTGCTGAAAAAAAATCATCAGAATTTCAGAGCATGAAAGGCCTCATTTTATCTGTGAATATGGTTAGTTTGCATCCCATAGATGTTTGAATGGACAAGAGTCTTTTGGGTGTTATAAGACCAATTAAGTGTTTCTGAGATACATCTCTTTGACCTAAATGATGTTGGCATCTGGCAGAGAAGGTGGGCACTTAAGTGTCAGATTGTAGGTCAGCCACATGCCTCAAAGTGTGCTCTCTCTCTCTCACATACACGTGCACCCACACACACACTCATGCACACATGTACACAGAGAGAGAGAGCGAGAGAGAGCTAGTTGATGCAGATTTCAGGAGGAACTGAGAACTTCAGTTTCAGTGTTTAAAAATGTTGGCGTAGAGTGTCAGACCATTTCATAAAAAGTTTAAAACAAAGATACATTCAGATAGATTATGCAAATGTTTTTATGTCAGCTGACATCTGACAGAGACAATATCCATTCCCTTACATTCAGGTGACCAGCTAGCATAGTGGTTAAAGCACTCATCTAGCAACCAAATGGTTGAGGGTACGAATCCCCAGCTGAGTGGGGTTTTTTTTTTTTTTCCTAACCAATACAGCCCTGAGGTCGACCCAGCCACGTAAAATGGGTACCAGAGAAAATCTGGGAAGGAAAGACAGAGAGGAAAGGAACTGGCCACCCTACCTCATTCTCTGATGGCCCAGCATAACGAGGTCTCTAATGCTTCATCCCCTACAGCATTTGCTATGGGACTACCTTTCTTTCATTCATCATTGTAATGTTACTTGAGAATTTTCCTGTTAGGTACAACAGTCCTTACAGTTCAGAAAAAAAGAAGGGAGAACCAGGTAAACATGGCTGTCCTACTTTGAGTCATCGCATGGTCTGTATCAGAGCAGGTTTTGAAACATTATGTGAAATGGCTTGTTGCTAGTGCTATACTTGCTCTGAAAAGTGAATTCTAAAACTAAGAAATTTGCAGTTTATTTTCTTTGAACATCTTAGATGTTAGAATGACCTATACCTTGACACTGGAAGAATTGGTCATTCCATTCTCGTCTATGAATATCATCTGAACCAGATATTTGTTTCTGAGATAACAAGTTCTCCCTGGCATCAGTTGACAAGAGCTCGTAGTTTGCAGCTGTAGAAAGATCCATCACTGCCGTCTCCACTTACGAGATATCTTGCATGTCAGTTGCATATGAAAAAGAAAAACTACATGTTTGTGAAATGTCAAAAAATTTTCCAATATTTGCAGATATCGGGCAACAAAATGAAAGAACAGAATATTTAACAGAGATATCTTATGTGTAATACATGTTAAGGACATAACAGATTGTTTGCTGCAGAGTGAATATGAAATACTGCAGGCGATTTGAAGTCAAGAGGTCTTAGACAAATCCACTGTATGAAAGAAGTTCATGTACAGAAAAGCTTGAAAAAAAATCTGCTTCCTGAGACATTTGTATGGTAAAGTGATGTGAAGTGTTTTATAGCACTCATGATTCATGTTTCTAGGGCACTACAGCATTTGTGATAGGGATATCAGCACCTATCCACACTGCCTTTGTTTTCCCAGGGAAAACCCAGGTATCCATTTTTTTAAAGTCTGGTTTGACCTAGATGCCAGTTGGTCTGAAAAAAATTCTGCCTGTCTGAAATTGACCAGGGACCTTCTGATTGTCAGGCAAGTGGAGTTAACCATTATGCCACTTATTTACATCCTTCCCGTGCCGTTAAATGCCACATAGGACCCGCACAGTTGTTTGCCAAGTTTTCCTGTTCTCAAGGAGTCTTTCAACTTCATCAGGGGATGTTATCCCCACTAAACTGCCTTCTGTTAACAATGTCCTCTTTAGAGTTTCACATCTACACCACACCACTGCAGGACAGAAAATGTGTGAGCTGGAATGTTTTTTACTTTAAGAGGCACAACAGCCATCATAAAACTCAGAATGGAATGAAGAGGCTGATTCGCTGGCAAAAAAGAGTGGAAAACTTCACAAACTTGAGCTTATCATATGATGAAGCCAAAACCCTCATCAAAGTGAAATATAAAAACAGGTGGGGAAAAAAACAGCATCCTGGTTATCAGAAATAACCTCAGAACCAACTGGATAGAGAAAATACCACAGCCGCACCAGACTGAGATATCACATGTATACAGAGCTGAAATAGATTGCATCTGTGGAACTGGAAAATAAAATGACAGCCCAGCATCTGCTGCGAGACTGCACTTCATACAAAGAGCAAAGAAAACACACATGACTATCACCAACACCAGTCTAGATTACTCTGAATGACTGCTGCATTCTCCAAAGATATCCAACTTGTCATCTGAGAATGTTCAAAGAGGAAGAAGGTGAAACTCACAGAAGCAGTGCACAAGACAATAACAAAGGTATTAAGACAGGACAGTGGTAAAGAAGCAAGAAATGAATGTCAGCAAGATCAGTTTCAGAAACTGTTTTTGTTTCCATATTCTCCTTAACTTTTGTTAAGAACACACTTATCTTAACATAGTCTTTGTGAGACAGGGAACATAGATCTGATTGCTGAAAAACTCTGACCTACTTGTGTAGCCCAGAAACCTGTAGCAGTCAACTCTAATTGTAATGTTGGGATGGTGGATGGATAGGAACATGGAGATCACCGTCGGGATGAGGAAAATCTGATGTGAAACTAATGAATCCAGGACGTGACAAGCCTGTGGGTCTCTATAACAATGGCTATCAGAATGAGGTAAAAAAAAACAGAGCCAGCAGACTATAGGTGGCGGGGAATGGATATTGGTGAAGCACTCATCAGATTTCTCATCCCAAAGTTGGAGTGTCTCTGTAGAACTCTCTCAAAGCCGTTGGGGCTGATGAGAAGAAGGGGCTTAAGTACAGCCACCAGAGGCTGGAAAACAAACAGGCAGTCTTCCTGGCAGCCCGAACAAAACCACAGTCTGCCCTAGCAAGGAAAGGTGCTGAAGTCGGAGGTACCCAGCCAGAAGGCGCATCACAGAAATCAGTGTACAACACATTACTGCTAAATGCACACGTAGAAGAAGAAGAAGAAATTTCCATATTCTACATCAGAATGCTTGACATGAGTGTCCAGAATGATAAGATTTGTGACCTGATGAAGATTGACTGAACAAATCTAAATTTGAATTAAAAGAAGGAAACTAGATTACATGTAAGTGAACTGCTTATTTAAACAAATAACATGTGGCTACTTACATTATTTAAGTTAATTAATATTTTGCAGTAACATTTTTGGCATTTAAACGAGTGAGACTTGTTTCAGTTGATGGATTATTACATGGAGTCTGTCAGGATACAAGTAAATGGAAGGACATTTCATGACATGTGCGTCAGGTAAATCAGCCAAACTTGTTGCTGTGATTTATGTGTATAAAGTAAATCAGCCAAACTTGTTGCTGTGATTAATGTTTGTCAGATAAATCAGCTAAACTTGTTGCTGTGATTAGTGTGTGTTAGATAAATCAGCCAGACTTGTTAGCGTGATTTAGGTGTGTAAGGTAAGTAAACTAAACGTATTTGATCTTTATAAAAGGTAATACAGTTAAACATGGTGTGATATTTGTAGTGAATGATTCATGTCACCAGTTACTGTACAGTGAAGGAGATCAGAGCACTTTTGGATGTGCCTGGAGTGCATGGAATGATGACCTGATGTCAGGTCTTTGAGAAAAAGTGATGGGAAGATGCTACGTATACTCAATATTCCTTTATGTTGCAGAAGCCTGGACCTTGATTAAGACAGCGGAAAGAAAAATTGAGGCCCCCAAAATGTGGATATACAGAAGAATGGGGCACATCAAGTGAACAGAAAAGAAAACAAACAAAGAAGTGCTATTTCATCTGGAATTGAAATGAGAAATATTGAAAATCATAGGAACTGAGATACTTTTGGCACATCAAGGGGCACAGTACTTTATTGAAGACTCTCCTTGAGGGCAAAATTGAAAGGGGAAGAGAACTAGGGGAGGACAATGACATAGATGAGTGGGCAACATCAAGAGATGGACAGGCACCAGGTTGGCTGAGTGCAATGTGAGGAAGACTCATTGAAGCCAGCCTGCTGTGGGGAGATGGCATGAGATGATGTTGATAGGTAGACAGTGAACAACACACAAATGAAAGAAATGACAGGAGTATATGATGGGATTTAGATAAGTTTTGTCATGTGCTCCTTTACTACATATGTAGAGAAGCAAGCAATACATTTTTGAGTGGTAAAGCTGTATCTTAATCTTGAGAACATATGGAATTCAAAAGTTATAAGCACAAACACCAAGTTAAGACTATTCAATTCAAATGTGATATCCACCCTCATTTATGCATGTGAAAGCTGGAAAACAACTAAAGAAATAGACAACAAAATAGACTCTTTTGAAAACAAATACCTAAGGAAAATACTCGGTATAAAGTGGAATGAATCAAGATCAACACAGAGATAAGGCAGATGAGTGAACAACAACCTATCTCATGGGTGATCAGAAAAAGGAGATGGACATATATCGATCACACGATGAGAAGAAACAGTTGGACAATCCCAAAACAAACTATAAAGTGAAACAACAGGTCGAAGAAAAAGAGGTCAATCACATGAAACTCTTTAAGAGGACATTGTTAAGAGAGGCCTAATTAGTAGGCATAAAATCTTTTGATGAGGTAGAAAAGCTCACTGAAAACAGGAAAACATGGTGAACTGTGCAAAGGAATGTGACGACCACCGGACTATCAGCCTCTCATGTCACATAATGAAGCTACTTCTGAGAATAATTATGAGAAGAACAAGGAAAAAGATAAAAATGGAAATAGCAGATCAACAGTTTGGATTTGTTGAAGGAAAGGAAACACACAAAGCCATTTATGCTTTACGAACACTAACAGAAAGAGCTTTAGAAGTACAGAAAGATCTCTACTTATGCTTCATTGATTACACCAAGGCATTTGACAAGGTGAAACATAATGAAATTATTAAAATACTTGAAGACATCAATATAGACGGCAAAGACCTGAGAATTGTAAAACATCTATACTGGCAGCAAGAAGCAGCAGTTCGAGTTGAAAATAGAATTGGAAAATATCAACCTATAAAACAAGGGGTGCGACAAGGATGTGTACTATCTCCAGACCTTTTTTCTCTGTACAGCGAGAATATTCTAAGAACAATCATCACAGAACCAGGCATAAAAATTGGAGGATACAATATTAACAACCTTCGGTATGCTGACGACACAGTACTGATAGCTGAGAACCAACAAGACCTGCAAAATCTCTTGGATAAAGTCGCCAAAGAAAGTGAACAGAAAGGCCTTACTTTGAACATCAAAAAGACAGAGACTATGGTTATATCTAAGAAACAGAATCCACCAGCATGCAGTATTAAATTAAACGGAACTATTCTAAAGGAGGTGCAGAAATTCAAATACCTTGGAGCAGTAATAACTTCAGATGGGAAATGTAGAACAGAAATTAGGAACAGAATAGGCCAAGCAAAGACTGCATTTCAGAGAATGAGAAACATATTAGCTAACACATCTTTATCAATGAATGTTAGAAAATGAGTCATAAAATGCTATATTGAACCTGTCTTGTTATATGGAAGTGAATCATGGACAATAGGCAAGTCTGCACAAAAATCATTGGAAGCAGCAGAAATGTGGTTTATTAGAAGAATGTTGCGAATCCCCTGGACAGCAAAAATAACTAATGAAGAATGTAAGAGAAGAGCTGGAGAGACAAAAAACCTTGTCAAAAAGATAGGAGAGAGACAATGTACTTTCATAGCACATGCAATGAGAAGAGGGGGCATTGAAAATATTATAACAACAGGAAAAATAGAAGGAAGAAGATCAAGAGGAAGACCAAGAGAAATGATACTGGACAGTCTGACGGGATGGTGTGAGAGGAGATCACCAACTGAACTGATGGCCTGCATGAAGGATCGGATACTCTGGAGAAGCATAATAGCCAATGCCAGTCAGCACGGCACATGATGATGATGATGGTGAACTACCATGTGAGCCCTATGTGTCGTTTAATGGCACTGGAAGGATGAACAAACGAACGGACGAACAAACATACTTTATTTTCAAAGGGTTAAGAATTGGACACGCAAGCCCGTCTGACATTCTGCCCTTCTGTAAGATGTAAGAAAGCTGTATCTTATCTACAAGCACTGAAGTAAATCCATTCCCTATACTGAAAGACAAAATGAGATACAAGGAATTTATGGAGAGTTTGAGTCTCTTCCTCTATGCGCATACAACATGTGATGAGAAATGATGATCTGTCTTTTGATAATCATGTTCAGTTTCACAGTTGTATTATTTGAGTTTTAAATATCCTCCTCAGAGCTGGCCCATTCTGTTATGTGTCTGGTTTGCTTGAACTATGGTATTATAACGAAACCATCATTAGGTCACTGACTGAAACAGATATTATTTCTGCTGTCAACAGAACATTAATAAGGTGAGTTTTATGTTCTCTGTTGTGCACATAATTTCTAACACTGAGCTCACAGACCTATTCAGTAGTTGTGGAGAGATATAGAAGAATTTTTTTTTGGGGGGGGGGGGAATGGTGAAATTTCTGATTTTTTTTTTTTAAACATGCATACTTATTTGCTGAAGAGAAATGGATAAGGGAAAAAAATCATCAGCAGAAGATAAAATTTGAATAAATTCTCCTGAGACTCTTGGATCTTTGTTGTAAAATCATTAGCTAAAAAAATACAGGCACTGGGGGGATCATTGTATTGTTTTGTGAAGAGTTGGAGACTTTTTTTTTCTCTGAAGTTGTAGAAATTGAGAAAGATGTGAGAAAGATGTGAGAAAGATGTAAGAAAGATGTGTGAAAGATGTGAGAAAGATGTGAGGAAAACTGTTCTTGTGTTAGTGCTTTGATGCATAACCCAGAATTCGTACAGTATACAAATAAATAATACGTTTTACTGAAAAAGGACTAGAGGGTTGGTGGAGTTTCACAGTGAGTATTGAAATATTCAGTTGAAGTTGTTTTGTTCATTTTAGTTGTTTGGCCTTCATTATTATTGCTCATTGTATGAATAAACAAAAGCTGCTCATACAATGGACCATAAACTGTTATGAGACAGTTTATTATTTGTTCATTGTGTGTTGCTTGCTCGCTTGTCTGCTCACTGATCGCCTGTCCACTAACCCATCTACTCTGAACATGCAGTGATCAAAGATAACATTGAACAAAAATATAAGACATTTTAAAACAGGGGACATTTGGGCATCTTGACTGAAGTAATATGATTCCTGTGACAAGTATAGGACTGTTCTGTATAATATGGGAGTTTGTTACTTTACTATATTCAGTATTAGTGCCACTGATAGAGAAGCAAAGTCTTTCATGGCATAGCTTTTAAAAATGTTATTAATGACCTTCTGTTACCACCGTTAGCATGCAGAAATGTACCATATTTAAAGATCATTAAAAAAGTGAGTCTTAGTATGGAAGTAGGTGACACCAGCATTTTAGATTATATGGATGATTAGTGGAGGCACTGTTCTGAAGTTTTATTTGATCATTTCTTGTGGTTATAGTTTTGTTCATGTTAGTTCATTGTTTCTTTGTTGTTTCATTTGTTAGATGAAGGGTCTCAAGTGTATCACAAACATTACATACAAGCTAGTGTACCACAAACATCACATACAAGCTTATGTATCACAAACATAACATACATGCTTGTGATACAAGCTTGTATGTAATGCTTGTGATACACAAGCTTGTATGTAATGCTTGTGATACACAAGCTTGTATGTGATGTTTGTGGTAGACAAGCTTGTATGTAATGTGTGTGATATACAAGCTTACATAATTTTGTACATGATGTTTGTGATAATATGCCTGTGTGATGTTTGTGGTAAAATAAACACAAAATAGTGGTCAGAATAGTTATCCATGGTGTATGTATGTAAGGGTTAGCGGGGTAGGGGTATCCCCTATCAAAGGAGAAGTAAGATGCCTCCTTACCTCCATCAGTCTACGGGACACCCTTGGGCAAGGTGGAGTACCTGTATAGCCCCCCAATCAAGGTGACGTGAAGCCATGGGAGCAGGTGGTGGATGGAATGGGAGAGTAGCCAACAAATAATGTTGGTTATGGTCACCATTCTATGATGGTAGGCAGATGATCTCAATGTAAGGACAATGGCTACGATCACTGACTTGGAAGGAAAGCAATGGCAAACTGTCTTCTGAAAATATACAAAGAAACCCAAACAGCAATGTGGAAAGTCAAATAGGAAAAAGATCTGGTGGTGAGGCCCCCAGGCTAGATAGATCAAATTTTAACACTGGGGAAGAGTGTGTGACAGAGGTCAGTACTAGTAATTGTGATGACAGATAAAATCCTGATGGTGTTACTAAGGAAAACCCCTGCATCAAACTAAAAAGAAAATTAAGAAGTGGGGGATTTTAATGCAAAGATTGGTACAGAAAGAGCAGAAGATGAAGGACATGTTGTATGGAAGTTTTGCATAGGACATAGAAATGAGGCAGGTGACAATCTAATGGCTTTTGCATGGAAAATGAGCTAATGATCGCTAACACACTTTTAAACAACATCCAAGAAGACTTTACACATGGACATCACCTGATGGGAAAACCAAGAATCAGATATATATGCAGGAAACTCTACCGCAGAGAGCGGAACAACAACACAACTCCCTCAGATCATCAGAGGAAGTACCCCCCCTCAGACAAGTGCCTCGGCCCTTTAAACTCCTGACACTCCAAGAGGGGGGGGGGGCAGTCCCCCCTGGGTCATGACTCCCAGAGGTCCTGCGAGTTGTTGCTTTTTTTCTCCGGTCCCATCACAACATATGTCTGTGAGAACTGGACACTTAACAAAACAGCTGAGAAACACATAAATGCCTTTGAGTGTATTAGCTACAGAAGAGTTCTTCAAATATCATGGACACAAAAAAGAAAAAATATATCCATTCTACAAGAACTTAATATTGAAGAAGGCTGGCTAGTAAAGATGATTAAAGAGAGAAAACTTAAATATTTTGGACACATTAAACGTCATGATAATCTAGAGAAAACTGTCTTGGAAGGGTGCATAATGGAAAAAAGAAAGAGAAGAAGACCAAGGTGAAGATGGTTACAAAACATCGTTGATGATCTGCAAATGGACGCAGCAGCAACAGGCCATCTTGCTCACGGCTGAGAGGCCTACTGGAGTGCTGTTAGGGAGGCAAAGTTCTGCAAGGGACATGCAATGTATATCTCTGTGTGTGCGTGAGTGAGTGAGTGAGAGAGAGAGAGAGAATAAAATTAGAATTTTACATGAATAAGCTGGTGATATAAAATTTAGGAAGAAAGATCAGGAATGGAAATAAGTATGTAAACACAGAAGGTGACTGTTAAAACAATATTTTCTTAAATATGGTGAAACTTAACATACAGAGGAATGCCTGGATGTGTCTGTCTTCCTGTGATGTGTAAATAAGTTTGTTCACTTTTGTACTCTATAAATGTTAAACTGACCTATAAGTTCCCCCCCCCCCCCCCCCCCAGTGTGGTGCCCAGGATCTGCAAAGAATAGGACCACTGTACCCTACCACACATGATCGTAAAAGGTGACAAAGGAGAGTTTGGCATAGGCCCAGCAACCCTATCTGGTAAAAAAAAACTATCATACTACTACAGAAGCGGAAGCAAGGGAAAAAACAAATGCAGGTGGAAGGAGAAATGCTTATCAGGAAACTGAGCCCATGAAGGTTGTGGATGAAAGCCAGCTACTGGAAGTCCCCAGCCCGACTGCAGACCTCCTGGAACTCCCCAGCCCGACTGCAGACCTCCAGTAACCTAAACACAAGATGCAAATAGGCAGCTGGAATGTAAGAACACTTAATCAGACTGGAAAACTAGCACAAACCATCAAGGAAATGCACAGATACAAACTAGACATACTAGGAATACAAGAAGCAAGATGGACAGGATAAGGCAGAAGGAAATTAAAACACAGCACACAGAAAATACAATAATATGGTCAGGCAGAGAAGATCATCATGAAGTAGGAGTAGCATTGATTATAACAAAAGAAGCATCAAGAGCATTGCTGAAATGGACCCCTATAAATGAGAGATTATTATATGCACGCTTCAACTCAAGATTCACGAAGCTGTCTGTTATAGTTTGTTATGCACCAACGAAGCAGCTGAAGAGGAATTAAAAGAAGATTTTTACAACAACCTCAAAGCCACAGTAGAAACAATACCCAAGCATGATATGCTACTCATCTTGGGTGACTTCAATGCAAAAGTAGGTGAGGGAAATGAAGATAGAAGAAGAATCATGGACAGAGAAGGAATCGGAGAAATAAAAGAAAATGGAGAAAGACTGTACAGTTTCTGTGAAGAAAACATGATGGCCATCGGAGGAACAATTTTCCAACATAAAAACATTCATAAAGTGACTTGGAGGCCCCAGATAAAACCACAGAAAACCAGATTGACCACATACTAATAAACAACAAGTGGAAACGGTCACTACAAGATGTGGGAGTAAGAAAAGGAGCAGATGTAGGAGGTGATCACAACCTTCTGGTAGCAAAAATAAAACTAAAATTAAGGAAACCAAAATTGGAGAACACAGAAAGGCACGTTTTGATACAACAAAACTGAAAGACTAGCAAACAAGGAATGAATTTTCAATAGTACTTAAGAACCGCTTCAGTGTCCTACAAGACGGAGCAGAAATGTCCATACTAGAGTTCAATAAAACACTACAGGAAACAGCAAAAGAGGTGCAGGGATATCGGAAACGGAGAAAAGAGGAATGGATAAGCAAGACCACATGGGAAAAGATGGAGCAAAGAAAGGAAATCAAGAAAAAATTACTGAACACCAAATCACAAAGGCTAAAAGAACAAGTTTTAAGTAATTATGCACAAAAAGATAAAGAAGTGAAGGAATCATGCAGTCAAGATAAATGTCAGTACTATGACAACTCAGCAGAAGCAGCAGAGAAAGCAGCATATGCAAATGACATGAAAACCATATACAAAATCACAAAGCAGATGACAGGTAACTTCAACACAAGATGTGAAAGTGCAGTAAGGACACATAAGGGACAGCTGGTCAGTGGAGAAAGAGAAAAAAATTGAAAGATGGACGGAACACTTTAACACCCTATTAAACAGAACACAAACAGCACAAACAAAAGACGTACCTGAAGCAAAAACAGAACTAAACATCAATACAGGACCAATAACAATAAGTGAAGTAAAGGAGGCAATAAAGAAGCTAAAATTAGACAGGGCACCAGGTGAAAATGAAGTAACTGCTGAGATGTTGAAAGCAGAAGAAACAGAAACACCAGGAAAGGAAGATCACATATTTGTACTTAGACAAATATTAGAACAGGCAGATGAGTGGATAGCACAACATATGCATTGTTTATAGATTTTGAGAAAGTCTTTGACAGTGTCAACAGAGATGCACTGTGGAAAATCCTAAGATGGCATGGCCTCCCCCATAAGATAGTGAATGTAATCAAAGCCCTATACGAGGGTTTTCAGTGCAAAGTGATCTGTGGAGAACATACCTCCAGCAGCTTTAGGGTACAAACAGGAGTGAAGCAGGGATGTGTACTATCACCAACATTATTTATCTTGGCAGTAGATTGGTTAATGAAGGAGGCAACATCAGAAAACGCAGAGGATTACAATGGACCCTTGACACAGTGCTGGAGGACCTTGACTTTGCGGACAACATTTGTCTACTATCAAGCAGCCACAAAGATATGCAAGATAAAATAAACAAGCTAACTCAGAATGCAAACAACATAGGACTAAAGATCATCATAGGAAAGACAAAGTTAATGAAACAAAATGTGAACAACAGAAATGTACTCAGAGTAGATAGCAAGTTAGTGGAGGAGGTCAATGAATTTGTATATTTTGACACCTTGTTGGCAGAAATGCAGATGAAGCCACTGACAGTAATTACTGAGGCGATGGTTGGAACATGTGATCCGAATGACTGACGACTCATTACCAAAAATAACACTGAAATGGACACCACAGGGGAACAGAAGTAAGGGTAGACCAAAAGAGACATGGAGAAGAACAACAGAGAGGATGTTGAGCAATAGAGGTCTCACCTGGGCAAGAGCAGAAAAAAAAAGGCAAAGGACAGGTATTTGTGGAAAACCCTTGTGGAAGCCCCATGTGCCCTGGGCACTTAAGGTTCAGAGATAAGTTTCTCCTCTTTTACAGTCATTGATGTGTAGCTGACCTATAAATTTCTGTTATGTAAAAAGAAAGATTTGGACTGTTGATGTGTAGATGACCTATACATTTCTATTCTGTAAAAGAGAGATTTGGACTGTTGGTGTGTAGATGACCTATAAATTTCTATTCTGTAAAAGAAAAATTTGGACCATTGATGTGTAGCTGACCTGTAAATTTCTTCTCTTATACAGTCAGCGATGTATAGCTAATAAATTTCTTCTCTTTTACAGCCAGTGGTGTATAACTAACCTGTAAATTTCTCTTTTATACCTACATGTAGGTAGACTATACATTTCTTCACTTTTTACTCTGCTGATGTGCTGTATGTTTCTTCAGTTTAATTTGCTTATCTTTTGGTTTATATCAGCCCAGTATCTGGAGTTGATGTGACGACCTTGCTGGGTGGTCATCTGACATACAATCAGCATGGGATTCTCATCGCAGCAGAGGCAACTCAGCTCACCTGGGTTTTGAAGAAAGAACTAGATGTAAGCAGAAATCTTCAGTGTGTTCCCTTCTGTGGCTGTTCATGTACTGTGATAAAGTTTGATACATAACTGAATTAGAAATATAGTTTCATAGTTTTAACTGAGTACTGTGTGCTTTTAACACGTTGTTTTTGTCTGTTTCTATTAAATAATGATATGTTAGGTTCCTTCCGAAAATTGTTTGTGCCATTCAAAAACACTCACATGAGACAAGCACTCCGCACTGTAAGCCTCTGTCTATGAGACAAGCACTCCTCACTGTAAGCCTCTGTCTGTGAGACAAGCACTCCTCAGTGTAAGCCTCTGTCTATGAGACAAGCACTCCTCACTGTAAGCCTCTGTCTGTGAGACAAGCACTCCTCAGTGTAAGCCTCTGTCTATGAGACAAGCACTCCTCACTGTAAGCCTCTGTCTACGAGACAAGCACTCCTCACTGTAAGCCTCTATCTACAAGACAAGCACTCCTCAGTGTAAGCCTCTGTCTACGAGACAAGCACTCCTCACTGTAGGCCTCTGTCTATGAGACAAGCACTCCTCACTGTAGGCCTCTGTCTACGAGACAAGCACTCCTCACTGTAAGCCTCTGTCTACGAGACAAGCACTCCTCACTGTAAGCCTCTGTCTACGAGACAAGCACTCCTCACTGTAAGCCTCTGTCTATGGGACGAGCACTCCTCACTGTAAGCCTCTGTCTATGAGATGAGCACTCCTTACTGTAAGCCTCTGTCTGCGAGACAAGCACTCCTCACTGTAAGCCTCTGTCTATGAGACGAGCACTTCTCACTGTAAGCCTCTGTCTACAAGACAAGCACTCCTCACTGTAAGTCTCTGTCTACGAGATGAGCACTCCTCACTGTAAGCCTCTGTCTATGAGACAAGCACTCCTTACTGTAAGCCTCTGTCTACGAGACAAGCACTCCTTACTGTAAGCCTCTGTCTATGAGACAAGCACTCCTTACTGTAAGCCTCTGTCTATGAGACAAGCACTCCTCACTGTAAGTCTCTGTCTACGAGACGAGCACTCCTTACTGTAAGCCTCTGTCTACGAGACAAGCACTCCTCACTGTAAGCCTCTGTCTACGAGACAAGCACTCCTTACTGTAAGCCTCTGTCTATGAGACGAGCACTCCTCACTGTAAGCCTCTGTCTGTGAGACGAGCACTCCTCACTGTAAGCCTCTGTCTGTGAGACCAGCACTCTTTACTGTAAGCCTCTGTCTGTGAGACCAGCACTCTTTACTGTAAGCCTCTGTCTGTGAGACCAGCACTCTTTACTGTAAGCCTCTGTCTGTGAGACCAGCACTCTTTACTGTAAGCCTCTGTCTGTGAGACCAGCACTCTTTACTGTAAGCCTCTGTCTGTGAGACCAGCACTCTTTACTGTAAGCCTCTGTCTGTGAGACCAGCACTCTTTACTGTAAGCCTCTGTCTGTGAGACCAGCACTCTTTACTGTAAGCCTCTGTCTGTGAGACCAGCACTCTTTACTGTAAGCCTCTATCAGTAACTGAAAAGTTTCTATCATGGATTTCTTCATCTTCACAAGAAACGTGATGTTAATTTGCTGTTCAGTCTTGCACGCCGCCATTTTCCAGTTGAGTGTAGGAATACGTCTTGTATTTGAACATATGCCCGCTGGTGCTGAGTAAAGCAGCAGAGCTGAGCACTGTCTTATGGTGACAGGCTAGAACATGCTCTATAACCACCTCATTGTCTCTCCCCTTCCACTATTGATTCCCAAGCTGTAGGGTCAGTCTCACTTTTTTGTGTCAGACCTTGTATCAAGGTAGAAGAAAAAGAGCAGAACTATCAAATCCCAGAGGTTGCACATCAGCATATAATGTCAGTGTCCATATTTCCATTAACCTGCTGGCACACGAGGATGATGCGGTGGGCATTGTGCCTGGTCACTTTTTTCTTCCCTATTTCCAGAAGGCACCGTGTGCTCACTTCTACAGCCAGGCTAACTAGAGAGTTTTGGTTTTAGAGCTTGTGTGGTGTTTTGTGCTTGGTTTGAAGTAAGAAAAAGAAATATGGCTTTTAAACAAAATTTAATATATGACTATCAGGTTTGTTCTATACATTTGGCTGACATACGCTTGTTTTTATGTTAGAGAAGATATAGACAAAGAATATTGTGATGCCATAACAATTGGAGGTTATGAGAGCATTTGTATGTCATTTTACTGAGCAAGTTGAGAAAATCTAATTTATCTCCTTCAAAACAGTTCCCATTTGAGTTGACACAAAGCAGAATTTGATGCTACCAACATTCAGAGCAATTCTACAGATCATTTCTTGAAAGGCTATTGAGGACCTCCGTCATTTCTGCATTCATATCTTGTGCTGATTTCACACATTTCATTAGCAATAATGCGTGTTACCCTGATTTTTGCGATGCACCTTTTAGCTGGGTAACTCCGACTTCAGCACCTTTCCTTGCTAGGGCAGACTGTGGTCTTGCTCGGACTGCCATGAAGACAGTGTGGCCGGCCTGGCCAAAACTTTGTTTTCCAGCCTCTGGTGGCTGTACTTAAGCCCCTTCTCCATGTCAGATGGTTTTGAGACAGTTCCACAAAGACACTCTGATTTTGAGATGAGGAATCTGATGAGTGCTTCAACGATATCCATTCCCCGCCACCCATAGTCTACTGGCTCTGTTTTGTTTACATCATTCTGATAGCCATTGTTGTAAAGACCCATAGGCTTGTCACATCCTGGATTCATTGGTTTCACACCAGACTTCCCTCATCCCCGCCAGAGATCTCCATGTCCCCATCTGTCCACCAACCTGACATTACATTTTACAAAAATAACAATTACAATTAGTGTTGATTGCTGCAAGTTTCTGGGCTACAGAGGTAGGTCAGAGTTTTTAAGCAAACAGATCTATGTTCCCTGTCTCACAAACACTATGTTAAGATAAGTGTGCTCTTAACACAGTTGTTCCCAGGGGGCTTGTGCTGATAAAAAATGGGTTCCTTTGAGCACCAATGTGATCTTCGGGAACAGGCAGAAGTCACAGAGATCCAGGTCTGATGAATATGGTGGGTGCTCAAGCGCGGTGATGTTGTGATTTGCTGGAAACTCTCTCACAGACAAAGTGACATAGGCTGGCACATTGTCTTGGTGCAAAATCCTGGACAAGTCATCATCTTTCACACTTTCTCTGCCTTCTGAAAATTGTTTGTGCCATTCAAAAACACTCACATGAGACAAGCACTCCACACTGTAAGCCTCTGTCTACGAGACAAGCGCTCCTCACTGTAAGCCTCTGTCTGGGCACTTAAGGTTCAGAGAGAGAGAGAGAGAGAGAGAGAGAGTCATCATGTGGTGGTGTTTGTGGCTTCCTGTAGGCTTTTATCATGCTTTTCTTCTGATTATAGGTGATTGGTATGTCTGGTTGCTCCATTTCAGTGCCCTCTTTGGCCAGACAGTCAGCTTTCTCATTGCCTGGTATCCCACAGTGGGAGGGAATCCATTGCAAAGTGACTCCAAGTTGTAAGCCAATTTTTGACAAGGCATCCTTAAGGTCTGGTAGTTTGTTGCACTGAAGAGCTTCCAGTACTGATCTTGCATCTGTGAGAATTACTACAGGACAAATATCAGTTCTGGAGTCTGATAGTTTTTCAGCTGCAGCAATAATTGCTCTAACTTCTGCATCATAGTTGTTGCAGTATTTTCCAGTTGGTATGGAAATCTTGTCAGTGGTGTTGTTTGGATATTCAATATGTGCTCCTGTCCCTCCATTCTTTATGGCATTATGTGCAGATCCGTCTGTATACACACGTATCCTGGTGTCACATGGATATTTGTCATCTAGTAAACTAAGTGTGGCCGTTGATCTTACAGGACTGCTTTGCATCTCACTATTCTGCACACCTTTCACTTCAGTCTGAATAGTTATTTGTGTATAATCTGCTTCTTTCCACGGTGTATGCTCTGGTACAGATGATAATGAAGCGACTACAGTTAGGAGGTCAGGTATCAACTTATGCATACGCTTGGCCTGATGAATGAAACTGCTTCTATTAAGCCGTCTTAGTGCCAAGTTATTAAATCTCTCCTTTAGGGGATGGCTTACAGAGCTGAGGAATTTCTCTCCCAATTATTTTACCTTTGTGTCTCTGTGTTCCTATAGCGCTTGAACACCAACTATTTTCTGCATTTCTACTACAGGTGTGGACCTCATGGCACCTGTGATAATCCATAGTGACTGATTTTGTACCTTGTCTTCTTCTTCTTCTTCTTCGTTCGCACTGTCTGTCTATATCTGCAGTCCTGTCTCTTGGATAAATTTCACTGTATTTTGTAATTCATGTATGGAACCATAGAGCTTATCTTCTTTAGTGGTTTCACTGGCCAGTAATTATTTCTCAGTGTCTCGTAGTTGATGCAGTTCTGGAGGATATGTTCCACAGTTTGGGGCACCTGGGCACATGTACATAGATTAGTAGTACCAACCTTAAACTTTGTATACATATGACTTCGGAGTCGGGTGTGTCCTGTTCGGAGACGGAAGATGGTGACTTGTTCCTTTCTGTTTAGCATGTGATAGTCATCATGTGGTGGTGTTTGTGGCTTCCTGTAGGTTTTTATCATGCTTTTCTTCTGATTATAAGTGATTGGTATGTCTGGTTGCTCCATTTCAGTGCCCTCTTTGGCCAGGTAGTCAGCTTTCTCATTGCCTGGTATCCCACAGTGGGAGGGAATCCATTGCATAGTGACTCCATGTTGTAAGCCAATTTTTGACAAGGCATCCTTAAGGTCTGGTAGTTTTTTGCACTGAAGAGCCTCCAGTACTGATCTTGCATCTGTGAGAATTACTACAGGACATGTATCAATTCTGGAGTCTGATAGTTTTTCAACTGCAGCAATAATTGCCCTAACTTCTGCATCAAAGTTGTTGCAGTATTTACCAGTGGGTATGGAAATCTTGTCAATGGTGTTGTTTGGATATTCAATATGTGCTCCTGCCCCTCCATTCTTTATGGCATTATGTGCAGATCCATCTGTATACACACGTATCCAGGTGTCACATGGATATCTGTCATCTAGAACACTAAGTGTGGCTGTTGATCTTACAAGACTGCTCTGCATCTCACCATTCTGCACACCTTTCACTTCAGTCTGAATAGTTATTTGTGTATAATCTGCTTCTTTCCATGGTGTATGCTCTAGACATTTCATTAGCAATAATGCGTGTTACCCTGATTTTTGCGATGCGCCTTTTGGCTAGGTAACTCCGACTTCAGCACCTTTCCTTGCTAGGGCAGACTGTGGTCTTGCTCGGACTGCCATGAAGACAGTGTGGCCGGCCTGGCCAAAACTTTGTTTTCCAGCCTCTGATGGCTGTACTTAAGCCCCTTCTCCATGTCAGATGGTTTTGAGACAGTTCCACAAAGACACACTGACTTTGAGATGAGGAATCTGATGAGTGCTTCAACGATATCCATTCCCCACCACCCATAGTCTACTGGCTCTGTTTTGTTTACATCATTCTGATAGCCATTGTTGTAAAGACCCATAGGCTTGTCACATCCTGGATTCATTGGTTTCACACCAGACATCCCTCATCCCCGCCAGAGATCTCCATGTCCTCATCTGTCCACCAACCTGACATTACATTTTGCAAAAATAACAATTACAATTAGTGTTGATTGCTACAAGTTTCTGGGCTACAGAGGTAGGTCAGAGTTTTTAAGCAAACAGATCTATGTTCCCTGTCTCACAAACACTGTGTTAAGATAAGTGTGCTCTTAACACAGTTGTTCCCAGGGGAGTACCTTGTCTAGATTATGCAGTGTAGTGTTTGATTCTGTGCACCAAGATGTTGAGCCATATTCTAAATGTGGTAGAATACTTTGCTGATATACATTCTTGAGGATTCTTTCAGTAGCTCCCCATGTGGTTCTACTCAATTTTCTTAATATGGCCAGTTTTCTTCTGGCTTTTGCATCTGCACTGTTGATGTGTTGCTTCCAACCCAGGGGTGAAACTCAATGGCTACACATATAACAGTGCCTTCGCTCTAGAGGCCAGTCATGTCCTATATACACTCATACTGGGATGATATGCTTAGACCAGCTTAACCCAAAAGTGAAACTCTCTAGTGGTGAGGATTCTTCCTCCTGGACAAAAGCTCCGTCCCGGTAACCAGCAGGAAGGGTAGCGGCCACGACCACAAAATGCTAAGTCGGAGACACTGGACCAGTGCAGTCTAGATATCCGACGGGGATATATTATATCCAAATCACGTTGAGGTTTTCCAGTGAGAAAGTTTAGTGTTGGACTGGATGGGCAACCACCTCTCACCTGGCAAAGATATACTGATATTCAAAACATGTCGAGTTTTTCTGGTGAAAAAGTCCACCTCTAGGCTGTATGGGCAACCACCTCTCACCTGGTGGGTATATATTCATATCCAAACAATGTTGAGGTTTTCCGGTGAGAAAGTCCAACTCTAGACTGAACTGGTGCAACGAAAACCACAGTGTCATGCAATGCCACTTCTGTGACCCACTGAGAATACAAGCCAAAGCCCCATATGCTCTGAGCCTCCATCCTAAATGAGACTATCATGAGAACCACAGGTGTAAATTCAATAGGATCACGGGGCAATCTTGGTTGTAGAAGCGAACGAAGAAGAAGAGGAGGTATTGAAATACCAGAGATTAGAAATGCTGATGACACAGTATTACTGTCCACAACACAAAAAGGAATGGAAAAACTAATTATGTCAGTCCATAAGAACAGCGAAGAGCAAAACCTCTATCTTAATGTGAAGAAAACTAAAGTGATGACAACTGACAAAACAAACAAGGCACCTGAAATATGTATCAACTAGGAAAAAATGGAAGAAGTGGAGAGTTTTGAATATCTTGGATTACTACTACTAACTGATAATGGAGATACAATGAGGGAAATTAAAAGGAAGACATTTATCACTCTTCAGAAAGTAAAACAACTAAAGAATCTGTGGAGAGGAACAGACAGAACTAAAAAAATAAGATTTTTAAAGGCATGCATCTTTCCCATCGCAACATATGCCTGTGAGACCTGGACATTTAACAAAACAGCTGAGAAACACATAAATGTCTTTGAATGTAAATGCTACAGAAGAATTCTTCAGATATCATGGACACAAAAAAGAACAAATATGTCCATACTACAAGAACTTAATATTGAGGAAGGCTGGCTAGTAAAAAGGATTAAACAAAGAAAACTTAAAATATTTTGGACACATTAAACTCATGATAATCTAGAGAAGACCGTCTTAGAAGGGTACATAATTGGAAAAAGAAAGAGAGGAAGACCAAGACGAAGATGGCTGCAAGACTTAGTTGATGATTTGCAAATGTGTATCAGCAAATGTGCATCAGCAGCAGGCCATCTTGCTCACAACTGAGAGGGCTACAGGAGTGCCATTAGGGAGAGACAAAGTTCCGCAAGGGACATGCAAATGAATGAATGAATGAATGAAGCTTTTTTTTTTGTTGATTTGATATTCAAGTTTTCATTTAAAAATTGAATTAGACTAGAAATATTGAGCATATATGTCTGACTTATAATACAATTTTAAAAAATATAATGTTCAGAATTCTGATGCCGCTGAGTGGGAGAAATGGCTGATCAACAGAGCATTAACTGGCCATGCAAACATTTCTGGAAGCTACGTATATGCTACGCGCAGGTGAATCATTTTTGAAAGCAGTAGAAATGGAGATTTTTAGTTAATTAGTGAAGATCATTTACATAAAAATAGAGGTTCTTAGTTAACTAGTGAAGATCATTTATATAAAAATAGAGGTTCTTAGTTAACTAGGATAAGAAATAACATCTTGTTGGCAGAGATGAAGATGAAGCCACTGACAGTAATTATTGAGGAAAGACGCTGGCGATGGTTGGGACATGTGCTCCGAATGACTGATAACTCACTACCAAAAACAGCACTAAGATGGACACCACAGGGGAACAGAAGTAAGGGTAGACCAAAAGAGACATGGAGAAGAACAACAGAGAGGATGTTGAGCAATAGAGGGCTCACCTGGGCAAGAGCAGAAAAAAAGGCAAAGGACAGGCATTTGTGGAAAACCCTTGCGGAAGCCCCATGTGCCCTGGGCACTTAAGGTTCAGAGAGAGAGAGCGTTAACTAGGGAACATCATTTACATAAAAATAGAGGTTCTTAGTTAACTAAGGAACATAAGCTGTACAGAAATGGAGATTCTTTGTTAAATGAACTAGAGAACATAAGCTGTACAGAAATGGAGATTCTTTGTTAAATGATCGAGAGAACATAAGCTGTACAGAAATGGAGATTCTTTGTTAAATGAACTAGAGAACATAAGCTGTACAGAAATGGAGATTCTTTGTTAAATGCAAAGCATAGTTACAAGAGTAAACAGTGGAAGTCAACAGACTAAACAGAAAAAGTAATACCTTGTATATGCTGCAACACATCACTAACTTTGTATGAAAAGCAGCTGTCTTTTGGGGGGGGGGGGGGGCGGGGTGAGGGGTTCAATTGTAAATGATAGCAGTAGGATAAGATTAATTCTATTGCTTATCTGTTTTTTTTTTTATTGACAATAGGATGAATTCTGTCATTTTTCTAGTTTTGATTATAAGAAGATAAGATGAATTCTGTCACTCATCTGTAGTTTTAATAATGATAAGATAACATTAATTTTATGACTAATCCACAGTTTTGATGATGAGGGCTATGGTGCCATCAATAATGACAAAAAACTTCTGACTGCAGGTTTCAGCATTGTCTTTCTGTTTATCATGCTGTCTCTAGGAAAGTTTAACTTAATGGAACAGAAGGTGAGAATCATAGCAGAGTTTACTTGCTTGTGTTTAGTGTTAATAAACTGTGTCTTGTATTGTCATTCAACACCGAACTGGCAAACGTCGACTGAGGGATATAGTGAGAAGGAGTCAGAGTGCAGTGATGATGATCCATTTATAGTATAACACAGCGCAAGCTGTGTCTTCCACTTTCTGTTTGTTGAATTTTGTCATTTGTTATGTCACATATTCTTTGATTATTGAAGTTTGTCACATGATTTGTGGTCCTTGAATTATGTGAAATGTTGTATCACATCAGCCTTTCCAGATAATATTCATTTTGTTTGAATATATTTTCAAATGTCTGTTGAAATTTTGTAATTCTTTGGTCTTGCCCTTGTGTTTTATCTTTTGTCCTGTCCTACTTATCTCCATCATGCGTTTTTATACTCAAGAATTTGCAACACTTTTCATTTAAACCACAGCTTTCTACCATCTTGAAATATCCATGCAAGATTTATAACTGATCATGTACTTTTTACATTGTCTGTCTTGCCACAGGAATATTATATAGCTTTAAAAGGGTAACCAGCACACTTGTGTTAGTAAAACTGCCGTTGAAACTGGAAAATGCCTAACTGTAAGGTTAGGCACACACCAAAGTATCCTGTACACTTACCTGTCAGTGTATTATGGGGTGTATAGTTGTTCACATAAGAGTAAGCTAATGTATGTTGGACTACATCCAGTCTTGCAGCAGGAGAATGAAGTAGAAGGGCACATTTTGATTACAGATTTCTTCCTACAGAGCTTACTGTTTTATACATCCGAGTATCGTTTATCTGGACTATACTGCATGCACTGCAACAGACAGGAATAAGAAATTCTTAACCACAATTTGCTAGACTGCAGTGCATTGAAAAATCTTCAGAAGAACCTGATAACACTAAACCCCTCCATCTCCGACATTCTGTATGGAGATATAGAGCAACTGAAAAAAAGACTTGTACAAAGTCAAAGTGTCAATCATTTATCTGGTTGGCGTTTTGAACTTATCGATGCATCAGTGTTTTACAAATAATTACTAGTAATAGCAACATCAGTGAAATCAGTTTAAGTTTACTTTCATTAGAAGAAACTTTGTATGTGAACGATATATCATTTTGTTCATAGATATATATCTCCTTGGCTGGTATGGCCTGTGTAGGACTTGCTATATTGGTGGCTTATGGTATAGCTACAACCTTCAATGTTATGTACAATCCAATTCAGTCCATCATGCCCTTTCTTTTGCTTGGTGAGTACTTAAAACTTCAGTTAAGTTTATTTGTTGATTGTTTGAAATCCTGATTGAATATTTTGACTATTTTACCCTGGGATTGTGTGAATCTTGAGCTGGTTATTCTTACTAGTGAGTGTTTTGAATCCCTGACTAAATTAGTTATTCTAATTTGTGAATGTTTGATTCCTTGACTAAATTAGTTATTTAAAATAATGAATGTTTTAATCCTTGACCAGGTTGGTTTTTCACTTGGTGTATGTTTGAATCCCTGACTAAGTTGGTTATTTTAATTGGCGAATGTTTGAATCCCTAAGCTGGTTATTTTAATTGGTGAATGTTTGAATCCCTGGTTAAGATGGTTACTTTAACTGGCTTTCCATGCAATTGCTTGATATATTGTGAGATGTAATAGCTTTTGAACTAGGCCTTAAGAGTAGACACAAG
This sequence comes from Achatina immaculata, assembly GCA_009760885.1. NCBI lineage: Eukaryota > Metazoa > Mollusca > Gastropoda > Stylommatophora > Achatinidae > Lissachatina > Lissachatina immaculata. Next base: position 64,930,263 of record CM019720.1, on the reverse strand, counting down.
TTGGCACTTTGTTCTAAGGATTAATGCTTTCCAGAGATAAGTTTTCTCACTTTAGTGTTCTCATTCTAGAGACTTGTGTTCTCATTCTAGGAATTAGTGTTCTCATTCTAAAGATTTGTGTTCTCATTTTGAGATCAATGTTCTCATTCTAGAGATTTGTGTTCTCAATCTAGGAATTAGTGTTCTCATTCTAGAGATTTGTGTTCTCATTCTAGGAATTAGTGTTCTCATTCCAGAGGTTTGTGTTCTCATTCTAGGAATTAGTGTTCTCATTCTGAGATCAGTGTTCTGATTCTAGAAATTAGTGTTCTCATTCTAGAGATTTGTATTCTTCTAGGAATTAGTTTTCTCACCCTAGTTCTCTCAGTCAGCTCAGATTAACTGTGTACTTCATTAATGAATAAATCTGCTTCCACCTTTTGAAAACTTATAACTGTTATGGTAAGGAAATTGCCTCTGAAAATAGAGAGTGTCTGCCAGCAGTGTGAGGCACACTAGAGTAACAGAGTATATGATTGTCAGTGCAGTTAGGAAAAACAGAGGTACATGTAAAAGTCAGTTCTGTTCATGAAACTTATGGTGGATGAAAGTTCACAATGGCTAAACAAAAGAAAAAAAAGAACTAGTTATTTTTAATGCAGTAACATGAAATTGTTGTAGATATAGTCGAAAGATACTGATTTGTTGAAAGTCTCAGTAGTAGTATTTTAGTATTTTTTTTCTTGTGATAGTTGTTGAAGTCTCCATTCTTGGCAGGTATTGGTGTAGATGACATGTTTGTTGTCATTGAAACTTGGAAAAATCTCAGCCCAGAGGAAAGCAGACTGGATGTACCAAAGAAACTGGCCTTAACCTTAAGTAGAGCTGGTGTATCGATAACAGTGACCTCTGTTACTGATGTTGTTGCTTTTGGAATTAGTGCAACTACAGTAAGTGATCTATGGGAAGTTTAACAGCACGGATCAGTCAGTCAGTCATTTGCATGTCTGTTCCAGAACTTTCCTTCCCTGACAGCTCTCCTGTAGGCCTCTCGGTTCTAAGCAAGATGCCCTACTGCTGATGCATCCATTTGCAGATCATGAACAATATCTTGCAGCCATCTTCGCTTTGGTCTTCCTCATTTTCTTTTTCCCATTACGTGCCCTTCCAAGACTTGTCTTCTCTAAATTCCCATGACGTTCATTCATTCATTCATTTGCATGTCCCTTGCGGAACTTTGCCTCCCAAACAGCACTCCTGTAGGCCTCCCATGACGTATATATATAAAATACGTAATATGTACTATTTTAAAACTGAAATTTGTGTCTATTTGTTGTGGCCCAGGTGGTCATTTACAGATACAAGCATTTCTTATTTTATCTTTTGGATGTGCTAAGATGAATGTGTAGAAGAGTTCAGTACTCATTCTTCACTGTTGTGCTGTCTTTAAGATTTGACTTCTTTGTCTCTTTCCTTTTATTATTAGGCCAGATTGGACTAGTGATTCATCTAGAACCAGACTAAAGAATATGGAAGGAAAGGAAGCCGGAAAGTTTTCTGAAAAATGTAGATCAATTTTTTTAAATATTATATTATATTTTTATTAGTTTGTGAGTGCATGCTGGAGTGGGGGTAGGGGGGAAGAACTAGAGCCAAAAAAAAAAAAAACAGCATTTGGTTAAAAAAAAAGTATACACAGACACAGTGAGATCAACATAGCTATAATGTGAATGTCTCAACTTATATTTAGACATTATTTACAGGCAATAGGCAGACCATCTCAGTCCATGCAGTAGAGAAATTATCCCTTTGTGTGATGTGAAGGAAACATTCTGACCCACAGTGAGAAACTGCCAAAACTTCCTGTTCAAACTTAGCTTTGTAGTGTAGCCCAAAGTAAATGATAAAAAGAAAACTTTGGAGTTAGCCCAAAGTAAATGATAAAAAGAAAACTTTGGAGTTAGCCCAAAGTAAATGATAAAAAGAAAACTTTGGAGTTAGCCCAAAGTAAATGATAAAAAGAAAACTTTGGAGTTAGCCCAAAGTAAATGATAAAAAGAAAAATTTGGAGTGTAGGCCAAAGTAAATGATAAAAGAAAACTTTGGAATGTAGGCCAAAGTAAATGATAAAAAGAAAAATTTGGAGTGTAGGCCAAAGTAAATGATAAAAGAAAACTTTGGAGTGTAGGCCAAAGTAAATGATACAAAGAAAAGTGTCTCCAGCTTGAATGCATTGTGGGTACAAAAATCTTTTTTTGGGGCCAAGAGGAAATGCTTTCCAACTCTGAGGACACAGAGGTTTGTAGAAGGAAGAAGATAAAAAAAAAGATAAGTCAAGCTTTGTTTCAGAGGACATTGAGATGAAGAAAGAAGAAAATAGATAAGTCAAGCTTTGTTTCAGAGGACATTGAGATGAAGAAAGAAGAAAAAAGATAAGTCAAGCTTTTGTTTCAGAGGACATTGAGATGAAGAAAGAAGAAAAAAGATAAGTCAAGCTTTTGTTTCAGATGACATGGAGATGAAGAAAGAAGAAAAAAGATAAGTCAAGCTTTTGTTTCAGAGGACATTGAGATGAAGAAAGAAGAAAAAAGATAAGTCAAGCTTTTGTTTCAGAGGACATTGAGATGAAGAAAGAAGAAAAAAGATAAGTCAAGCTTTTGTTCAGAGGACATTGAGATGAAGAAAGAAGAAAAAAGATAAGTCAAGCTTTTGTTTCAGAGGACATGGAGATGAAGAAAGAAGAAAAAATAAGTCAAGCTTTTGTTTCAGAGGACATGGAGATGAAGAAAGAAAAAAGATAAGTCAAGCTTTTGTTTCAGAGGACATTGAGATGAAGAAAGAAGAAAAAAGATAAGTCAAGCTTTTGTTTCAGAGGACATTGAGATGAAGAAAGAAGAAAAAAGATAAGTCAAGCTTTTGTTTCAGAGGACATTGAGATGAAGAAAGAAGAAAAAAGATAAGTCAAGCTTTTGTTTCAGAGGACATGGAGATGAAGAAAGAAGAAAAAAGATAAGTCAAGCTTTTGTTTCAGAGGACATGGAGATGAAGAAAGAAGAAAAAAGATAAGTCAAGCTTTTGTTTCAGAGGACATTGAGATGAAGAAAGAAGAAAAAAGATAAGTCAAGCTTTTGTTTCAGAGGACATTGAGATGAAGAAAGAAGAAAAAAGATAAGTCAAGCTTTTGTTTCAGAGGACATTGAGATGAAGAAAGAAGAAAAAAGATAAGTCAAGCTTTTGTTTCAGAGGACATTGAGATGAAGAAAGAAGAAAAAAGATAAGTCAAGCTTTTGTTTCAGAGGACATTGAGATGAAGAAAGAAGAAAAAAGATAAGTCAAGCTTTTGTTTCAGATGACATGGAGATGAAAGAGGACAGAACAGTCTTTAACTGTGGACTTCTTTTTGTGGTAGATTCTCAGAGCAAAAAAAAAAAGGAGTGAAAGCATTTTCATGAGACAAAAGAAAAGAGGTACCTGAGTGCAGCTGTAACATAGCTGTAACACAGCTGTAACCTAACTACTGTCATACAAGAATATATTTCACCTGGAGTCTCCTATGTCACAAGCTGAATAAAATACAAATGAATGAACATTCATCATCATCAGGTGCCATGCCGACTGGCGTTGGCTATTATGCTTCTCCAGAGTACACGATCCTTCATACAGGCTATCAGCTCAGCTGTTGATCTCCTCTCACACCATCCTGTCAGACTGTCCAGTATCATTTCTCTTGGTCTTCCTCTTGATCATCTTCCTTCTACTTTTCCTGTTGTTATAATATTTTCAGTGCCCCCTCTTCTCATTGCGTGTCCTATGAAAGTACATTGTCTCTCTCTTATTTTTTTTGACACGATTTTTTTGTCTCTCCAGCTCTTCTTCTGCATTCTTCATTAGTTATTTTTGCTGTCCAGGGGTTTCGCAACATTCTTCTAATAAACCACATTTCTGCTGTTTCCAATGATTTTTGTGCAGACTTGCCTATTGTCCATGATTCACTTCCATATAACAAGATGGGTTCAGTATAGGATTTTAGGACTTTTTTCAAACATTCATTGATAAGGATGTGTTGGATGTTTCTCATTCTGTGAAATGCAGTCTTTGCTTGGCCTATTCTGTTCCCAATTTCTGTTCTGCATTTCCCATCTGAAGTTATTGCTCCAAGGTATTTAAATTTCTGCACCTGCTTTAGAATAATGAACATTGCTCTTTGTAAAAAAATGCACATGATTAAACACTGACTGGTTTTTATTATTTTATCAGACTTTTGTAGTAGTTCCAGCCCTGGTGGAGTGTTTTGAAAAGCTTGGTTTTACAGTTCACCAGATAGGCACCTGTTCAAAGTCTTTGTAATCCAGAGATATGAAAACAAGTAATGTAATCCTGGGATATGTAAACAAGTAATGTAATCCTAGGATATGAAGACAAGTAATGTAATTCTAGGATATGTAAACAGGTCACAACATTGCTGGTGCTTTACTTGCTTCACTCTTCAGAAGCTGTTTGTTGGTCCCAGCAGTCATTGATTTTGTGGCACAGATGATAGAGGCTGAGCATAAGAGACAGTCTCTTGGAATTGTATCAGTGAGTAGATCAGATAGTCTCTTGGTCTTGTTATCAGTGATTAGATCAGATAGTCTTTTGGTCTTGTATCAGTGATTAGATCAGATAGTCTCTTGGTCTTGTATCAGTGAGTAGATCAGATAGTCTCTTGGTCTTGTATCAGTGAGTAGATCAGATCTGTGTGGTGACAGAAAATGCATTTCCATTTTGTTCTCTCCCTGTTAAAGTTAAGTGTGCAGGTACAAGTATATTAAGTTTTTTGAGTGTCACACTTTTCTTGTTTGTGTATATCCCCAGGCAGTACCAGCTCTCAGTTCATTCTGTATCTATGCAACATTAGGCATACTGGCTCTCTTCGTCCTGGTCTCCACAGTGTTTGCTGGAGTTTTAGCACTGGATGAGCGGCGGAGGAGAGCAGGCAGGGATGCTTGCCTGTTTTGTTGCAAACATGGTGCCGGGTACACTCCAAGCAAGTGTGGCACAGGGAGGTCACTGCTGCACGTATTTTTTGGAGACTTTTATGGCCCTCTAATAATGAAATTACCAGCGAAGGTAAATAACTCAAGTGTTCGTGTTTAGTTTTTTTTTTTTTTAATTAACTAAAAGAAGAGAGAGTGTGATTTCATGTCACTAAAAGTAAAAAAAATATATCTTCAGATGTAGGTTCTGTGTTATCTACTTGAAAGAAGTAAAAAGTAGTGTCCCTGTGTTTGGCTTTCCTTTTTTTCTTGTTGATTTCTGCCCTTCAGAAAATGTTACCTCCCCTGATCTTTGTGTATGAGTTACTGTCCTGGATAATGGTTTGCAAGTTGTCTTCAGTCATTTGTTTCATTAACTTCTCCAAAATATCCATTGATGCTGTCACAGATGGTTGAAGTGTTGAAAGGGTTAATGCTTAGGCTGACCAATCATCGTAATCAAACTGGCCCTCCACATGTTACATTTTCAGCCTTTGATCTCTGTACAGATAATGCCAGTTGTGAATTAATTCAATCTGTTATCTCACTAGACCTCCTGCAGTAGGACAGTAGCTGTAGAGCAGGTATGTCTTGTGAATGAGAAACACAGCAGAGAATATAAACAGAGATGGTACACGGTGAACAGGTTAAAGTTGGAGAAGGCAAAGAAGACATTTTTTAAAAAGATGACTGGAAATCACAACAGAACTGAAGCACTATACACTGTCAACAACTATGGCCCTACAATGGGTACCATCTCACTGTGGAATAGCTGGCAATGAAATAGCTGAAAGATATCCAAAGCTGGCAGCAATCAATCAGTCTATCAAGTGCTGTTGCGTAGGCGATCATTTCTCTCCACAATTCCGTATTTAGACTTGATTATGAGATCCACCGGTGACTTTCTTCCTAGCCATACTGACAGCCCATCCAGTAACTTCTCTCTATGTCTTCCTCTGTCTCTTCTTCCCTCAGTTTTTCCAGTTGCCACAATGTGTACCAGTTTTCCTCTTCTCAGAAAATGTCCTACAAATCTCACCTGTCTGCCTCTGATCTTTGCTGTAATTTGCCTTTTAACTCCAGCCTCTCTTAAGACTTCTTTGTTTGTTTTCTTAACTGCCCATGGTATCTTCAACATCCTTCTTATGAACCACATTTCCATGGCCTCTATTTCTCGCTGTACTCTCTTATTCATGGACCATGCTTCACATCCATAAAACAAAAATGGCTCAATGTAACATTTAAGTACTTAGAATCTTGTTTCCATTGATATGGATCTGTTGCACAAGATGTTTCTCATTTTCTGGAATGTTGACTTGGCCTGAGCACATCTGCTTTTTATTTCATTGTGCAGCAATCAAGATGAAACAAATCGTCCAGTAAACTACCAAGAGGAAAAAACTACTATGAAACCAGTGCAGATCTGAGTGGAAGAAACAACTGAAGTGCTACAACGATCCAGATGTATTACATCACCTACAAAGACATCTCCTTTTGGCTAAGGACAGGCCACGACAGACTACTAAGCCACCTACATTAACTTAAAATGCCTCAGACAGACAAGTGTCCATGTGGTAGTTGAGTCTATACTCTAGAACATATCCTACAAGAGTGCCCAAACCATGCGGACCTGAGGCGTGAGACATGGCCAGAGGACACAAGCTTGGGGCAAAATCTTTGGGGCTCCTATCAGGATCTGGAGAGGACTGCGAGCTTTGCCATGTTGTCAGGGATAAGGATCTGATGTGACCAACAACCTCGAATGCAGAAGAAGAAGAAGAAGAAATGACAAGAGAAAGAGAGGACAATCTAGGCAAAAAATCCTTAAAGTTAATTTTGTTTGTAAAGTATTGCTGTGTTTGGCATGCATGGGAGTCACTGCAAGATGTTCTTATTGTTAATATAGATATTTTCTGTTTTTATTGAAATTGTGATGTGGAAACAGAACATTTTGTGCATCTCTAAACTTAAATGTTTGCAGCTGAGTGAAATTTGTGTATCATACGTTTAACTTACATCCCACAGTGAACATTATGTGTTAGACATTTGGATGGAAGGAAGCGTGAAAGTATGCTAGAATTGAGATAAGAATTTTTTTTAGGCTGTGCTATTTAAGGCGGGAGTGGCAGACCATGCAAAAATCAGTTTTTTTACTTCATAACTTTGTTCACACATCACTAAGAACTTAACATTGTGAAGTGAAGATTCTGACTTTTGGTTTTACAAATTTTTGTCTATTGTTGATGTGCCAAGAATACACAACCCCTAATATAAAAGATGCATAGTCTTTAGATGTGGAGGAAGTACAGGACAATGAAAGTACTAATTAGTAAAAAGTAATGATGGTCATCTGTGTTAATTAGTTTGTTTCATGAGTAATATGTGTTAATTAACCTGTTTCATAAGGAACATTCATGTTAATTTGCTTCATTACTGACACTTTAAATCAGCATAATTTATAATCAGCTATTGAAAGTAAGAACAGAATAAAATGTTACTAAGGAAGTCTTCATAAAACTCATAAAGTTCATTAAAAAATAAACTTCATTAATTTAAATTTCCCTTTAGAGTCAGAAAAATTGTTTCATGTATAATTGTTTGCGAAATTTTGTAGATTTTCTGTATTTTTTCCCTAGATACTCATCATAGTTCTAGCCTTCACAATGGCAGCTTTAGGATTATGGCGTTTCATAAATATGAAACAAGACTTTGATCTTATCAATTATATTCCAAAAAGCTCATATGCCCACACTTTTGCTCGCACAAGGCAGCAGTATTTTGGCAGCCAAGGTGTGGATACAACAGTTTACTGTGGTGAGTCATTTGGCAAGGAACATGTCAGACAGTGGGGGAGTGAATAATGATTTTTATTGCTGTCATTTTTGTAAAGATTTTGTAGGTGTGTTAAACATGCTGCATTCTACACCCTCTGTATGTAGCCTACCAGCTCCTCTCTGTGTAGCTTACCAGCTCCTCTATGTGTAGCCTACCAGCTCCTCTATGTGTAGCCTACCAGCTACTCTACATGTAGCCTACCAGCTACTCTGTGTAGCTTACCAGCTACTCTATGTGTAGCCTACCAGCTATTCTATGTGTAGCTTACAAGCTCCTCTATGTGTAGCCTACTAGCTACTCTATGTGTAGCTTACCAGTTCCTCTATGTGTAGCCTGCCAGCTCCTCTGTGTGTAACTTACCAGTTCCTCTATGTGTAGCCTGCCAGCTCCTCTGTGTGTAACTTACCAGCTCCTCTGTGTGTAGGTTACCAGCTCCTCTATGTGTATCCTACCATCTACTCTATGTGTAGCCTGCCAGCTTCTCTGTGTGTAGCCTACGAGTTCCTCTGTGTGTAGCCTACCAGCTCTGTATTTAGCCTGCTAGCTTCTCTGTGTGTTGCCCACCAGCTCTGTGCGTAGCCCACCAACTCCTCTTTGTGCAACCCACCATGTGCAACCCGCTAATTCCTTGATGCAGCTGACAAACTCCTGTATGCAGACTATGAACTCCACAGTGGGCAGCCTGCAACATGACTATAATGCACCCCACAAACACTAGCTTATCTGCGTGCAGTCTGAAAACAAACTCAGCTATATGCAGCTCATGCACCTTCTCAGTGATATATAGGTTTTTAGGATTGCTCAAAAGAGTGTATTAAAAATTGTGAAAGAGTGTAAAGTATGAGGATGAGTAAAAAAAAGTAACAAGTCGGTAGACATAACCATTGAAAAATACATGAAAAGACTTTTGACTTGCCCTTGAAGCCTTTTCAGATGCAACTGTGCATTGACATGCAGCCATATTTGGAACTAGCCATGAGGCTGTAAGTTGATCAGTTGTTATAACTGGAGATCAGACGCTAAGTACAGTTTACTATTGTAACATGTGACAAGATGATTAGACATGTTTACTGTCACTTTACACTGCTAACGGTTCTAAGGACTGTTATTGCCGGAGGTGAGGTGGAGGATATGCTCTCCACTACAGTGGTGCGCGTCTCAAATAGCCTCTGACAGTCAAGTCCAGCTCCTGGCCTTCTCGTGGCAGAACTGTTTAAACTGACAGGAGAAGGAGCGAAGACGAATATCTGGCGCCTGAAAACCAGATGCTTAGGTAGATGAGAGTCATGTTTGGTAGCTCATCTACCGCTGCTGGCAAGATTCTTCAGCTGCTGTCCGTAGAGCGGGGCTCCTCCCGACCAGTGAAGAAAGGTGCAAATGGGGTTGCCATGCAGCATCACTGTGGAAAAGGTGAAAGAAAGGATAAAGTGAAGTAAACAGTAGTCAAATCATGGCACCTCAGGTCTGGGGGTCGACCATGTTCTAAGTGCACTCATATTGGGCAAAATGCCTGAACTGGCTTAACCCAGAGGTTAAGACACTGCTGGCGTGATTCTTCAGATGCCGCGTGTGGAGTGAAGCTCCTCCCGGCCAAGGAAGAAAATGCGGAAAAGCAATTAGGGTTGCTGTGTGGCGCTGATGGGAAAAGGTGGTGGAAAGTGAAGTTTAACTGGTATGTCCAGTAGTATCGCTACAAGAGCTATACCACGGCACCTCTGCTCTAGAGGCCGCCCACGTCTGAAATACACCTACACTGGTGAAATATGCCTAAACCGGCACACACCAGGGGTTGAACTTGATGGCTAGACATGTCATGCCACCTCCGCTCTAGAGGTCGGTAACGCCTGATAAACACCCATACTGGTGAATTTTGCCTAAACCGGCTCATACCAGGGGTGAATCTTGAAGGCTATGCATGTCACAGTACCTCTGCCCTAGAGGTCGGTCCCATCCCAAACACGCCCATACTGGGATAATGCCTAAACCGGCTCAACCCAGGGGTAGAAGTCACTAGTGGCGAGGATTCGTCCTCCTGGACAAAAGCTCCATCCTGGTCACAACTAGGAAGGGTAGCGGCCACGACCGCAAAATGCTGAAGTCGGAGATACTGGACCAGGGAAGTCTAGATAGGCAACCACCTCTCACCCGGCGGGGATGTTTGCGTATCCTAATCACTCTGAGGTTTTCCGGTGAGAAAGTCCAACCCTGGACTGGATGGGCAACCACCTCTCACCCGGCGGTGATACACGGGTATCTCAAAACTCGTCGAGGTTTTCCGGTGAGAAAGTCCAACTCTGGCCTGGGTGGGCTACCGCCTCTCACCCAGCGGGGATGCACTGATATCCTAAACACGTCGAGGTCTTCCGGTGAGAAAGTCCAACCCTAGACTAAACTGGTGCAATGAAAACCACGGTGTCACGCAATCCCGCTTCCGAGACCCACCAAGAATACAGGCTAAAGCACTGTGATACTCTGAACCCCTTGTGGTCCTCTCGTGGATCTCGTGTGGTCTATTTTGGACCACACAGGGGACCACGGGACCTAACGAGGACCACAGGCGTGAATTCAGTAGGTTCACAGTGCGGTTTTTTGTGGTAGAAGTGAACGAAGAAGAAGAAGAAGACTAGTGGTAAAGATTTGTCCTCCTGGACAAAAGCTCCATCCTGGTCACAACTAGGAAGGGTAGCGGCCACGACTACAAAATGCTGAAGTCAGAGACACTGGACCAAGGCAGTCTAGATAGGCAACCACCTCTCACCCGGTGGGGATGTATGCGTATCCTAATCATGCTGAGGTTTTCCGGTGAAAAAGTCCAACGCTGGACTGGATGGGCAAACACCTCTCACCTGGCGATGATACACGGGTATCTCAAAACACGTTGAGGTTTGCCGGTGAGAAAGTCCAACTTTATACTGGATGGCCAACCACCTCTCACCCAGCATGGATATACTGATATCCAAAACATGCCGAGGTTTTCTGGTGAGAAAGTCCAACTAAACTGGTACAATGAAAACCACATTCATTCATTCACCTGGACAGCATCAGCTGCAAAGAACAGTAGGTCGCAGTTAGAATGTACAAGTACAAGCGGTTACTTTTTGACTTGTCATTTTCTCTTCTTCTTCTGTCTCCACGGAACTGTGAGCTGGTGTTCTTTGCAGCTGATGCTGTGAAGATGTTGAGGCAGAGCATCATGTTAGATAGGGAGTGGATTATGGCAGCTATTCTTAAAGTCCCTGATTGGAGCTAAAATGCAGGGGGTGTATGATATTTCTTTAGCAAACTCCGGTGGCATTGGAATTATGGTAATCCGTGCCCCATTAGTCAGGTTAGGCCTATTACTGGAAGTACCAATGGAGAGGTGGGATAGGGTCTTGATCAGCTTTTTTATTCACAAGAAAAGACATTTTTATTACTGTTTATCACCTTCATCATCATCTCTGTGGTTTGCAGAATCCTATAGGGAGATCCTAGGAATCCACTACATTTCCTTGTTGCATGTATGTGTTACAAGGTCTGAGGTTGTTTTGGTACTGCAGAAAGTAATGCTAGCAGTAAATCTTTGTGATAGAAAACTTGTTAAAAAATCAAGTAAAGAATTGCTTGGGGCCTGTGCTGACTTAAAAAAAAAAAGAAGAAGATAGTGTTAACAATGAAGCATAGAGTCCATAGAAATCGTAGAAGCAGAAAGTATTTTAGAAAAATGACCTGATAAGAGTTTGAGGAAAAAAAATAACTAATGAAGAAATAAATCAGATGACAGACAAAAGCCAGATTTATAGAGATATTCAGTCACGAGATTTACAAAGATAAGCAAAGGTTTATCAGATAAGATTTGCAGGGATAAGCAGATGATTGTTAATCATTAGACTTACAGAGCCATGTATATGAGAACAGGTTTCATGTCTTTCTCAGGCGGGTTCAATTACTTTGAAGAAAAGGAGAACTTGCAAGAAATGGTTATCAGGATTTCTGAAAACGAGTACATTCAAGAGGGAACAATCAATTCCTGGTTTACTGTTTTTGATGGTGTTGTTCAGCAGTCAGGTAACTATATGCCTCCATAGAGTAGCCAGTAGTCTCTCAACCCATGACACATCAGCCATCAGGTACTAAAAGGACATAGTTCAAAAAAGAACTTGTTAGAGCTTGTTAGAAATTATTTTAATGAATGTTCTTCTGAATATAGGTATTTTTATGTAAAACTTTCTATGATTTATGACTGAAATATTGCAGTTGTATTACTACTGATGTGTGGAAGCAGATTTTTTTCTTTCTTTAAGGTTGACTTTAGTTCCATTTTAGCATAATTTCCTGCCACCCTGTCAAGACTAGATATGCCTGGATGTGGTCTGTTGGTTGGTTGTATTATCAAAATCGTGTACAAATTGACGATTGCCAAAAATTATAGTTATTCTGTTTGATGTATATGTTCATGAGTCTTTGGTACATATAAGATTGTGTGTAAGAATAAGTATTATGTAAGGATGCTATGTGTGTAAGAATAAGTACTATGTAAGGATGCCATGTGTGTAAGAATATGTACTATGTAAGAATGCTATGTGTGTAAGAATAAGTACTATGTAAGGATGCCATGTGTGTAAGAATAAGTACTATGTAAGGATGCTATGTGTGTAAGAATATGTACTATATAAGGATGCTATGTGTGTTAGAATAAGTACTATGTAAGGATGCTATGTGTGCAAGAATAAGTACTATATAAGGATGCTATGTGTGTAAGAATATGTACTATGTAAGGATGCTATGTGTGTAAGAATAAGTACTATGTAAGGATGCTATGTGTGTAAGAATATGTACTATGTGAGGATGCTATGTGTGTAAGAATAAGTACTATGTAAGGATGCTATGTATGTAAGAATAAGTACTATGTAAGGATGCTATGTGTGTAAGAATAAGTACTATGTAAGGATGCTATGTATGTAAGAATAAGTACTATGTACATAGTAAAATTGCCATAGCAAATTTTATTCAAGAAAAAATTGTAAAGTTTAAAGTCAGTTTATTCAGATTAGAATTTCATGATATTTTTATACCTAGTCAGTTTTCATGTGTATTTTTACCTTATGAAATTTCACTGTATTTCTGATTCTCACTGTATGTATAATAGTCATTTTTCATTGTATTACACTTTGTCATATTTTGATGTGACTGTCCTTGCCTCAGACTGAGCCATCATTGCACCTTGTCTTAGACTGAATCATCATTGCACCTTGTCTTAGACTGCATCATCATTGCACCTTGTCTTAGACTGAATCATCATTGCACCTTGTCTTAGACTGAATCATCATTGCACCTTGTCTTAGACTGAATCATCACTGCACCTTGTCTTAGACTGAATCATCACTGCACCTTTTCTTTGACTGAATCATCACTGCACCTTGTCTTAGACTGAATCATCACTGCACCTTGTCTTAGACTGAATCATCATTGCACCTTGTCTTAGACTGAATCATCATTGCACCTTGTCTTAGACTGAATCATCATTGCACCTAATCTTAGACTGAATCACCATTGCACCTTGTCTTAGACTGAATCATCATTGCACCTAATCTTAGACTGAATCATCATTGCACCTTTTCTTAGACTGAATCATCAGTGCACTTTGTCTCAGACTGAATCATCATTGCACCTTGTCTTGTACCAAACCATCATTGCACCTTGCCTCAAACCGAACAATTGCTGCACCTTGGCACAAAGTGAACCATCATTGCACCTTGCCTCAAACCGAACAATTGCTGCACCTTGGCTCAAAGTGAACCATCATTGCACCTTGCCTCAATCTGACCAACCACTGTTCCATGCCCTGTGTAACTGTAGATTCTCCTGTATCTTTGTGAATATTTAAGGATGTCTTGGTGTTTATAAAATTTTTGAAAAGGTTAGAAACTGTATTAGGTTTACTAGGAGCAATGATAATTATGTTAATGAAGCCTTGTTTGTTAGATTTGGTGGACTAGAGATGGTCAAGACCTTGATCTGTGTCTCCATTTGACACTGATTTATGTCTCCATTGTACACCTATAACTGATTATTGCCCTTGTTCAGTCTGGCTAGCAGAGCAGGCCCTGCCATTGTCTTGATGGTGCACATGTGACAGGTTATTGCCATTGTCTTGATGGTGCACATGTGACAGGTTATTGCCATTGTCCTGATGGTGCACATGTGACAAGTTATTGCCATAGTCTCGATGGCAAACCTGACAGGTTATTGCCATAGTCTTGATGGCACATCTGTGACAGGTTATTGCCATTGTCTTGATGGTGCATATGTGACAGGTTATTGCCATAGTCTTGAAGGCACATCTGTGACAGGTTATTGCCATTGTCTCAATGGTGCATATGCTACAGGTTATTACCATAGTCTTGATGGTCCATCTGTGATAGGCTGTTGTCATGTCTCATTTGTGCACATGCTACAGGTTATTACCATAGCCTTGATGGTGAACCTGACAGGTCCTACTTCAGCTTGCTAACAGAGCAGGGCCTGCCATGGTTTCTGTAGTGGTGGAGTCTGTTTAGATAAAAGGGATGGCGACTGCAGTAAAACTGGTTTAAATAAAAAAGGTAGATAGAGGTGTATGGTGCAGTTTTACAAAGTGAGGGAGAAAGTGAGTAAAGTGAGAAAAAATGAATAGAAAGTATGAGAATGCATAAATGAAAAACAAACAACATCCGATATTTTGGCATGAGCCTTTTTCAAGGATTACATGCACAACGAGACAAAAAAAAACAAAAATGAAGAACTTATCTTAATGTAGCCTCCTCCAGAACTAGAAAACAGAGAAATATCAGAGTCTGTTTAGAAGCTTTTTTCTTTGGACCAGCCTGAAACCATATTCTGCTATTCATTCAGATTGATGGCCATGTTTCAAGAACTTCACATCATCATCTGCAAAGAACAGTTCACATTTTCAGGGAGATGAGGAGAAGACGTTGGGGTGTTAAGTTTCATTGAACTTGTTAAGATGCACAAAATTAACTTTTTTGAACAGATTTTGGGAGCTTAGAAGTAAATAACTCACAAGAAATAGTGGAAAATACTGTTTAAAAAGTACATCATGACAGCTTATCCAGCCTCATCATGCACCGAGACAGAAACAAGTGTTTATTTATGAGGCTTCATTGCATAAATATAAGAAGATATTAGGTTCAACCTGCAGCTGTTGAGAAGCTTTTACTAGACTGATTATCTGGGTTTTATGTCTGTTTAAATTTATTAGGTTTGTATGTTTTTATTCTTTTGATAATTGTATGCAGTCATCAGAATTGGTATCCCTGGTGCTGGGTTGATTTTGTTGTGTCCTTCCATAACAGTTGCTTTTTTCCTCGTCTAGAGTCATCTCTAAATGGGTCTTAGGTTAAGGTGTCGATAAGGTTGATAAAGAGGTCAACCACATGAAACTTTAAAGAGGACATTATTAAGAGAGGCCAGTTTTGATGAAAACAGGAAAACTTATCAAACTAGCATGCAAGCCCTATGTACATTTAACGGCACAGGAAGGATGTAAGATGTTTTTATTAGTGAGTTAGCTATGGGTCTCTTTGCTTATAGGGATGAATATAACAAGTTGTTATAACTAGCGAATTAAATGTGGGTCTCTTTGCTTACAGGGATGAATATAACAAGTTGTTGTAACTAGTAAATTAACTGTGGGTCTCTTTGCTTACAGGGATGAATATAACAAGTGCTGAAGATTACTACCATGTTCTGTATTTGTTTCTACAAACTCGCATTGGTCAGAGATTTGCTTCTTTTATTAAGCTGAATTCAACAGTAGAACCAGTATCTATTGTGGTAAGTTTCATCTAGTATTTTGATTTATTGATGGAAGTTCTTTTGGGCATACTGCTTGTGGCTTGTTAATATTTAGCTGACATTCTTTCATCCCTTCAGTGCCCAAAACACATGGGACTGCTCTTAGCAAGAGGTTTCCATGTCTGTCAGTCCTTCACCATCTTCATGGTTGTCTCCAATGTCAGTTCTTTGTTACCAGCATTTTCTCTGCTGTACATCACCATGTCCCAAGCTTCTTTCACCCTGTGGAGTCCACATAGATTTAGCTGACAGTAATGTAATATTACTGATATGATAAACCAAAAACGGAGAGTATGTACAGATATAAGTTATTTATTTAACTCTTTGTCTATTTTGGCACGCGTCCTGCGTGGCTGTATCACTGTTACTATACACTTATAGATGCGCAGTGCGATGATGGTTTGTAGCTCTTTAATTTTGAAAATAATCAAAGTATCTTAAAACCAGCAGTTGACTTCCTTCCGGGCGCGTGGAACTTGAACAAAGAGAGCATTGAGAGAGAGATTCTGTCTTTATTTAAAGCGAGAATTTCAAAGTTTATTGTCGCTAGGCCTTTGTTTATCAACAAATATGGCTTCCATTGCTAGTTTCTTTCGTCCAGAGCAGCATATTTCTGCATTACAAGCTCAGAATTTAATTTAAAAATGTCTAAACTGTGGTGTAGAGAATGCAGTAGTAGAGATTGTGAATTTTCACCCACGTGGCGCGGATTGAAAGGATCTATTGTTTTATTTTTGCTCCAGCAGCAAAATGTGTTAGAAGGGTAGCTGGTAATACTACTTCTCAGCTTTTTGCTAGTACTAGCTGTAATATCACAATAAGTAATGCTGGAGATTGTGTAACTTAAAAAATTAAATGTTGTAGAATGCTTCAAATTAAAAAAAAACAAAAACCAAAACACAATGGCCTGTTTTCTGGTAAATATTAGTCAACGACCGCCCACTTGTTTTCATGTAAATATTACCTACCCACTTGGTGTTTTTAGTTTGCTGTAAATGCATAATTAGTGTATATTTTCATGTAAATTTTGGAGGATGTGTGAAGAAAAGGTGTTTGTGTACATTTTTATTCATTATGGAATTATATGACCAACTACAGTGGATTAACTTGATGGGTAAATGAAAAAAAAATTCTTTTATTTCCTTTATCTTCCATTCTTTCTTCTCAGTTCTTAGCTCTTTTTTTGTTGTATACTAACAAAATGTTAAAAATGTTATTAGAAAAACAAAATACATTTTTTCTTCTTCAAAATAAGGTATAATACTTCATACTACAGATCAGATTATGCCTTTTTATTCTTTTAAATGTGACAACCATCCCTTTTCACACTGTGAAATTTACCCCCCTTGGTCTTTTGAGGGAAACACCCCCAGGAGACAAAGAGTTAAGAAAACAGTTAATTTTTAATTCCTGAGAGAAAACAGCTCTTTTGTTACATTCTTTCATTATTGTTTGTTCCATGCTGTCTGCTTCATGTGACTTTGTTAAGTCTGCGAAAGTGTTGAGTTTGTGTGGTTGAGATGCCAGTAACTGTGTGCATGGTCTCCAGGCTTCCTACATTACGATGAAGCACGTACGGCAGCCAGACTCGGCTCATGATGTCAGTTCCATGGAGGACTTGCGACACATCATTGATTCTTCTAATCTGCCCAAGTTTGAAGGAAATGGTAACCCTGAGTACATGTGCTTTACTTATACCCGAGACTACATGTCTTTTGAAACGAATAAGGTGAGATTTACTTTGTGATAATCTGGATCCATTGATTTAGACTTATTCTTATATCTTATATCCTTCCCATGCTGTTAAACATCACATAGGGCTCGCAAGGTAGTTCGCCAATTTATCCTGTTTTTGATGAGCTTTTCAACCTGATCAAGGGATTTTATGCCTATTAATTTGGCCTCTCTTAACAATGTCCTCTTTAGAGTTTCACGTGGTATGCCCCTTTTTCTTCAGCCTGTTGTGTTCCACTTGATAGCTTGTTTTGGGATTCTCTGATCATTTCTTCTCATCACGTGACCAACATATGTCCATCTCCTTTTCCTGATCACCCATGAGACTAGTTGTTGTTCAGTCATCTGTCTTATCTCTGCATTGTTCTTGAATTCATTCCACTTGATGCAGAGTATTTTCCTTAAGCATTTGTTTTCAAAAGAGTCTAATTTCTTGTCTGTTTCTTTAGTTCTTTTCCAACTTTCGCATGCATAAATGAGGATGGATATTACATTTGAATTGAATAGTCTTAACTTGGTTTTTGTGCTTATAACTTTTGAATGCCATGTGTTCTCAAGATTCTTGAAGATCGATGCTGCTTTTGCAATTCTAATTCTAACTTTCTTTCTGGTGTCACCATCCTGGTCTATATAGCTGTCAAGGTATGCAAATTGATTGACTTCTTCAATATCTGTCCCTTCCACATGTGTTTTTCCATTTGATTAATGGGAATTTTCATTATTTTTGTTTTGTCAGTGTTAATTTCGAGTCCTATTTTGCTAGGCAGTGAAGACAGGCTATCTGTTTTTTCTTGCATGGAATTCACATTGCTACTAATAAGAGTTATGTCATCAGCAAAATCAAGATCTTCTAGTTGGGTCCCATGTACCCAGTCAATACCTGTGCTATCTGTGTAGCATAGTATTGTCAGTAAATATAAATTCTTTGATTTTGATTTATGTAGGTTCTTGTCTTCAGTCTCAAGTGTGTTGTACCAAAGCTTCCCCAAGCAATGTCACTAAGAAGCGTGAAGAAGTTTGTATTTTATGTAGTAGAGGTATCTGAATATTAAAGAGGATTGGTAAAGAAGCATTGTAATTGAGTATGATGAATAATGAAACTTATCGTTATAGGAAGCATGACATTTTTCATTTTTTTTACATTCATTCATTTGCCCAGGAAGTCTAGTATATATAGACTGGTCTTCACGGAATAGTTGGTTGTATTGTCATTCACAAACAGCAAAACATAAGAGCTTGTGTTCCTCGCCCTACAGACATTTTCCGAGACTGTTTTCACAAGTATGGTTGTGTTGTTGGGCACCTGTTTTACACTTGGATCAGTGTAAGTTGTAGGTGGCTGGTCACAGACTGAAAGTGTACTGGGTGAGAAAATAGGTCACTGTTGACTGGCATAATGACAGTAAGACAACCACCCCTTCCCCAAACATACACACACATGCACAGTTTAGTGCTAATTTTAGGAAAGATAACTTAAGTTGCTTGTTACTGACAGGTTCTTCAAGAGGAGCTGTACCGTAACCTTGGCATGTCGGCAGCTGCAGTGTTCATCGTCACTCTGATTTTGATAGCCAACTTGTGGACGAGTCTTCTGGTGTTTCTCTGTGTTATTTTGACAATAGTAAGCTCCTGACTAAAATGTAGAGTTTATGTTATCAGAGTGATGAGCCAGCACAGGTTGTTGCTGTTTTCTGAAGTTGAATGATGAATGAATTAAAATCTTTAAAGTTGGAGTGCTTGAGGTCTTTGAGGTCATTTGAGTTTTTTATGGAAAAGGTGAGGATGAGATCTCCCAAGAAGCTTCACTGAGAATGCTTGTCCCTTTCCCAATGGGCTAGTTGTAGTAACAGCCTGATAGCAAGAGAATTGTGTAGAGTCGGGGGGGGGGGTCTTGGCTGGTTCTGGTTCACCTGCATAACTGATAGCACCTCATTACCATAGATTAGGCCCTTGCTTCACTATCACAAATGATATCATTTCATCACCACAGATGAGACCAAGTCACTTCACCATCACAAATGACGTCACATCAAAAGCACATGTGACATCATTTCACTAGCATCTTATCTTATATCCTTCCCGTGCCGTTAAACGTCACATAGGGCTCGCAAAGTAGTTCGCCAATTTTATTCACAAACAGCATATAACAGCATATTTCACTAGCATATAACCATGATTTCACTATCACAGATAGCATCACATTACAAGCACATATGACATCACTTGACAGTACAAATGACATCACTTCGCAACACAAATGACAATTATGACATCACCTATCAGCACAGATGACATCAACACATCACATCACAAATAACATCATCACATCACAAATGACACCACCTCACAGGAAAATAACATCATCGTTTCACATCAATAATGACATCAACCCACAGGACAAATGACATCATCATTTCACAGCACAAATGACAACATCAACCAGTTTACAAGCAAGTAATACTTTGCTCCCTTGTCATTTTTGTTTTAAAAATAAACATTACATTATCAGCTCATGATTTGATGGCTGCCCTCTGTATTATTAAAAATGAGAAAGAATGAAAACTTCAGCACTGTCATCATCATCATCATGAGTCACAGAATTTTTGTTCAATTCTTCATAATGTAACTATCAACCCACATCATGAACATGTGACTGTGCAGTACTTCTCAGAGAGAGAGGGCCAAAAGAAATTGTATTGGGTGCATGAAAAAAAAAACTTTTGAAAGACACTTAATATATTGTAAGTGTTTACAAGTATTACAAGCTGATAAAGATTATAATTGCCAGTGGATGAGAAAAGTATAAAAATATGTGAATCTCACCTTCTTACATATCAAGCATGTATAAAACAAATGATACTAATGAAATTATTGATTGTTTTATGAGCTGTGATTTTGCCTTTCCTGCTGTAGGTTGATGTTGGAGGAGCCTTGGAGCTGTGGGGAGTAACAATAGACACTGCTAGCAGTATCCTCCTCACCTTGTCAGTTGGCCTGGCTGTGGATTACTCAGCCCATGTTGGTCATATGTTTATGACAATCAGTGGCACAAAAAATAGTCAGTATCAGGGTGTGAGCTGAAGTCAGTGTTTTCGTGTGTTGAAGTGTTCTTTCAGTGAAGTTTCATTTGAGTGTTTTCATGTATGCTGTTAGGTAAGATTGGTGTCAACTATTATGAAGTATGCCGAGTGTTATTTGAACTTTTTTTGTTAAGATTTAGAGTCAGAAGCCAGACCATAAATTTCAAAACATGACAGTGCACACAGATTAAACAGCTAGAACATCCTGGCATTTGGGGCAGAAGAAATGTATGACAGCACACACAGATTAAACAGCTAGAACATCCTGGCATTTGGGGCAGAAGAAATGTATGTCAGCACACACAGATTAAACAGCTAGAACATCCTGGCATTTGGGGCAGAAGAAATATATGTCAGCACACACAGATTAAACAGCTGGAACATCCCAGCATTTGGGGCAGAAGAAATGTATGTCAGCACACACAGATCAAACAGCTAGAACATCCTGGCATTTGGGGCAGAAGAAATGTATGTCAGCACACACAGATCAAATAGCCAGAATTCCCGATTAAAGTTATTTTAAACAGTGTTCTGGTTTATTTATTGTCCAGTTTTTACATACCTGTGCTGTGCTATGCTATTTTTATTGTCCTGTTTTGACATACTTGTGCTATGCTATGCTTATTGTCCAGTTTTGACATACCTGTGCTGTGATATGCTATGTTTATTGTCCAGTTTTAACATATGTGTGCTATGTTGTGCTATTTTTATTGTCCAGTTTTGACATACCTGTGCTATGCTATGTTTATTGGTCAGTTTTGACATACCTGTGCTATGCTATGCTATTTTTATTGTCCAGTTTTGACATACCTGTGCAGTGCAGGTGACTTAGTTCTGAGGTTTTGGGACATGGATTTTTTGTGAGAATTTGGGCTCCAAATTTACTAGGTAGTAATCTGACATCCTTCCCTTGCCATTAAATGTCACATAAGGCTCACATGGTAGTTTGCCAAGTTTTCCTGTTATACCCAATCAATGCTGGTTTTACCTGTGCAACATTTTTTCATTATGAAGTTTATGGCAATTCCAAAAAGCAAGAGAGATAGTATACATCCTTGTTTCATGCCTGTTTCAATCTGGAACCATTTGCTCATTCCTTCTTCTGTGTTGACTGCACAAACATATCTGTTGTGGAGATCATTAATGATGTTGACAGTTTTAGATGGTATTCCATATAGTCTTAAAATTCTCCACAATGAATCTGTGTGTATGCTATCAAATGCCTTTTTAAAGTCTATGAAGTTCAGTATTAATGGTTTTTGGTTTTCAATATGTTCTTCAAGTATTATTCTTAGTGTAAAGAACTGGTCGAGACAGATTCCCCCTTTTCAAAATTCTGCCTGTTCTCACATTGCAGCATCCACTATATCTTGAATTCTATTCAGAATAACTTTGCAAAATACTTTTGACACAACTGATAGTAAGGTTACTCTTCTCCAATTATTGCAGTCACTAAGGTTGCCTTTTTTTGTATTTTAACATTGGTATTTTACAACAGTAAAATATTCACAGGTTTTGTCTTTCATCATTGTTTACTTTTCTGTATTTCTGTACCAGATTCATATGTTAACTTCTTTAGGGTTACATTTTCAGTGAAACTCTCATGGTGGCCCCACCCTCACAATATTAATTAACTGTGTGCTTGTTAACTAATAAAGTTGCTCCTGCTTTTGTTTTAAATAGTTTCAGCAATATTAATTAAAGCATTCCCTTAATCATTTTTGGAATCTTTTACTTGTGACATTCAGTATATAGCGGCACAGTACCAACCACCCTGAATGTTATTGGGGCACATTCTGTGTATGGGTTCAAAACCAGGTTAGCCCATATGATGTATGGGGTTAATGATTTTAGCATGGAAAACCGGGGCCATATAATAGTTAATGGCAAGGAGGTTAAGTGGTTATAATCTAGAGTAAAATTAATGCTTTATTTTCATTTCGTGATATTTTGAGTCAAAGATCTTGATTAGCTTGAGCAAAATTCATATTTTTTCTTTCAAATAATTTTTCTTTTATTTTGGGTTATCCTCTCATTGTGTTATGAGGTTACATATAATTAATAAATAAATAATAAATTACCAAAAAAGTATGAAATGCAGTAACTAGGCAAATGAAGCTGAGGACAAAGTAATATTAATATGCCATTTTACCAAGCAGGCAGTTCTTTGCGGTTGTAAAATGTTGGACTGAAAAATAACCAGTTCATCATTTTCAGCCTGTACGTTCAGGTCAGAGATTGTTAAACCCAAGAAAGATGAAAAAAAAAAAATTACCAGTAAGAGTATTAATTATTACTTTCTCCGTTTTGTATGTCTTAATATTTTGTTCTATAAATGATGATTTCATCAATAAAATATGAAATGTAATATCGCAGATCGTGTGATAGTGACTTTGAAGACCATAGGGCCTGCAGTTTTTAATGGAGGATTCAGCACTTTCCTGGCTTTTGTACTCCTGGCAGACAGTGATAGTTATGGATTTCAGATGTTTTTCAGGGTGAGGTGGTATATTTTATTATGTGTTTTAGATAGGGACAAGTTGTCTTTAGGTTGCATTTTTGATGTGCTGTTACTGAGTAAAGTTTGCTCCCATCATTTTTGCTACTGTTATGTCACATCCAAAGATATAGTTAGTGTATATGGTTTACTGAAGTTCTGTTGTAATTATTGTACCATTGAAACTGCTTAGCTTATTAAGCACGTGATCATCAGCTACAGACATACCAGCAAACCTCAGTCTTCGGACTAAAAACAGGACATTGCAGCCACCTCTATCACTTCAAAATATCACACACAAATGAATGTCCCTGTGACTTTGGGATCAAGACATCAGAACACATCCTGCAGGCCTGTCCAGCCCATCCAATCCTCCGGGCACAGGTCTGCCCCGAGGAAGAGGAACTGAGAGAAAAGCTATGAGGCTTACACTCAAGCTTGGAGAAGATGGTGACAAGGCTGCAGTTTTAGCATGACCTACCTTCCTGGAACAGTGAAGAAGAAGAAGAAGAATGTACATGATGTATGAGTAATGAAATGTCTGCTGTGGAGTCATTAACCTTTTGTTGTATACTTTATTGCTTTGGAAGTTTTTCATTTCCTTTTGCAAGTTTGGATATATTTATGTTTAATATGAAAGTTATTTTTAGTTGTACATAGGTAGAAGTTGTGTTATATGTTGTATGTTGTAGGTATTGTGTCTTTTTGATCTGAAAAAATGTTTCTGATTTGAACACAATTTTCAGGTGTTCTTCACAGTTGTTTTGTTTGGACTGTTTCATGGGCTTGCTTTCTTGCCAGTTTTACTCAGCCTAGTTGGTGCCAAGGCCTACAGACATTCACAGGAAATACCCGAGAGTGTGGTCATGGTGGTGGACAAACAAGACAAGGACGGGCATATACCAGACCTCACCTCAGATCAGCCAACTCCTGCAGCATACAAACAGGTAGGCATTGTTAAGTGTTGATGTGTTGGTCCTGTTTGTGATATGCTAGTACGAGTTCTGTTTTTCTATGGACTACTGTTTCATTACATTTTGAGTTTTCTAGCTTTGCATATTCCTCATGAAAAAGCTGATTTTGTTTCACTTCAGAGAACATTCCAGAATGGAGAATCTGAGGTTCAGGTTCCTGATAATATGACTGGTAACATTCACTAGTTGTGAAAGGCAGAAAGTGAAAAGAGTAGTGTGCAAAAGAAGTGAATATAATGGCAATGATGTCCAGTGCTCTGCCAGAGACTGGTGGAGAAAGCTGAATTATCTTAACTTGAATATTTTATATTTTTCTCTCTTTCACATTTTGTTTGCAGACTTTTAAGCTGTGCAACTCTCATTACTCTGACATTTAATGGCATTTGTTAAGCCTGTATAATCTTTTATATATATATATATATGATTAGAGATAAGACAGATGACTGAACAACAACCAGTCTCATGGGTGATCAGGAAAAGGAGATGGACATATGTTGGTCACTTGATGAGAAGAAATGATCAGAGAATCCCAAAACAAGCTATCAAGTGGAACACAACAGGCCGAAGAAAAAGAGACAGACCCTGTGAAACTCTGAAGAGGACATTATTAAGAGAGGCCAAATTAACAGGCATAAAATCCTTTGATGGGGTTGAAAGACTCGCCAAAGACAGGAAAAATTGGTGAACTACTTTGCGAGCCCTATGTGACGTTTAACGGCACGAGAAGGATGTAAGATAAGATATATGATTATTAATTTAAAACTCTTCCGAAAACAAATGCCTAAGGAAAATACTCGATATAAAGTGAACGAATTCAAGAGCAATGCAGAGATAAGACAGATGAGCAAACTGCAACCTGTCTCATGGCTGATTAGAAAAAGAAGATGGACATATGTCAGTTATGTGATGAGAAGAAACAATCAGAGGATCCCCAAACAAGCTATCAAGTGGAACACAACAGACCAAAGAAAAAAGAAGTCGACCATGTGAAACTCTAAAGAGGACATTGTTAAGAGAAGCCAGTTTAGTGGGCATAACATCCTTTGATGAGATTGAAAAACTCACAGAGAACAGGAAATCTTGGTGAACTACCATGTGAGCCCTGTGTGACGTTTAGCAGCATGGGAAGGATGTAAGATTAATTTAAATCTGCAGTTATTTGTGTTTAATACATGTAGATGTAAGACTGTCATTTTATACATTTTATCAGCATGCTCAGCACGAGTTTCTTGGCAGCCATTGGTTTTTGTTTTTTTTTTTTTAATGTAAAAAAAAAATTATTGACTGTCATTCTTCAGATCAGCTTTAAAATACTTTCAGATCTTTAGAAAAAAAAATCCACTAATACCATCTTGTAGTTTTTAACCAGTGCTTAAGACAGTTTTTCAATGTTAAAGTTGGCACAGGGCATTGTTAACACGGCTAGCTATGCTTCTGTCATAGACGGTGTAAGCTGTGCTTCTCTTGTTGTTTACAACTACTTCTTTCATTTATTGTCTCGTTTAAATATTTCCTTCTTGCATATCTCATCATTGTTTGTGATGTGTTGTTTAAATGTTTACATCTTACATATCTCATCACTGTTTGTTGTGTATTTGTTTAAATGTTTATATCTTACATTTTGCAGTTTATATCTTACAGTTTGCTGTGTATTTGTTTAAATGTTTATATATTACATATCACTGTTTGATGTGTATTTGCTTAAATATTTATCTTACATATCACTGTTTGCTGTGTATTTGCTTAAATATTTATCTTACATATCACTGTTTGCTGTGTATTTGTTTAAATGTTTATATCTTACTTATCATTGTTTGCTGTGTATTTAAATGTTTACATCTTACATATCACTGTTTGCTGTGTATTTATTTAAGTGTTTATTATATCTTACATATAAATTGTTTGTGGAGTATTTGAGCAGTGTCAGTAAAACAGGTTCATCTCTGCTTTTTTTATGATGTCTCACACGAAATCTGTCATAAATGCCACTCTGTGTTGGTCTCTTATGTCATATAGATGTTTTTGTTCTTTTTTTTTTTGCTGTTGCTTTTGTTTATATTTTTTGTCATCAAATTTTTCTGTTGTGATGATGTTTTGTGGTTCTTGCTCAGTGATTAGTGAAGTGTTTCAATGTTACTGTTAAGTTAGATGTTTATAGAGTGTAGCATCACACATTTTGCCAAGTCCAATGGTTATTGAATGCCCAGCCATAATTTTACTGGTAAGTCTAATAGTTCTATAATGATGGACCATAATTTTACTGGTATGTCTGATATTTGTTCATGTTTTGATAATTTTACTGGTATGTCTGATATTTGTTCATGTTTTGATAATTTTACTAGTAATTCTGATGTATATGAAAGCCCAGATTATAATTTTCTGACCAACCATGTTCTTGTGGATTTTGTCAACAACTGCAAGCAGCAGTGGAAGGACAGCTGGGCCAGCAACCCATCTGGAAGATTCCTGTATGTGTACCAGTCAAAGCCTGGAAACCATATCAACAGCTTATACTGTAGAGACCTATCCTGTTGTGAACAGTACACATCATCCTGAATAATCGCTTACACAGAGTAACCGCTGACCACACATCATATTGCATGCACTGCAACAGACAAGAAGAAATAACTGTTTAAGCATCACCTGCTGGACTGCAGCACATTGAAATATTTTTGGAAGAACCTGATGCAGCAGTTTTGTTGGTTGCTAGCTCAGATCAGTGACTGTTATTATTTACAAGTTTTAATGCTCCATTTCTCCTTTCTCAGCCTCTCTTAACCTGTCATGTGGAAGGGTCAAGGTGTTGAGGTAGTGTATTGATGAGGTGGCATGTGCTGTGATAGATGCTTTATTCTGTAGATGTATTTTGGTGTGTCCTAGGTTGCTTATTGTTGTGTAGGTTACTGCAGACTTATATTTTGCACCAGCACATGTCTGTTATTACTTTTTTTTTTTTAACACTTTTGCTTGGTTGGGAAAATAACAAACCTGACAAAAACAATTGCGTGTTCATACATATTGAGAACAGATTACTAACTGCCATTGTTGGGAGTTAGAAGTGTAGATGATGAAGCAAAACTAATGTTAGTTTTTTTTTTTTTTTTTGGTTTCTTTTTTTTGTGTAAAGGAGCTCAGTTAGATTAATCTGGAGCAAAGCAGAAGCAAAGCTCTCCTGTCTTAGTGAGGAACTAATGTTCATTTTATGCAGATGTACTCACTTTCTGTAAATGTGACATGGATAGTTTACTCACTTTCTGTAAATGTGACATGGACAGTTTACTCACTTTCTGTAAATGTGACATGGACAGTTTACTCACTTTCTGTAAATGTGACATGGACAGTTTACTCACTTTCTGTAAATGTGACATGGACAGTTTACTCACTTTCTGTAAATGTGACATGGCCAGTTTACTCACTTTCTGTAAATGTGACATGGCCAGTTTACTCGCATTCTACAGATGTGACATGAACAGTTTACCCACTTTCTGTAAATGTGACATGGACAGTTTGCTCACTTCCTGCAAATGTGACATGGACAGTTTACTCACATTCTACAGATGTGACATGGACAGTTTACTCACCTTCTATAAATGTGACATGGACAGTTTGCTCACTTTCTGCAAACGTGACATGGACAGTTTACTCACATTCTACAGATGTGACATGGACAGTTTACTCACCTTCTATAAATGTGACATGGACAGTTTGCTCACTTTCTGCAAACGTGACATGGGGGGGTTTACTTACTTTCTGTAAATTTGACATGGACAGTTTACTCACATTCTGTAAATTCCATTTATTCTATTTTTCCCATTCTTATTTTTTACATAGCATTCATATGAATTTATATTTTATCTTATTTCTCTATTTCTTTGTCCTGAGTGTTTTTAATGATTAGGGCTCACACTGAAACATCACAACTGTGTGCTTGTTAAGTAATAAAGCTGTTCCTACTTTTTTTTCCTAGTTTATACGTTCTCTAATTGTTCACTACTGGTGAGGTTACTAGTACAACATGTCACATTCATTTGTGTTATTATGACGGAAATGTTTGACCTATCTTAGGTACTGACTGGACACCAAGTTCAGAAACTGCTAAATCTCTGTTTCATTTTGAAAGTCAAACAACACCTTCCATAAGCCTGTGTTTCATTTTGAAAGTCAAACAACACCTTCCATAGCCTATGTTTCATTTTGAAAGTCAAACAACACCTTCCATAGGCCTATGTTTCATTTTGAAAGTCAAACAACACCTTCCATAGCCTATGTTTCATTTTGAAAGTCAAACAACACCTTCCATAGCCTATGTTTCATTTTGAAAGTCAAACAACACCTTCCATAGGCCTGTGTTTCATTTTGAAAGTCAAACAACACCTTCCATAGGCCTGTGTTTCATTTTGAAAGTCAAACAACACCTTCCATAGGCCTGTGTTTCATTTTGAAAGTCAAACAACACCTTCCATAGGCCTGTGTTTCATTTTGAAAGTCAAACAACACCTTCCATAGGCCTGTGTTTCATTTTGAAAGTCAAACAACACCTTCCATAGGCCTGTGTTTCATTTTGAAAGTCAAACAACACCTTCCATAGGCCTGTGTTTCATTTTGAAAGTCAAACAACACCTTCCATAGGCCTGTGTTTCATTTTGAAAGTCAAACAACACCTTCCATAGCCCGTGTTTCATTTTGAAAGTCAAACAACACCTTCCATAGCCCGTGTTTCATTTTGAAAGTCAAACAACACCTTCCATAGCCTATGTTTCATTTTGAAAGTCAGACAGCACCTTCCATAGCCTATGTTTCATTTTGAAAGTCAGACAACACCTTCCATAGCCTATGTTTCATTTTGAAAGTCAGACAGCACCTTCTCAAGACCCGTGTTTCATTTTGAAAGTCTGCACCTCTCCTAGACCGTGTTGCATTTTGAAAGGCAGACTGCACCTCCCCATGATCCGTGTTTAGCACCTCCCCAGACCCGTGTTTCATTTTGAAAGTCAAGCAGCACCTCTCCTAGAACCGTGTTTAGCACCTCCCCTAGACCCATGTTTCATTTTGAAGGTCATACAGCACCTCCCCTAGACCCATGTTTAGCACCTCCCCTAGACCCATGTTTCATTTTGAAAGTCATACAGCACCTCCCCATGACCCATGTTTAGCACCTCCCCATGACCCATGTTTAGCACCTCCCCATGACCCATGTTTCATTTTGAAAGTCAGACAGCACCTCCCCATGACCCATGTTTAGCACCTCCCCTAGACCAATGTTTAATTTTGAAAGTCAGACATCACCTCCCTTAGACCCATGTTAAACATCTCCCCTAGACCCATGTTTCATTTTGAAAGTCAGACAGCACCTCCCCATGACCTGTGTTTAGCACCTCCCCTAGACTCATATTTCACTTTGAAAGTCAGACATCACCTTCCCTAGACCTGTGTTTAGCACCTCCCCTAGACCCATGTTTCATTTTGAAAGTCAGACAGCACCTCCCCTAGACCCACGTTTCATTTTGAAACTCAAACAGCACATCTCCCAGACTGTCCTTTTACTTCAAAATGAAAATTATAGTGACATATTTATTGTAAAGAACTCCTGCCTGTGGAGAATTATATAAAGTGTAAGTCATTAGTAGAGTTTAGCTTAGGCATGTACCGATTTGTGTAGTCTAGTTAACATTACTAATAAACAGATGTTCCTTGCTTTGTTGTGCTTCATACATGGAGGCTTGTCTTGTAGCATGTTGTGCCTCAAATATTAAGTATGTCTTCTGGCATGTTTTGTCTCATACATGAGGCTTGTTTTCTAGCATGTTTTATCTCATACATGAGGCATGTCTTGTAGCATGAATTTGCCTCATACATGAGGCTTGTCTTCTAGCATGTTATGTTTCATACATGAGGCTCATCATTTAGTACATTGTGCCTGATGTATGGAATGATCTGTTGACATGTGCTTGTCAGGAAATGCATTGTAAACAATCACATGATCATTAGCTTTCACTTACAGTAGGTACAACTTTTGCTTGGTGATGGCTTGATTCTTAGAAGAAATGTCCTGGAGGTATCTTCAGAGTAAGCTAACTTTTCTTTAAGTCATTCTTATTACTAGAATTACTCTGTTGTAGTGTAGATCTGGAAAGAAGAAAAGGTCCCTTCTAATTGGAAAAAAGGAATCATTGTTAAAATACCAAAAAAAGGCAACCTTAATGACTGTAACAATTAGAGAGGAGTAACCTTAATATCAGTTGTGTCAGAAGTATTTTGCAAGGTAATTTTGAATAGACTTATAGTGGTTACAGCAATGAGAGAAGAACAAGCAGGATTTCGAAAAGGGAGAAGCTGTCTTGACCAGATCTTTACTCTCAGAATAATACTTGAAGAACATATTGAAAAGCAGAAACCATTAATACTGAGCTTCATAGACTTTAAAAAGGCATTTGATAGCATACATAGAGATTCATTATGGAGAATTTTAAGTCTATATGGAATACCATCTAAAATTGTCAACATCATTAAAGACTTTTACAATGGATATGTTTGTGCAGTCAAGACAGAAGAAGGGATGAGTGAATGGTTCCAGATTGAAACAGGTGTGAAACAAGGATGTATACTGTCTCCTTTACTTTTTGGGATTACAGTAGACTTCATAATGAAAAAATGCTGCACAGGTAACACAGGTATTGACTGGGTACATGGGACCCAACTAGAAGATCTTGATTTTGCTGATGACATAACTCTTATCAGTAACAGTGTGAATTCCATGCAAGAAAAAAACAGATAGCCTGTCTTCACTGGCTAGCAAAATAGGACTTGAAATTAACAAGGACAAAACAAAAATAATGAAAATTCCCCTTCATCAAAATGAAAAAATACACATAGAAGGGACATATATTGAAGAAGTCAATCAATTTGCATACCTTGGCAGTTACATAGACCCAGGATGGTGACACTAGAAAGGAAGTTAGAATCAGAATTGCAAAAGCAGCATCGATCTTCAAAAACCTTGAGAACATATGAAATTCAAAAGTTATAAGCACAAAAACCAAGTTAAGACTATTCAATTCAAATGTAATATCCGCCCTCATTTATGCATGTGAAAGCTGGAAAACAGCTAAAGAAATAGATAAGAAATTAGACTCTTTTGAAAACAAATGCCTAAGGAAAATACTCGGCATCAAGTGGAACGAATTTAAGAACAATGCAGAGATAAGACAGATGACTGAACAACAACCAATCTCATGGGTGATCAGGAAAAGGAGATGGACATATGTTGGTCACGTGATGAGAAGAAATGATCAGAGAATCCCAAAACAAGCTATCAAGTGGAACACAACAGGCCAAAGAAAAAGAAGCAGACCCTGTGAAACTCTGAAGAGGACATTGTTAAGAGAGGCCAAATTAACAGGCATAAAATCCCTTGATGAGGTTGAAAGCCTCGCCGAAGACAGGAAAATTTGGCAAACTACTTTGCGAGCCCTGTGTGACGTTTAACGGCACGGGACGGATATAAGATATAAGTGTAGATCAGTTGCTGACAACCTTTCCACATCCAAGACTCACATACCCAACAACATAAGTTTTGCTTATGATAACCTTGTGGATCACCAGTTCATATGTAATATCGCAATGCCATAAACTTGTAACCAAATTGATAACGAAGCTGCAGGCATACTGATAAAGTACCATTTGGGAACAGCTGATCCAGGTGACTTAATCAACTGTGGATTTTTTTTTTGTGTCTAATAGACATTTTTAGATTCTTGTTCATGCACTTTTTTTAGGTTCTTGTTCATGCATGTTTTTTAGGTTCTTGTTCATGCACTTTTTTTTAGGTTCTTGTTCATGCACTTTTTTTTAGGTTCTTGTTCATGCATGTTTTTTAGGTTCTTGTTCATGCATGTTTTTTAGGTTCTTGTTCATGCACTTTTTTAAGGTTCTTGTTCATGCATGTGTTTTAGGTTCTTGTTCATGCATGTGTTTTAGGTTCTTGTTCATGCATGTGTTTTAGGTTCTTGTTCATGCATGTGTTTTAGGTTCTTGTTCATGCATGTTTTTTAGCATTTAATCTAGATAGCTGCATTGACCCAGTTAATTATTGTTTAATAAACACCTTGCATTGTTTGTTCCATTAACATTTTGCTGTTTTCTAGACTATAAACAGGAACTTTATAGCTTAAATAATAGCAACCTTGGGCAACTATAGTTGAAGATTACAGCTAACTCACAGATTTGTCAATGTTTTACTTTCTAGCTTAAATAATAGCAACCTTGGGCAACTATAGTTGAAGATTACAGCTAACTCACAGATTTGTCAATGTTTTACTTGATGAACTCATTCTGTCTGTTTATTCAGAGAAAGCTGCTTCAGTGACTTTGTTTTGACACATTCTAATTTCTTTATTTTATCTTTATTCTCTTCATGTCTATAATAATTTCTTTATTTTGTCTTTATTCTCTTCATGTTTTAATAATTTCTTTATTTTGCCTTTATTCTCTTCATGTTTATAATAATTTCTTTATTTTGTCTTTATTCTCTTCATGTTTATAATAATTTCTTTATTTTGTCTTTATTCTCTTAATGTTTTAATAATTTCTTTATTTTATCTTTATTCTCTTCATGTTTTAATAATTTCTTTATTTTGTCTTTATTCTCTTCATGTTTATAATAATTTCTTTATTTTATCTTTATTCTCTTCATGTTTTAATAATTTCTTTATTTTGTCTTTATTCTTTTCATGTTTTAATAATTTCTTTATTTTGTCTTTATTCTCTTCATGTTTATAATAATTTCTTTATTTTGTCTTTATTCTCTTCATGTTTTAATAATTTCTTTATTTTATCTTTATTCTCTTCATGTTTTAATAATTTCTTTATTTTGTCTTTATTCTCTTCATGTTTATAATAATTTCTTTATTTTGTCTTTATTCTGTTCATGTTTTAATAATTTCTTTATTTTGTCTTTATTCTTTTCATGTTTATAATAATTTCTTTATTTTGTCTTTATTCTCTTCATGTTTATAATAATTTCTTTATTTTGTCTTTACTCTCTTCATGTTTATAATAATTTCTTTATTTTGTCTTTATTCTCTTCATGTTTATAATAATTTCTTTATTTTGTCTTTATTCTCTTCATGTTTATAATAATTTCTTTATTTTGCCTTTATTCTCTTCATGTTTATAATAATTTCTTTATTTTGTCTTTATTCTCTTCATGTTTATAATAATTTCTTTATTTTGTCTTTATTCTCTTCATGTTTATAATAATTTCTTTATTTTGTCTTTATTCTCTTCATGTTTATAATAATTTCTTTATTTTGTCTTTATTCTCTTCATGTTTATAATAATTTCTTTATTTTGTCTTTATTCTCTTCATGTTTATAATAATTTCTTTATTTTGCCTCATTTCTAATCTCTTTATGTTTTTTCTTGTTTCCTCAGTGTATTCTCTCTATTACTTGTCTCAGAACTCCATCTTACATGGAGTGTTTTGGCATTGTTATTTGTGTTTTGAAAATTGAATTTTGATTAATTATTTCTTTGTGTCACATTTCTGATAGAGCAGTGGGTTCTTACCCTGAAGTCCATTGACTCCTAGGAGATACACAGAAGGATTTCTGAGAGTACATCTTACACCTCACATCGTTCCAATGCTGTTAAACCTCACATATGACTCGCATGGTAGTTTGCCAAGTTTTCCTGTTTTTGGCAAGCTTTTCAGCTTCATCAAGGGATGTTATGCCCGCTAAACTGGCCTCTCTTAACAATGTCATCTTTAGATTTTCATGTGGACAACCTCTTTTTCTTTGGCCTGTTGTGTTCCACTTGATAGCTTGTTTTGGTATTCTCTGACTGTTTCTTCTCATCACGTGACCATCTTCTTTTTCTGATCACCCATGAGACAGGTTGTTATTTGCTCATCTGTCTTATCTCTGCATTGCTCTTGAATTCATTCCATTTTATGCTGAGTATTTTCCTTAGGCATTTATTTTCAAAAGAGTCTAATTTGGGAGTACATGGACTTAACTCAGTTAAAGAAAAAAATCTTAGCATCATCTGGGCTCTGTTTATTGCTTTATGTTTAATGAGGGGTCGTACAGCTGTTCTCAGGCCAGTAAGGAGATCCACTGCCAGATAAAAGGTTGAGAAACACTGTGACGGTAGAGTAAGTTGATACTTCATTTTTTATTGACTTGTTGAATCTTTCACTGTCTGCTCTTCCACTGATGCATTACCAAGATATTTCTGTAATAGAGTGAGTTGATGCTTCATTTTATTCAGCTGTTGAATTTTGTGTTGTCTGTAATTGTTAGATTTTGCTATTGTCATTCACAATATCTGATGGTATTTCAGTTTGTTCAATAATATTTTTTTCTCGTATTATCTGTATGATTGCCCTGCCTGTGCAGTGTTTGACTCATAGTTTCATGTCAAGGATATCCATTTGACTCATAGTTTCATGTCAAGGATATCCATTTGACTCATAGTTTCATGTCAAGGATATCCATAAGTTATCTCCAGGGATGTGTTCTGTGGTTGACTGTACAAAAAAAGTTATCTCCATTTATCTGGTTATCTTGTTATCTCCAGGGATGTGTTCTGTGATTGACTATACTTTTATATCAAGGATATCCATAAGTTTATCTCCAGAGATGTGTTCTGTGTTTGACTATACTTGTATGTATCATCAAACTCTTGACACATTTTTAATCTTCTTGCATATCTTAAATTTAATATAAGCTGGATATTAAATTGTAAACAACAGATTTCCAATGGTTATTTGTTTCTAAATTTACGTGAAATTTTAAACTGTCTCAAGATTTAATTCCAACGATTGTTCTTTTCTAACTTTACATGAAATTGCAGGTTTTCAGTGATTGTTTTTATTTTCTATAAATTTACAGGCAGGCACACATGTTTGCAACAGATCAAGACCCTTATCAGAAAAGAGCATCCCATGCCAGTTGCAGATTTCAGTGATAGAAATGATAGAGTTGCCTGAAATCCCTAGTCAATGTATTATTTACAAGTTATAATATACAGCCTGGTAAAGATTCCTACATTCTACGTTGAGTTATTGGTTCTTTTTTAACAGATGTACAAGTCTTCTTGAACAATCATCATTCAGGTATACTTGCAGATGTTTGGTTGTGAGTGTTATGTATACAATATGTCAATAATTTTTTATGTTCAATGTGATATTTTCTGAATATATACTGTTCACAAAAAGACATGCAACACTACTGTAGTTATAATGGACAGCAAATTTCAAACTTGTATCAAAATTTTATTTTATGGAATCAGTGTTTCAATTTTGGCATGAGGAAACTTTAAGACTTTAACAATGAAATGATGTTCATTAAATGTGGTTTGGACTTTTACTCTTTGCGACTGAGGCCTCCGTTTCAATAAGGTGTATGGCCTCCTCTGGCCTGTATCAGAGAATGACATTTCCTTGACATGGATCTGATTATCCGTTGGACCTGTTCTTGTGGGATGGCTGCCCACTTTCTGCAGTGCAAGAGACAACTGTTGGAGATTGGTTGGCGCTATGTCTTGCCGGCGGACTTGTCTGTTGAGTTCATCCCATAAATGTTCTATTGGGTTCATGTATGATGACATGGATGGCCATAGAATGGTCTGGACATTGTTGTTAGCGAAGGACTGGGTGGTGAGTTGTGTCACATGAGGTCGAGCATTAATTGACCCTGGTGCAGCCAGAAGTGGAAGGACGTGAGGACGAAGAATTTCAGCGACATATCATTGGGCATTCAGACATTCTTCAATTTGCACCAGGTCACTTATTCCCATGAAGTTGATCATCCCCCTCCAGTACACCTGCACCACCATGTGGAGGAGCCTCATCCACACAGTTCTGGGTGTAGCGCTCATGGACTCTGCATTCAACTCTTTTCCGTCCGTCATGTCGCTGGAGCAGAAAGAATGATTCATCACTAAACCAAACCCTTCTCCAATCATTCACAGCAGTCTATTGATGATGCTGGTTCGCCCACTGCAGTTAGTTTTGGCAATACCGGTCTGTAAGAACAGGACCTCTGTATGGTCTTCTAGCCCAAAGACCAGCATCGTGCAGTCGGTTCCTGACCATTTGATCTGAAATTTGACAAGCTGCTGTCATTGACTGGATTGTTGAGGATGCAGATGCAAATTGATTCCTGAGGTGACGCAGCCATATGAAGCGGTCTTCGGCAGGAGTTGTGACTTCCACTGTGATGGTCTGCAGCTGAGCCAGTTTCTTGAAATCATCTCCAAAGGTGACTAATGGTGCTTCTAACCACATTAAATTGTCTGGCCACTACACTTTGTGACTGTCCAGTCTGTAAATGTGCAGTGATGATGAGTCGTTGTTCTATAGTGAGACGAGCCATACTTGTACATTGAATTTTCAAATGAATTGATTTGAGGAGCATCAGTCTTTTATAGGCATTCAATAACATGGTCAGTGAGTTTTGTGTTCAGTAAGTTTCACAGGATTCTCATGAACCAGTCATGAGTTATTGTCAGAAATGCTGCTTTGATGTTCTGTGCTCGTGAATCATTTACTGAGTACAGTTCAGGTCAGCACGTGAAGTAGATGTCCATGTGAATGTTTCAGGCAATTTGCCCTTGTCTTATCAGCAAACTTCAGTTTAAATCACAACTTCATATTTGTTGTGTTTCTTTTTTTGAACAGTATACGAGGGTCATACTGAAAGCAAACATTTTTAAAAAATCAGAATTTATAGATAGAGAAAATATAAATCTATCATCTTAACTGCATCCTTTGCACTTTATATGGAGGTCACATGGCATCACCATCATGTGTCACGAAGCAGAAACAAAGTGGCAGGTGCTGAAGTTTCGTTTCATCAACATGCTGTTATTGAATTCCTCGCTAAAGAGGAAATTCTTGCTACTGAAATTCACCAGAGACTTCATCTTGCTTATGGAGATGTGTGTATGAGTGCTAGCAGTGTTAAGAGGTGGGTGAAACATTTCAAAGATGGAAACACGAGCATCCAAGATAAGCCTCACAGTGGTCACCCTCAAACTGCCTCCACTGAACGCAACATGGAAAGGGTTGACGACATCATTAAAGAAGCAGACGTGTCACAGTATCTGAAATCGCCGTAAATCTTGGAATAGGACACAGTCCAGTACAGGAAATGATTGAAACTTTAGGCTATAGAAAAGTTTGTGCCTGCTGGGTCCCACAGGAGAGAACGTCCAGAAAGCACTGCATCTGTGCCTTCAGTCAGCTGGAATGGAATTCTACCGGGAGGGTATTTTCAAACTTGCAGAGCGATGGGAAAAATGTGTGCAGAGAAATGGATATTATGTTGAAAAGTGAAGAAAAGGATGCAGATTAAGGTGATACATTTATATTTTCTCTATCTATAAATTCTAATTTTTCAAAATTTTTTGCTCGTGACTTTTGGTATGACCTCTAGTCAGGGTTTTGCTG
This sequence comes from Achatina immaculata, assembly GCA_009760885.1. NCBI lineage: Eukaryota > Metazoa > Mollusca > Gastropoda > Stylommatophora > Achatinidae > Lissachatina > Lissachatina immaculata. The sequence goes on along the minus strand of CM019720.1, from coordinate 64,892,857 downwards.
AGTGTCATCATAACCTGTATCATAACACAAGAAATACCTAACTTAAAGAGCACTTATTTGCTGTGATGTGTATGGAAGGGGGGGGGGTGGGGTTCTGTATCATCATCATTATCGCCTTTCTATTGGGTTCATGTATGATGACATGGATGACCATGGAATGGGCTGGACATTGTTGTCAGTGAAGAATTGGGTGGTAAGTTGTGCCACATGAGGTTGAGTGTTATCCTGCTGAAGCCTAGCGAGCATGGGCCACGGATAAAGGCTCTCCAGTCATCCCTGTTCGTGGAATTATTCTCTGCTTCCTTCTATGTGTTTCCCTTGTCTCTGAGCACTGTCATAATTTTTCTTCTCCAAGTAAGTCTAGGTCTTCCTCGTTTTCTATTTCCTTGAGGATTCAGTGTCACTGCTTGTCTTGCTGTGTTGGTGTCGAGTTTCCTCAGAGTGTGGCCAATCCTTCTCCACTTCCTAGACATGATTTGTAGGTTCATAGGTTCTTGTCCTGCCCTTTCCAAGACCTCCTTGTTCCTTATCTTGTCTTGGCATTTAATGTTTAAAATCCTCCTCAAGCAGTAGTTCATGAATGTTTGTATCCTCTGTTGTATTGTCTTGGTCATATATGGGGTTCTGTATAGCAGGTATAAATTAGCCTGGTCCGCTAAAAGAATGGCTGGCAATTGTTCTGCGTCATATCATGAGTGGCACCATTCTAGTCCATGTATGGAGTGCCATAAGATAAAGAAATAGGGAGCTCAGCTGCAGTTTCTGTCTCAAGATTTAACATTGGATTATTATACATTTCTGTGTTTTACTGTATACATTTGCAGTATCAGATATGATCATTGCATAATCAGAATTCTTTGACATACTGTGAGAAATTAGAGTTAGATTGACAGCCACTGATAACTCAGGTTAGCCTAACAGTCACTGGTGTAGCCTACAGTCACTGATGTAGCCTGACAACACAAGTCACTGATATAGCCTACAGTCACTGATGTAGCCTTAAAACACAAGTCACTGATATAGCCTACAGTCACTGATATAGCCTAGTCACTTGTGTAGCCTACAGTCACTGATGTAGCCTACAATCACTGGTGTAGCCTGACAACACAGTCACTGATATAGCCAGACAACACAGCACAATCACTAGTGTAGCCTGATAACATAGTCACTGATATAGCCTACAATCACAGATGTAGCCTACAGTCACTGGTGTAGCCTGATAACACAGTCACTGATTTAGCCTACAGTCACTGGTGTAGTCTGACAATGCAGTCACTGATGTAGCATGACAGCCATTGACAACTTAAGGAAAGAGGACAGAGATGGAGTACAAGAGCAGCATGTCTCAGTGAATGATCACCAATGATATTCTGTATGAATGAATGATCACCAATGATATTCTGTATGAATTAATGATTACCAGTGATATTCTGTATGAACAAATGATCACCAATGATATTCTGTAAGAACAAATAATCACCAGTGATATTCTATAAGAAGAAATAATCACCAGTGATATTCTATATGAATAAATGATCGCTAGTGATATTCCATATGAACAAGTGATCACCAATGATATTCTGTTAAATAGGTGATCACCAGTGATATTCTGTATGAAAAAAACAATCACAAATGATATTCTTTATGAACAAATGATCACCAAAAATGTTTTGTACGAATGAGTGATTGTAGGATAGAAAGATAAATGTTAAAACTAGAATGTGTGTTACAAGCATCTTAATAATGTTGAGTGATTGTAGGATTAGAAAGATAAATTTTAAAACTAGAATATATGTTACAATCATCTTAATAATATTGAGTGATTGTAGGATTAGAAAGATACATTTTAAAACTAGAATGTGTGTTGCAAGCATCTTAATAATGTTGCTGTGAAAGTTCTTGAGAGAGAAAATGTCTAAATCCCTGTTTGCAAAGGAAGAAATTTCACAATGTAAATGATGTTCACAGTATATTATTCACATCAGCGAATGAAGATTATCAGAAGTTTGTAACATGCAGAGAAAAGTTTTACTTAGTTGTACTTACTATGTTCTCGTGTGTTCAAGTTGTAGGTAATACTTGTATTTTGACAATTACCTTATAAATAAAAGTATTTTTGCTGAACAAATGAGTTTTGTTTGAATCATTTTATGATGGTATGTGTTTGAATCAACCTCAGTGAGGTAGAGGAGAGTAGATAGAGGTGTATGGTGCAGTTTTACAAAGTGAGGGAGGGAGTGAGTAAAGTGAGAAAAAACGAATAGAAAGTATGAGAATGTATAAATGAAAAACATACAACATCCGATATTTCGGCGTGAGCCAATTTCGAGGATTACATACACAATGAGACCAAAAAAAGAAACGAACTTATCTTAATGTGGCCTGGTCTAGAAGTAAAAATCAGAGAAGTGTGTGTCTAGAAACACGCGGACCACACAAAGGATACCCGATAGAGCCAATCGTAAAGAAGAGGTGGAGAGAGAGGAGGAAAACAAGCGGTAGAAAGGGGTGGGGGAAAGGCAATAGAAACATGATAGCCGCTAGAGGAGAAGGTGTCGGGGGGGGGGAGGGATAAGGGGAAGTGGAGAGATAAAAGAACATAAATACCTGCAGAGAGAAAATAGGACTAGACCCTATAAACACCAATATGTTGCCAGAGAAGAAAAACGGGTGGCGGTAGGGAGGGGTAGCTAGGAGGAAGAAAGTAGAGTAAATAAAAAAAGGTAAGTGGAAAATTAAATAAGTTACAGAAAGCTGAAGACATTGTTAATTCCAGCTGGGTGGAGACAGCCAGTCTGGAAAATAAGGCGCTGTTCCCCTCCGAGATCGTACATCAGCAGAACAAGAACGGATCGCACCAACAGAAATGTCCTGTTTTCCCCTGTGGTTGCTAAGGCAAAAATGTTTAGCCACAGATAGGCCCTCTAAGAAATATAATTGAGATGCTGGCGAAATCGATCTCCTAAGCGTAAGCCAGTCTCACCTATGTACTTCAAACCGCAACGTTTGCACATAATAGCATAAATAACATTGCGTGAAGTACAAGTGAAAAGTGATAACGTGGACTTAAGGAAGGAGATCTGGCTAGCCTCGACAACAAACGGACAAGTGTTGCATCTACGGCGTCCGCAACGTCTGGTACCATAAAAAGTGTCATCTGTCTTAAGATGACTAAGAATTAAAAGGTCCCTGTCCCGTCTGTAGACTACCAGTGGGGGTTCCCCAAAAAGTTAACGTGTATCAGGCTCAGTCTGGAGGAGATGGAGATGGCGAAACTGTTTTTAACTGCCATGCTATGAGGGTGGTACGTGAGTACCAGTTTAACTCTGTCCGAGCTACAGTGCGGTTTAGGAGTGAGGACTTGTTGCCGCGATATATGGCTGATGCGGTTCCAAGATGACGAGAGAACACGTTCTGGATAGCCGCGTTGACGGAAGAAATCTAGCATTTTATGGCCTTGATCCTGGAAATCCAAATCCTCATTACACAAACGTCGCAACCTAAGAAGCTGGGAAAAAAATAATTGAGTCCTTACACGATCTGGGACGGGAGGAAGAGTACAGGAGGTAGTGTGAGAGTCTGTAGGTTTATAGTGAATAGAAGTACTAAGCCCGGAAAGGCCGATAGTAACGGCAATGTCAAGAAAGTTAGCGGAAGTAGCAAAGACATGGGAGGTGAAAGAAATGACAGGATTGTACTCCCTTAACAAAACTGATAAAGTTTTTAAGATCTTCCTCTGGCATTGATCCTAGACACACACTTCTCCGCTTTTTACTTCTGGAGCAGGCCACATTAAGATAAGTTCTTCGTTTGTTTTTCCTCTCGTTGTGTATGTAATCCTCGAAAAAAGCTCACGCCGAAATATCGGATGTTGTAAGTTTTTCATTTATACATTCTCATACTTTCTATTCGTTTTTTCTCACTTTACTCACTCCCTCCCTCACTTTGTAAAACTGCACCATACACCTCTATCTACCTTTTTTATTTAAACCAGTTTTACTGCAGTCGCCATCCCTTTTAGAGGTAGAGGAGACAGATATAGATGCATTATTGTTGCACAGCCATAACCACAGCGGCAAAAGCATGTTGTGCTAGACTGCAAAAAAAAAAAAAACGAGTAGAAAAGCATGGGTATCAGATAACACATGGAAATACATACATGAAAGACAAGCAGCCAAATTAGCCAAGTTGAATGTACAGATCTTGGAAAAGTTTTGGCGAAAGCAATATACAAAGATCTAGACAAAGTAAAAAGTTCAGCTAGAAGGGATAAAATAGAATACATGGACAATATGGTGAAAGAAGCAGAGAAAGCAGCAAAAACAGGAGACAGCAAAACTCTATATAACATACAAAAGAGGCTAACAGGTACTATTGCATCCAAAGACCTGTCTTCAGCAAAACTGGCACACTATTAACATCACTCCCACAGCTAAATGTCAACCTAGATGAAAATGAGGAAAAATTGGAAGAGGTGGAGAGTTTTAAATATCTTGGATCATTACTAACTAATAATGGAGATACAATGAGGGAAATTAAAAGGAGGATATCTATCACTCTTCAAAAAGTAAAACAACTGAAGAAGCTGTGGAGAGAAACAGAGAACTACAAAAATAAGATTTTTAAGGGCACACATCTTTCCCATCTCAACATATGCCTGTGAGATCTTCTTATCTTATATATCTTATATCCTTCCCGTGCCGTTAAACGTCACATAGGGCTCGCAAAGTAGTTCGCCAATTTTTCCTGTCTCCGGCGAGTCTTTCAACCTCATCAAAGGATTTTATGCCTGTTAATTTGGTGAGATCTGGGCACTTAATAAAACAGCTGAGAAACACATTAAATGGCTTTGAATGTAAATGCTACAGAAGAGTTCTTCAAATACCTTGGACACAAAAAGAACAAATATACCAATACTACAAGAACTTAATATTGAAAAGGGTTGGCTAGTAAAGAGGATTATATAGAGAAAACTTAAATATTTTGAACACATTAAACGTCATGAGAATTTAGAGAAGACCGTCTTGGAAGGGTACATAATAGGAAAAAGAAAGGAAGATCAAGGTGAAGATGGCTGCAAGACATCGTTGATAATCTGCAAATGGATGCATCAGTAGCAGGGCATCATGCAACTGAGACCTACAGGTGAGCTGTTAGGGAGGCAAAGTTCCGCAAGGGACATGCAAATGACTGACTGAGATGAAATTCTTAATCTTACATCATCCTTCCCGTGCTGCTAAATGCCACATAATGCCTTCATGGTAGTTCGCCAAGATTTCCTGTCTTTGGCGAGTTTTTCAATCTCATCAAGGGATGTTATGCCCACTGAACTGGGCTCTCTTAACAATGTCTGCTTTAGAGTTTCACATGATTGACCTCTTTTTCTTCGGCCTGTGTATTCCACTTGATAGCTTGTTTTTGGACTCTGGTTGTTTCTTCTCATGACATGACTGACATATGTCCATCTTCTTTTTCTGATCACACATGAGACAGATTGTTGTTTGCTCATCTGTCTTATCTCTGCGTTGTTCTTGTATTCGTTCCTTAGGCATTTATTTTCAAAAGAGTCTAATTTCTTGTCTATTTAGTTGTTTTCCAGCTTTCACATGCATAAATGTGTGTTGTTAAGATCTTCCTCTGGCATTGATCCTAGACACACTCTCCTCTGTTTTTTACTTCTGGAGCAGGCCACATTAAGATAAGTTCTTCGTTTTTTGTTGTTGTTGTCTCGTTGTGTATGTAATCCTCGAAAAAAGACTCACGCCGAAATATCGGATGTTGTATGTTTTTCATATATATATATATATATATATAAATTATTATTGTTATACTGTATTATATTATTGCCTGCCTTATATTATATTATACTGTATTATAAATTTATATAAATAAATATTTAGATAAACAGTGGATATTACATTTTAATTGAATAATCTTGACTTGGTTTTTGTGCTTATAACTTTTGACTGCCATATGTTCTCAAGATTCTTGAAGGTCATTGCTGCTTTTGCAATTTGAATTCTAACTTCCTTTCTGGTGCCACCATCCTGGTCTATGTAGCTGCAGAGATATGCAAATTGGTTTACTTCTTCAACAGCTGTTCCTTCTATGTATATTTTTCCTTCTTGGTTAATGAGAAGTTTCATTATTTTCGCATTTTGCTTGTTAATTTCAAGCCCTATTTTCCTAGCCATTGAAGACAGGGTATCTGTTTTTTTCTTGCATTGATTTCACATTGTCACTGATAAGAGTTATGTCATCAGCAAAATCAAGATCTTATAGTTGGGTCTCATGTACCCAAGTCAATACCTGTGTTACCGGTGCAGCATTTTTTCATTATGAAGTCTATGGAAATTCCAAAAACAAGGGAGATGGTATACATCCTTGTTTCACGCCTGTTTCAATCTGGAACCATTCACTCATTCCTTCTTCTGTGTTGACTGCACAGACATATCCATTGTAGATGTCCCTAATGATGTTGATAATCTTAGATATATATTCTTAAAATTCTCCACAATGAATCCCTGTGCATGCTATCAAATGCCTTTTTAAAGTCTATGAAGTTCAGGATTAATGGTTTTTGCTTTTCAATATGCATATCCTCCAATTTTTATGCCTGGTTCTGTGATGATTGTTCTTAGAATATTCTCGCTATACAGAGAAAAAAGGTCTGGAGATAGTATACATCCTTGTCGCACTCTTTGTTTTATAGGTTGATATTTTCCAGTTCTATTTTCAACTCGAACTGCTGATTCTTGCTGCCAATATAGATGTTTTACAATCCTCAGGTCTTTGCCGTCTATATTGATGTCTTCAAGCATTTTAATAATTTCATTATGTTTCACCTTGTCAAATGCCTTGATGTAATCAATGAAGCATAAGTAGAGATCTTTCTGTACTTCTAAAGCTCTTTCTGTTAGTGTTCGTAAAGCATAAAATGAAAAGAAATGCCTAAGGAAAATACTTTGCTTCAAGTTAAACGAATTCAAGAACAATGCAGAGATAAGATAGATGACTGAACAACAATCAGTCTCATGGGTGATCAGGAAAAGGAGATGGATATATATTTGTCACGTGATGTGAAGAAACAGTCAGAGAATCCCAAAACAAGCTATCAAGTGGAACACAGCAGGTCAAAGAAAAAGAGGCAGACCGCGTGAAACACTAAAGAGGACATTGTTAAGAGATCCCAAATTCATACATTCATTTGCATGTCCCTTGCAGAACTTTGCCTCCCAAACAGCACTCCTGTAGGCCTCTCGGTTGTGAGCAAGATGGCCTGCTGCTGCTGCGTCCATTTGCAGATCGTCGACGATTTCTTGCAGCCATCTTCGTTTTGGTGTTCCTCTTTTTCTTTTTCCCATTATGTATCCTTCCAATACGGTCTTCTCTAAGTTATCATGACGTTTAATGTGTCCAAAATATTTAAGTGTTCTCTCTTTAACCCTCTTTACTAGCCAGATGCCAAATTAATAGGCATAAAATCCATTGATGAGGTTGAAAAGCTCAGTGAAAACAGGAAAAATTGGCGAACTGCCTTGCAAGCCCTATGTGACGTTTAACAGCACCGGAAGGATATAAGATATAAGATAAGAATAACTTCAGATGTGAGTTTGTTGTGGCTTGTGTGGTGTCTGAAGATGTGAGCTTGGTGTGGCTTATGTGGTATCTGAGTTTGGTGTGGTTTATGTGAAGATGTTAGCTTGTGTGAATTTGTTGTGACTTGTGTGGTTGTCTGAAGATGTTAGCTTGTGTGAATTTGTTGTGACTTGTGTAGTGTCTGAAGATGAGTTTGTTGTGGGTGTATGAGACAGATTACCTACTGTGTTACTGGGCATATAAGACAGATTACCCACTGTGTGACTGGGTGTATGAGACAGATTACCCACCATGTTACTGGGTGTATAAGACAGATTACCCACCATGTTACTAGGTGTATAAGACAGATTACCCACCATGTTACTGGGTGTATAAGACAGATTACCCATCATGTGACTGGGTGGTATGAGACAGATTACCCACCATGTGATTGGGTGATATGAGACAGATTACCCACCATGTGATTGGGTGATATGAGACAGATTACCAACTGTGTGATTGGGTGATATGAGACAGATTACCAACTGTGTGATTGGGTGGTATGAGACAGATTACCAACTGTGTGATTGGGTGGTATGAGACAGATTACTCACCATGTGATTGGGTGGTATGAGACAGATTACCAAGTGTGTGATTGGGTGGTATGAGACAGATTACCCACTGTGTGATTGGGTGGTATGAGACAGATTACCCACAATGTGATTGGGTGGTATGAGACAGATTACCTACAATGTGATTGGGTGGTATGAGACAGATTACCCACCATGTTACTGGTTGTCTTTGATTTTTTACTTTTCCAATTCCCGGGTTTATGAGTTTTTACTCTTTTTCCCTTGTGTCAGATAATGAAACATACAGGTCCTCTTAAGCTGTTCTACATCTCCATACAGAATGTTTGTGATTGAGGAGTTTATTGGTTGTTTTGATGGTCCTTCAATGCACTGCAGTCCAGCAGTTGTTTGTTGCAGTGCATGCAGTATGGTGTGTGGTCAGCGGTCACTCTGTGTAAGTGCTTATTGAGGGTGATGTGTCCTGTTCTCAATCTGAAAATTGTGTGTTTGTCTCTACGACATGAGCTGTTGATGTGGTCTCCAGAGTTAGGCTTTGGCAGGTGTGCATATAGGGATCTTCCAGTTGGATTATTGGCCCAGCTGTCCATCCACTGCTGCTTGCAGTTGTTGTGTATGTGTTTAGCTGTTCTCATGTTGGCGGAGATGTGGGGCTGTGACATGGTGGCTCCACTCTTTGCCAGTCTGTAAACATGTTCATTTCCTATGATATCTATGTGCCCTGGTATACACTGTAGGGTGGTCTTGATGTCATAGGGGATGAATTGGTTTACTGCACTGAGTATGTCAGTTGTAATGTGATCAGCTGATTATGTCCAGTTTTCAACGGCCTGGAGAGCAGACTGGGAGTCTGAGAAAATAACAAGGTTTTTTGGGTGGGAGGCACTGTTGTATTTCATAGTGATGGCTGCCAAGGCTGCTAATATTGCCTGCATCTCTGCATCATAATTGGAGCTGCGAGATCCACAAGGGGCAGAAATGTGGCTTGTTGTCTGGAAACATTTATGAGTATACCCCATATCCTGAATTGTCTGTTTCCATGAATGCTGACCCATCAGTGTATGCATGGATCCATTCTTTGGGATAGGATTCTATGGTCTCCAGTGCACACAGCCTTAGGGTGTTGGGATCTGATGATTTGTTCGCTAATTTGTTCTTGAGTCTGGTGTTAGTTTGAGGAAGTGTATAGTTTGTGTTTGGTGGGATGTCTGGTACTTTTGTAAGTTCTTCTCTGTCTTCAGGGAGTTTGTGTCTTGTGTTTAACTGTTCTGCTATGTGCACTGAAATTTTCAGTTACAGTCTATTATTATGCTTCCATTTATCAGCCACTATTCTGTTGGGATTGTCTGGGGGCATGTGTTTATATCTTTCTACTGCCTCAGTGGTTGACTTTTTCGTGTCTTATATATAATGGCTCTGTTTGCATCAATTTCACATGCAGCTGTGGGTGTTGATCTCACTACCCCACAGATGAAATGAATGATTTGGTTCTGGATTCGGTCTACTTGTGTACAAGAGCTCTTTGATGCTGTGACCTGTAGGGGGAGGTTGTAGTCTATTATAGATCTAACATATCCTGTGTACAAAAACTTTGTCAGCTCCCCAGGATGTACTTACAAGTTGCTTGAGTAAGTAGTCTTTTGGATGCTTTTCTGCCATAAACTCTTTAAAATTCAATTTTCTGTCTAGTTTCACACCAAGGTATGTTGGATTCTTTCTTTAATGATTTGAGCACAGTGTTACTGGGTGTATGAGACAGATTTACCCACCATGTTACTGGGTGTATGAGACAGATTTACCCACCATGTTACTCGGTGTATGAGACAGATTTACCCACCGTGTTACTGGGTGTATGAGACAGATTTACCCACCGTGTTACTGGGTGTATGAGACAGATTTACCCACCGTGTTACTGGGTGTATGAGACAGATTTACCCACCATGTTACTGGGTGTATGAGACAGATTTACCCACCATGTTACTGGGTGTATGAGACAGATTTACCCACCATGTTACTGGGTGTATGAGACAGATTACCCACCGTGTTACTGGGTGTATGAGACAGATTACCCACCGTGTTACTGGGTGTATGAGACAGATTACCCACCGTGTTACTGGGTGTATGAGACAGATTACCCACCATGTTACTGGGTATATGAGACAGATTATCCACCATGTTACTGGGTGTATGAGACAGATTACCCACCATGTTACTGGGTGTATAAGACAGATTACCCACCATGTTACTGGGTGTATAAGACAGATTACCCACCGTGTTACTGGGTGTATAAGACAGATTACCCACCATGTTACTGGGTGTATAAGACAGATTACCCACCATGTTACTGGGTGTATAAGACAGATTACCCACCGTGTTACTGGGTGTATGAGACAGAATGAGTGCATGTTAAGTTGATCAAATCTGCCACACAAAACAAAACTGCACAAAACAGAATTTTGTTGATTTCATTTATTTACCACCAGTTTGCAGAAGGGGTGAGCTGTGGGGGATGGGAAGGAATATCACATTGTTCTGTGACTAGTCCACTCACAGATAAAACACATCCTCTCTATCTACAATGTCACTAAAACAAAACTCAAACATCCTCTCTATCTACAACACCACTAAACAAAACTCGAGCAATATTATAAATAACCAGAGATATGGCTGGCTTCAGTGTTTGTAATGTAGGGATGATTTTTAAAAAAAAACAGCTTTTATCAATTATAATTTGAACAAGAAAACTGTTTGACACTGCACAGACTCATTCACTGGTACCATCAAATACTTGAGATTATGTAAACTTTTCTTTACATATAAAGAATTCCTAAAGAATCTGATCTGTGAGGGAAGGAGCAGAGCTAAAACACGAAGGAAGGAAAAGTATTAACAGAATCCATAAAATAATATCAACATGAAGGACTTTAAGATATTAATAGAAGGTTTTTTTTTGTATGAATATAACACACAAGTGGCCAGCAAGTTTTTTTTAAAAACTTTTTGCTGGGAAAAAAAAAGTGGAAGGGTGGACAAATGTAGAACAGCTGCTAAAATTGATTTAAAAAACTGTCATACAATCAGCTGCACAGAAAAATGCTAATATATCTGTGTGGTGTAGTTACCCTTTAATAATATTATGACTTTCAGAAAACACAGCTTACAATTATTAATTATGTCTGTAAAAACTTTCCAGGTCCTCGCTGAAGTCAAGGTTTATAAATATTTTGTAGCGGAAAACTTGCCTAGAAAGGAAGATGGAGATTCAGTGCTTGAAAATACTACTGTCTCTACAAACACAAGTTTGCCAGTTTGCATTCTTCTCATGAAAAACAGAACAGTTTTGACCAATCTCTTTAAAAACTTAGGCTTGCCATGTTTCTTAATGTAAAAGAAATGTCCACACTAAAACAATGCCATAGATTCTAACTAATATATGCTCTCAAACACATATATACACATTTACATACATATTGACATTTATATGTCAATAAAATGAGATCATAATGTGGAGAGAAAAAGATGAAAGCAAATATACATATATATATATGTGGCATTTTTTTATGAATAATTTTGAATAGTACTTTCCTCGAATTGTTGAAAATTATTTGCCTTCATATTTCCCTTCAACATAATCTTTATTTCAGAAGTGCCTTCCACATTTTAGAATGTTAAAGAAAGTCACAATCTTGTACCATATCTAGAGCAACAAAGTTGCTTCTGCTTCTTGCCAAAATCTTTTGATATTTTCTTCCTCTTTAAGCTGCTTAACATCATGGACTTACTCTCCTGTTATGCTGTTTCTGAATGAAAATTTTCACATGTGCCAGGCAAAATTCTCAGAATGAGAGAAATGTAACAGATGCATGGAGGATTTCACAGTAACCTAATATGCTGAAATTGCTAAGTACAAACTGAATCTTGTGTGTTTGTTTTTTCTTCTAATACAAAAATTAAACCAAACCTGGCCTGACAGCAAACAAAAGTAAAGTGAGTCCAGGGAACACAGTTAAACCAGTTCACCATCCCTGAGATGAGTACAAATTTAATCAGACAACAGTCACACAAATTTAACTAGTCAAGTCAGTAGCAATGAGTAATATAGGTTAACTCTTTCCGTGCTGATTGGCAAAATTTTACTACTTCCGGTTTATCCGTTGAGTACCGTTTAGTAAACTTTTACCACTTTTTCGTGTCTAAAAAGATGGTGTGATTTTTTAATTGTACATGTTTTATTTGCGCCTGCCTGGTGACCTTTCATAGTTCCATCCAAAGTGTGCCTAACAACTGAGTGAAAATAGGTCTTTCTTTGGAGAAATTTCAATATTTTATGTGATTTCTGAGGCATACAGACAAGCCCTACGACCAGACCACTGTTCGTGAATGTGCCCCAAGTAGATTTTGACCTATAAAAGAGACTGAAGAAGCAGTTAGAAGGTTATTTCAGACATTATTGTACTGACTTTGCAACATACTATCACACGACGAGATCAGATGAAGCTACAGGTCAATCTAGATATCACCGATGGTAGATCTAGACCTACCCAATGGTAAGTAGGACACAATTATGAGCTAAAATCATCACACTACTTCTTTTTTCCTAAAAAACTCTTCATTTACAGCTATTTTGATGCATAATATATATATATATATATATCTTTTATCGTTTAAATACTTTGTTGTTTCAGTTTTACAACTAGCAATAAAAAGAAGGAATCTTTTATGAAACTGAAACAGATCAAGACCTAGTCTGCAGTAACGGAGTCACTGAAAGCCCCAACAAATTCAGTTCAACACTTGCCTTCCTTGAGAAAGACCCGCGCGTTTAATTTGGCATCCAACTGAACAACCACGTTTCTTCCTGTGGCACGGAAAGAGTTAAATTAGTTAAGCCAGTAGCAATGAGTAATTTAGGTTAAATTAGTCAAGTCACTAGCAATGAGTAATTTAGGTTAAATTAGTCAAGTCACTAGCAATGAGTAATTTAGGTTAAATTAGTCAAGTCACTAGCAATGAGTAATTTAGGTTAAATTAATCAAGTCAGTAGCAATCAGTAAGATATGTTAAACTTGTCAGTCAAGTCAGTAGCAATGAGTACTATAGGTTAAACTAGTCAAGTCAGTAGCAATGAGTAATACAGGTTGAATTAATCAAGTTAGCAGCAATCAGTAAGATATGTTAAACTTGTCAGTCAAGTCTACAGCAGACAGTAACACAGATTAAACCCGTCATGTCAAATGCAACCGCTAACACAAGTTAAACTTGCCATGTCAAATGACAGTCTGTATTTCCCAGGTATGCAATACTAGCACAGATGACTTTTGTCAAATACATGCACAGAGCAATATCTGAATGTGTTGAATACATTAAACTGGATTTCATGAAACACTCCTACGCTGAAAATTCACAGCACTCAAACATTTCTTCCCAACAACAAATATCTGCTACAGGTTCCTGAAGTATATACACATTTATCACACATAATGCCATAGTGGATTCATACATCTCTCTGTGACACACATGTAAATACTCAACAAATGATGCCACACCTGCATAAACTGGCTCTGAGAAAACAAAATGCACAAGCAAACAAAATGATATGTCAACAAATGAGGTTCACTAAATCCAAAGAATACTTTATCATAAGGTTTCTATGTACATGGACATAAGGTCGACTCTCATAAAGAACACTTTCTGTTTTAAAACAGTTGATACATCAGCACAATCTGAAACTCTGTGAACAAGTCATACTGGTTTCAGAAATTCTTTACTTATGTTTCAAAGCTGTGTCTTCACATGCTCTGATGTCAAGACAACCATCTTTCCTTATACTTCATGTCCCTTTTAAGTTTCTTCTTTCTCTTTTATTTTATAAAGAAATCTCAGCAAAAAAAGATCAAAGCAGGAAATTTTCAGCATTAAATAACAAAAAATGTCTGGACATTTTGTGCATTTTCTGAGTGTTTTATCTCAAAGCAATGAGATTCTCTTCCTTGTCACTGTGGTAAACAGACATACTGTGGTTTATGTACACATGCAGGCTGATCTGTACACATACAAGCTATCACAGAAAGATTGTGTCATTACATGAATTATTTTCATCCATGAACTGTCCATATAAACAAAGGTTTAAAATAGAACATTGGTTAACAATATTTGACAGCACAAACTTGTAACTTGGCCACCTGAGTTTCAGCACAAGATTATGCTCAGACTTGTTTGAGTATTAATGACTGGCTCTGATGTCGTTTATGTTGTGCTGGCACAACAGAACAAATGACTATTGTTTTTCACCTGCCACGTGGTCAAGCAGCGTAAATCCAGTGGCAAAGATATAGATAGCCAAGGTTTAGTTCTTCACAAAAGTTGGCATCATTTTTTATGAAAGTCTCTATGATGACTGACTGTCTGGCTGTTCATGTGTGAAGTGTTGGACTTGCTGTTAACAGATTGTTGGTTCAAGGAGGGCAAGTGTTGAACTGAATTTGTTGTGGTTTTCAATGACTCTGTTGCTGCAGACTGAGTTGAAATAGACGGTAACTGTGCTGAAGATGTTGGTGACTGTACTGTCGGCAATGTCACCGTTGCTTGAACTTGTATTACTGACTGCTCACTCTCCACGCTGCTCTGACTGTGAGTTTCTGCATCCTCCTCAACACTGAAGTGGAACTTGTCCTCATCATCCTCTGGCTTGCTGCTGCAGAAACTGGAGCAGGGAGAGATTGGGATTGAGGAGTGGTACCAATCACGGTTGTCTTCCAGAGTATCAAGAATTTCTTGAGCATCGGGGTAAACAAGATCAGCCCAAGTCTCCCACAGCGGGTGGACAATGTAGTCAATGAACCCAACCTGTTGACAACATGAAAGGACAATGTAAGAAAAATGAAACACACAAGAATTTGTCTATTTTATAGTGGAGATTAACTGATAGAATTATTTAAAATATGAAAGACAAACATAAATAAAGATAAATATGCATTTTCCAGTCACACAAGTTCAAAGGTCCATGATATTTGAAGACCTCTTCTGTAGACATGGACATAAAAAAGAAAAAATATATCCATACTACAAGAACTTAATATTCAAGATGGTTGGCTAGTAAAGAGGATTAAAGAGAGAAAACTTAAATATTTTGGATATATTAAATGTCATGATAATTTAGAGAAGACCATCTTGGAAGGGTACTTAATGGGAAAAAGAAAGAGAGGAAGACCAAGGCGAAGATGGCTGCAAGATGTTGATAATCTGCAAATGGATGTATCAGCAGCAGGGCATCTTGCTTACAACTGAGAGGCCTACAGGAGAGCTGTTAGGGAAGCAAAGTTCTACAAGGGACATGCAAATGACTGAAGTTCAAAGGTGAGCTAAATTTGCACAGAGCAAGCCGGACAGCAATTACCTGTGATTTTTCTATTGTTGCTGTATGCCTGTCACACATGGGACTGATGTCCAGACCCTGCTGTCTCTCTAGGTCTCCCTGTCTGAAGAATTCTCCCATCACACGGTCTACCCACATCTTGTAGATCTCCAATGGTTTGGTTGGGTTACTCAGATCTGAGCAGTGGACCATGTTTTGCAATACCTGCAGGGAATATGATTCAAACTTAGTTGAAATGTTCATTCTGTGAGTAAAGTGAAATACACTTTTCATTTATATACCTTTGTAATCATATTATAATATAAGTGTTGTAGTTAGAAAAGTTTTATATGGTCATGAAGATAATTCTCTCTCTCTGAACCTTAAGTGCCTAGGGCACATGGGGCTTCCGCAAGGGTTTTCCACAAATGCCTGTCCTTTGCCTTTTTTTCTGCTCTTGCCCAGGTGAGCCCTCTATTGCTCAACATCCTTTCTGTTGTTCTTCTCCATGTCTCTTTTGGTCTACCCTTACTTCTGCTCCCCTGTGGTGTCCATCTTAGTGCTATTTTTGGTAGTGAGTTGTCAGTCATTCGGAGCACATATAATATAAAATAATTCTACTCTCAGACAAAATTTTAAGAAATGTGCTAGCGTAGTGGTTGGAGCATTCGTCAGAATGGTTGAGGGTTCAAATCTCCAGCTGAGCGGGATTTTTTTTTCCGACCAATATGGCCTCAAAGTCAACCCAGCCTCATAAAATGGGCACCAGAGAAAATCTGGGAAGAAAAGGCAGCGAGGAAAGGAACTGACCACCCTACCTCATACACTGATGGCCCAGCATAGTAAGGTCTCTAATGCTTCATCCCCTATGGCGTTTGCTATGGGACTATCCTTATCTTTGCAATATGAAGTAAACACTCAGTGGACCCTTTAGATTCTTGAAAAAGGTAATTTCACTCTAAAACATTTGAAACACATGGAAGGGGAATAATCTTACCTGTATTCTGTCCTGATAGTTGTCCAACAGCAAAACTCCTGAACCAGCCACCTTCTTTGTTTCCACCATTGTTTTCAAGTCAGCCAGCAAGGTCATGTGCTTGGACATGTCTGTCGCCAGAACCTGGCAATGATAAAATAAGACTGTTACAGCGGCCGATATTTCTTATCTTCATCTAGTAGGTCTTACACCCAACTGATAGTTGCTACCTCCAAAAATTTAATTTAGCAGATGTAATAATCATGAGATATAAACTGTGTCAATTTCATAAAAGATTCCTTCTTTTTTATTGCTAGTTATTCCAAGAAATACAAACAAGGAATATTCTGCCTGCAATAAGGCAGAATGCAGCTTACCATGTCAATAACCATCTTTCTCAAAGACTGTCTCTGTTTTTTGCTGAGGTTGGCCAGAATATCGCAGTTCTCCTCTTGTAAAAGCTTGAATGCCACAGCCAAATGATGGTTTTCTAACACGGACTCATCGTTGTACATTAGCGCCAGCTCTGAACCTGAGGACAAAAAGGAAAAAAAAAAAAATGTTAATGAGATAACCTGGCACAAACTCAGATTAAAAGTTTACATTTTGTTATCATAAGTTATAATGACAGAAAAAGTCTAAAACAGCAGATGTCAAATATGTCAGTTTTTGTATTTACTTTGTAAAAATATTTACTATAAAAATATTGGAAAACAAAATATTTGACAAGCTTCAAAAGACGAAACAGGTCGACCATGTGAAACTCTAAAAGACATTGTTAAGAGAGGCCAGATTAGTAGGCATAAAATCCCTTGATGAGGTTGAAAAGGTCGCGGAAAACAGGAAAATTAGGCAAACTACCATGCACATAGGATATAAGATGTAAGAAGACATGCTTGTAGATGTGATGACTTACTTGTGTTGATGAGGTACTGGTTTGTGAGCCCTGGGTGGTCGACGTCATGGATGGCGCAGGAGAAAATTGCGGCCAAGATCTCCAGGTCTGTAAACACATTCTGTTAAGGAAAAGAGAGATATTCAACATTAGGTGGGTAGCGAAATGGAATTTAAGTGCACAGTTAAGAGTCACCTTCAGGATATTATATAAATATAGTGCAGGGAGTTTAAGAAAACAACACTGAATTGAGATACTTTGTCTATTGACATTCTGCCAAATGAAACCAGCGCAAAAAGAATGCCACCCACTCTCTTCTTGTCACTCGATCACTGAAGCATGACTGGATGATAGATTCTTTATCTGACTGTTGTTGAAGTACTGCACAAGCAAGAACCTTACTTATGAAGTCATGCATAAATTATCTCGATGTAACAATAGCAAGTACGAACTAAGTTGTTTGAATGAAAACCGCAGACATTTTAATAATTTCCGGCATGTCAGTCGAAATAGAAAGAAGGAGAGGGGGCGGGGAAAATCTGTGGACAGCGCGCAAAGAGAAGAAAGCAGCCTAGCTTGTCTGAGGTCTGATTTTTGTTTTAGAATAAACTTTTGTTTGGTTTGTTTTAAAGAAGCAGCGGGCGCAGTTGGACAAAAATATTACTCCGTAAAAATCTCCGTGTAGGGAGCTTAGATTTTCTCCAGATTGAAAACAGTCGGAATTCTGTTAAATGTTGACGAAGATTTGCTTTGTAGAATATTCTCACTGCGGCCAACGTGGTAAAAGTACAATGAAAATCTTCAGTCCGCAATCTTTCCAGCTAAAAGTGTGGACGTAAAAATAGGCAAAGTTTCATTTATATATTTACTTATTCTTTTAGTCAACTACAACAAACATGGGCTGGGGTGGAGATGAGAACTAGATAGTACGTTCCTGGTGTGTGTGCCAGCAAAACTGGATACTGTTGACATTCACGAGAGAACTCGGCAGCCCCCAATCAAGTACCGGCTGTTTCTCATGAAGTTTGTTTGTTTCATTAAAAAAAAAAAACAACATAGGACCGTAGCACAAATTAGAAACTGGAGATCGACAATACTAAATCAACATGCAAGGAACTGTGTGAGAAAAGATCAGTTTTGGAAATGCCACGACTTCGACTCAACAAATATTTGTGCTAGTTAAGACGAACGCTTTTGCGTGATGGCTGACAAGTTGCGTGGGCGTTAAGCAGTAAATATTATTTTTTAAAATTTCATTATCATCATGTGTCTTGCTTGTAGCGTGTGGGCAATCTCAGTCTTTGATGTTTTATATCAGTCCTTTAAAGAGTTTTTTTTTAATATTCAGTCAAGCACACATCAAGGACATGATAAATCATTACAGAAAAACGCCAGTTTTTATTTGTATTTCCTGGTACACAGTTTATATGAAATAATCAAGCATGTAACAAAGCTCCTGGGGGTCAAACGGAGGTCATGAGGATTTAATGAATGTGTCTTGTTGAGAAAAATCGCGTACATAGGTAGGTCTGAGTGGCGAAGCAGTTAGTGCACTAGTCTCTCATGGCGAAGGTCGGGGGTTCGAATCCGACCGAAGGCGCCCCAGTCACCCAGCGTAGAATTGGGTGGGTACCCAACTTCTTCTGGAGTTAGGCAAGCTAAGACGGCCAGGCATGATGCTGACCATATCACTCTCTAGTGTGCCGACAGGTCAAGGAAAATATGGGCGCTAATAGCATATTCCTAAGGTGTAACAGGGTTATCTTTACCTTTCTTTAAAATTTGATATGTAAAAATGATCCAACACGATAATAATTCTAGGGTCAAAGACAAGACAAAAGGACATCAATATCTGATATCAAGCAACCGAAATATCGGCTTCAAGAAGGGGAGAAACTATCCAGGTCACAGAGTTTCAAGGTCAGTCGGGTCAAGATGCCATGTTTTGTTGTGAGAACTGGAATAATCACTTGATTTAAAAAGAAATATATAATCATTCATACGCTCAACAAGATCATGCTGTGTGATGGCAGCAGAAGACTAACTTAAACTTTCATGCTGTGGCAGGTAAGACAGCCTCAAGCGGCGACAGTTGCCTGGGAGGACAGCAGTAACAAGACGGGACAGCCATGGGGAGACGGGACCTGGCATGAGTGTCTCAGTTTCTTGTATGTATATCTGAATGTCATTTTCCATTTGTTGACAGAAAGGTTAGAAGGTATGTTAGAACGCGCACGTATGTTCCAGGGAAAAAAAATGAAAGAAAAAGTGGGCAAGAGGATGCAGACAACATTCATTAAGATCAGTCACGATGTTTGGTAACATAATCTGGCCAGTGACGTCATCATGCGAGACCGTCCGACATACCACTGATATCACCACGTCTTCCCCAGAAAGGATATTAACAATCCTACCTGCTCTGAAGGGGAACGCCTTTACGTATAACAACAACAACAAAACGTCTAAACGATGTGGTACTGGAAATTTTATATTGGACAGAGAGAGAAGTTACTGGATGGGCCGTCAGTGTGGCTAGGAAGAAAGTCACCGGCAGATCTCATAATCAAGTCTAAAGACAGGGAATTGTGGAGAGAAATGATCGTCTACGCCACGCGGCACGGCACTTGATATATGTGTGTGTTTTTGTTGTTGTTGTTGTTTGTCATGTATATCAATATGACTAAGAAAGTAATTTATTTTTCTAACTTGTCAAGCCTGGGCAAGGGCTTAGCTTCCAGCTACAGAAAGCATCACGCAAGAAGCACACACTAATTTCATGTCCAATCAAGCGAGAAATTGATTCACAAAGCTTAAAAATAGATAACAATCGATTACAAAACTCTCAACTGAAAGGTAAGCCAGGTTTCATAAGTGAGACAAGATAGTATTTCGCAACACGCATTCAAATGCCACGCCAAAATAAAGTGTTCTGTCCAAACATAAATGTTACATTCCCACCTGGCATTTAATTCTAACATTTTTTTTAATGAGGAAAAAGTCGAAGGAAGACCTTGTGGCATTACCATCTTGTAGAAAACTGATAAACGTGTTACAAAAACTGAACTATCGAATGTTTGAAATACGCGACCACGTGATCTTCCCTCCCCCGCAGGCCAGCGAAAATGGCGTTATGGGAAAAAAGAGAGGATAAGTGAAATGTGTCACATCTTTGCCAGGCATTCTCTACAAAAATCTAGCTTGCCCGAAAGCTTGACAAGTCAACGAGTATGTTTTATTCCAAATTTCGCCATCAGAAACTTTCTTTACCAATAACCGCGTGTTTCAAGGGCCCCCACTGTCAAACAGGACACAGAAAACATCCCCACCCCAGGTGTTTGATTGGGGAGGGTGAGTGAAGGAGGTAAGGGGGATGGGGTGGGAGAGACAAGGGGGAGTTTTTTTTATGATAAATTTGCAGTTATTTCTAAGACTCGTTTCACTTAAGTTCAGGTTTGCATCTGGTTATATATAAAGTTTAGGCTTTCATCTGGTTATATAAAGTTTAGAAAACAGAACTAGGTAACTGGATCGGGAACGCAAGACCTGTTACGTACGTGACTTAAAGCACGGGCCAAAGTGAAAGTAAAGTAGAGGTCCTAAGTTGTCAGGGAACTGAAATCTGTTCGCTTTTGTCACACTTCCAGCTGGAAAAGGGGGTGGGAGGGCGCACAAACAAAGGGTGGGGTTGGGAGAGAAGATATTTCACGGAGAAAAAAAAAGAGGAAGATGTATCGTGTTATATTGGGTCACATTAGTCACCGAATACTTCAACGCCATACCTTCATTAGAAGGTCAAATAACAAAGGTAGCACTGTTGTATAAACTACCAAGAAGCGAAAACTATAATTCGTAAGCAGTGCAGATCTGAATGGAAAAAGCAACAGAAATATAACAACGAACCAGATCCAATACACCAACTACAAAGACATCAGCAAACCATCCTCTTCCGCCTAAGGACAGGGCACTGCAGACTACTAAGCCACCTAGATCGATTTAAAATGTCTCACACAGACGAATGTTCATGTGGCAGTGGAGTCCAGACTCCAGAACATATCCTTCAAGAGTGCCCAAACCATGCAGACCTGAGGCGTGAGACATGGCCAGAAGACACAAACTTGGGGCAAAAGTTTTGGGGCTCCTATCAGGATCTGGAGAGGACTGTGGGCTTTGCCATGTCAACAGGGATCAAGATCTGATGTGACTAACAACCTCGAACGCAGAAGAAGAAGAAGAGAAAGCAGTGATGTACAGTCAGACCTCGAAACAAATCATGAACGGAGTACTTTCTTATGTAAGTGAAAGAAAAATTGCAAGAGAATTAGTTGAATCCAGGTACTAGTACTTTTATCTGGTTATATAAAGCTGTCCTATTTTATATAAAGTTATATAAAGTTGTCCTTTTACCGTGCGAAAGCCTCGTTGTTTCCTGTTCGTTGAAATATTCACTAGAAGGTCAGTGCCAGTCCTCTGAGACTATGTCACGTGATATTTATTATGTGGATAAACATGTGCTTACAAAGAAATATCCACGACTGATAACAGTAGAACAAGGTGACCGTAAGTTGATTATGTTTAATATCTATCTGAGCACATCGTTATAGCTTTGCAGGGTATCTAAGTATATATTATCTGACGTTTGAGCACATCGTTATAGCTATGCGGGGTATCTAAGTATATATTATCTGACGTTTGAGTACATCGTTATAGCTATGCGGGGTATCTAAGTAAGATAAAGAACTCACCTCAAGGGCGGTGGCAGACAGCAGCACGTGAGTAGACTGTGTGACATCAGCTGCGTGGATGGCGTTGTGGTAGGGCGTGTCTCGGTGGTAGTGATCTTCCACGTGCATCAGGTAAGTTACCAGGGTGTGGGGGGCGATCTTAAACGTCTTCATTAAGTCTCGGTCCTGAGTAAATAAGTTTATAGTTTTTGTTCATCTTCTGTATGACAAGTCAAGTCATGATGATGATGATGATAAATACGAGATTTCTTTATGTGAACATCAAGCGGATTGTGAACATACCTGAAATATCGTGTACGTCACGCATGTCAAAGGTCTGTTGTTGGAGTATTCATTGATTTTGAACATGTCAACTCCCCATTTGTCGATGTCGTTGAGAATCTGGAGAAACAATGACAATTTTTTAGTATAAAGAGTTTTACTATGTTTAACATATACGAAAGTGTGATCTAAAAATTCTTAAATTCATCATAATGCTGAAAAAAAAACAAACCCTGCCAGCAGAGGGCGTATTAGAATTACTTGAATGAAATCACAGTGCGGTTTTTGGTGGTAGAAGTGAACGAAGAAGAAGAAGAAGACTTGAATGAAAATAAAACAAGCATAGAAGGAAACAAAGCACGAGATTGTTGTCATACTGGCAAACTTACTTTCGTGAGCTCTTCTTTGTGTGGTGTTTCAACTCCGTGAGGGGGGACAATACCAGTGAAGCTGTTGGCGTGTTTGAGTTTCCTTAATCCAGAAATCTGGCACATGGGTCTGGTTTTCTCAGGTGACCTTTCCCTGACATTGTGATCCACGTGGTCAACTTTGAGGGTTGGCAAATCTAGCTCTTGCTGTTTGTCTGAAATACACGAGATAGGAATAATAATTTATAGGCAGGTGACACTTGAAAGGATTAATTAATTAATCAAATTAATGCAAAATGAAAGATGAAAAATATGAGGGCTACCGCAAATCAAGGGACATAACCATATATATATATATATATATATATATATATATATATATATATATATATATATATGCTCCCACTAGTGAGAAAGTATATGGCATTTTTTAAAATTAGTATTTCTCTCTCTCTCTCTCTCTCTCTCTCTCTCTCTCTCTCTCTGTCTGTCTCTCTCTCGCACAGAGAAAACAAGGTCAACAAAATCTATTAAGACTAAATTTTAATGCCTGAATGCAAAAAGGTCAACTGAAGAGCTCACAATAACTGGCAGTGTGATATGAGACCACTCGTCTGCGTCAACAAAGTTATTCAGCAAGAGCTGTACATCCGATGGATGTGGATAAAGAGCTGTAAATCCGATGGATTTGGATAAAGAGCTGTACATCCCTTGGACATGGATAAAGAGCTGTACATCCCTTGGACGTGGATAAAGAGCTGTACATCCGCTAGATGTGGATAACGAGCTGTTTATTCGCTGGACGTGGATAAAGAGATGTGCATCCGCTGGACGTGGATAAAGAGCAACGATTTCCTTGATGCAGAAATGTGAATGGAACGTAATCTGTCCGTCCTTGTTCCTGTACATTCTTAAAGTTCACTTCGTCGTCCTGAGCGTATTCCAACTTTGACCAAGTTGCCCGACCAGGAACATGCTCCTGACACGAGTTAGTCCACATTGTCAGAAGATCTGAACTTCAGTCTTTTAGGTCCACCACTCTGAGCAACGTCCGTGACTCAACCACAACAATCGGAAAGTGATGTCAGTGTCTGCATGTCTAGTGTCAATATCTACAAGTCTAGTATCAATGTCTACAAGTCTAGTATCAATGTCTACAAGTCTAGTGTGACTCGGCAGAGAACACCGTCAGACTTCATATTAATGAGTTGGCGCAGGTCACTAAGTACCATTAGGAAGGCGGGCCAACGTGGCAGATTTTCTATAACTTCCTTAATAAATCAGTCATGAACAACATTGTTTTGTTCTTCACAATGTCAGACTTTCCTCCTGGTGTATTGTGACCTAGTTTCTACAACTATCTGGTGCTGCTGCATGTATGAATGTCGAGTTTGATGAATGAGAGACGGGCTGCTAAATGCGAGCAAGGATACACAGTACAGCCATGTTGAATGTGCCGGAACTATTTCCGCCTGTCCCGGAGCGAATGAGAAGACCCTGACACAATGATAACGTCAAACAAGGCGAGCTCATTATTTCTTCTAGCAGAACACACAAGTCTCACAGTCTTGCTCATTAATTCGCTTATCTCGAAAAACTTGGGGCGCAAGTTTTGTTTTGTTAAGGAAGCCAAGCGAAATGTTGAAACAGATTACTTCTCCTGGAAGGCTCTCTGTATGAATTTTATTATTTATTTCTGGCATGAGAGAGAGAGAGAGAGAGAGAGAGAGAGAGAGAGAGAGAGAGAGAGGGGAGAGAGGAGAGAGAGAGCCAGTAAACATATACATCTAACGAACAGATTTTAATTTGAGAGCAAAACCTATCAAAACAACAGATATTTTCTGGAAGTCTCACAGGCTACTTAATGGTTGTGCAAGATCTTCAACAATGCTAATTTGTGTTTACATTTATTTACGACATCACTGGCTGTTTCGAAATATAATTACATAATTCTACATCGCTAATTTTTAATTTCAATTTGGAAAAGGGGGAATTGGGGGGTGGGGGGGGGAGAGGAGGAATCTGCACGGTCAGTAGCATAAATAATTGATTTTTAAAACTTCAGAAGTAATATTACAACAGGACTTTGAGAATAGAACATGAGAGTTTCTGGGCGTGTCGTTGCAAGCATGTACCACATATCAGAGCGTTTGCGTGTATGACGAGCTTGTCTGTCAACATGGCGCCCCTTTTTTTCGCGTGGGCGGACTTTATTTAAAAAAAGGGCACTAAACAGGTGAAAATGTAAACTGGAGAGAGTTGCTAGGATACCTGTTTCCACATCTCCTACAAGGTTATATTCTCATACTTTTGCTTTACCTAAACTAAAACGAGAAATATGGCCGAAAGAAATTTGTCTCGGGGGAAAAAAATGAACATTAATTTCTAGTTTTTACTACAGATGATATATTGTAATACTGGCTTCTGTACATTTGTTATTCTAGTTCTCAGCTCCAGACAAAACATCCTTGACCCTGCTGCTAGAAGGTCATGAAGCAACATCATCGTCATAAAGTTCACAGTGCTGCTTCAACAAGAAAGAGGTTTTACTCTTGGTTGTCGCCGTCATGTTGAAAGGTAATTTCATGACTGGTACACCACTGACTGCAGCACAGTTTGCCTGGACAATATGACATGCTGACAGCAAGCTTGTCTGCTTGTAGCACGGCTTAATGTGTATGTGTGTGTGTTAAACAGGTCGAGGGAGGGATCGAGTGAGGGAGAGCTCACGGTGATGAGAGAAGTGTCATACTGTGAGTGAATGTTATACTAACAAAACAGGAACAAGTGGAGACAACTGACACTCTATTTGAAAGTTATTATATAAACTACAGCTTTATTATTTTGGCGGGCTGTAAGCAAAGAAAGGCTTTCCTGTCCCCTCTTGTCTCTTTATACAGGATTTCTGCTCAGTGCCACTGTACCCCTTTTCTTCAGGTTTACTCTTGCACTTCCCGGACTTGATGCTGGTGATCACGTGACTGCTCTAGCTCTAACAACACGAATTCTCTGACCAACCAATGGAGGATATGAAAACAGATTTATATAACAACCACCCACAAAACTATATCCCCGGAAAACTAGTTCTGTGACTAGAAACAGTGACCTTGTAAATAAAAACAGCGTATCTTAGGCGTCGGATATCAAAGGGAGGCGAGCCAAAGTGAAATGCTAAACAAAAACTTGCTGTATGTGGCAGGCATTACCAAACGCAAGACACTCCTTTCAAGACAGTTTCGATCTTTGTTACTGTAAGGCAAAGCCCCCGCCGCTCTAGTCTCCCCTGACGTTTCGTTCCAGCGATAAAACCTAAGTTATAGAGAAATCTACTCGCCATTTACCTACAGACAGTTATTGCTCACTGTCGGTATGTGGATGATAAATCTACTTACCGAGGGGGCGCGCCTTAATGTAGAGCTTACAAACTGAAACATCACTATGACGCGTGGGTATAAACAGTCAACAGTCTTACACGAATGATGCCAAATGTCTTCGTCAAGACGAGAATTCTGATGATCAGAACAAATGGCGGGAAATTGCTTTAAAAGAGCCGGCAGAAAAACGTATAGACAAATGAGAAGGGGGCCCGCGGGTGGGGGCTGAGGTGTTGGGGGGGGGGGTTGTTTACATTTACAAAGATAATAGTAACACTTTTCTTTTCTTGAAGTTGGAGCCCAAATCTAGATAAGGATTAAAGCGATAGAGGACAGGAATTTGGAATAAAACGGAGGAAATGTTTCTTGTGTGTCAGATATAGCCATCTTGTTAGCTGTACCGCTGAATACAAGGATAACCACCTTGTTAGCTGTACCGCTGAATACAAGCATAACCATCTTGTTAGCTGTACCGCTGAATACAAGCATAACCATCTTGTTAGCTGTACCGCTGAATACAAGCATAACCATCTTGTTAGCTGTACCGCTGAGTACAAGCATAACCACCTTGTTAGCTGTACCGCTGAATACAAGCATAACCACCTTGTTAGCTGTACCGCTGAATACAAGGATAGCCATCTTATAAAGGGGGGGGGGGGGACTGAAAGGGGAGACTAGCGAATTCTGGAGGAAAGTTCAAAGATGAAGACGAAAAGTAAGTGCTCCATTGATATATTCACGCACTAGTAACTTGATCTGCAGCCACTCATGTGTGACGCAATTTTAGGGAAAAACGTTCTTTGGGCTTTCTTGGTTTGCTACTTCCCTCTCAGCTAAGACTGGTCTAACCACAGCATCAGGTACAACAGACTTTTTTTATAAGACCTAGTCTAAGTCGGGTACTTTGCTTCTTATAAAACTAACTCTAAAAGGTTTTTAAGCGGGCCTAAGTTGCTTCATATAAGACCCAGTGTAAGCGGACTAAGTTGGGTCATATTGGACCCAGTGTAAGCGGACTAAGTTGCTTCATATAAGACCCAGTGTAAGCGGCCTAAGGTGCTTCATATAAGACCCAGTGTAAGCGGCCTAAGGTGCTTCATATAAGACTCAGTGTAAGCGGACTAAGTTGCTTCATATAAGACCCAGTGTAAGCGACCTAAGGTGCTTCATATAAGACCCAGTGTAAGCGGACTAAGTTGGGTCATATTGGACCCAGCGTAAGCGGCATAAGTTGCTTCATATAAGACCCAGTGTAAACGGACTAAGTTGGGTCATATTGGACCCAGCGTAAGCGGCATAAGTTGCTTCACATAAGACCCAGTCAAAGCGGAAAGAACACGAGATGAACTATTTTATGGCGGAAGATTACACTGTTTTCTTCAACTAAAGAGCTCATTCAGGGCGAGTAGTTGGAGGGGGGGGGGGTCGGGGGAGAGAGAAACGCTTCGTGTTTATTTCTCATCTAATTTTAGCAGTCAAGGATAAAATTAGATTTTTTAGGCGCAACTTATCGAGGTGAGTACACAGAGATCGCCTTCATTGAAGTCTGATGGTCAGAGGAAGAAAACTGGTTTTAATGAAAGCAAAATAACAGCAAGAACAGCCGGCAGGAGGCCTCGTTCTTTCATACTGGTCTCGTATTCGCGAAACTTGGAAACCTTTATTTCAGTAATTATAGGAACTAGAAATTGAATGTTCTGTGTTAGAAGGAACTTTAATGTTAATATTTAATTTTAATTACGTCAGTCCTGTTCGATGTCTGACACGATATATAACGATTGTTCTATGTTATTTTTTTTTTTTGATGAGTCGTGTAAGAAGAGACGGTAGTTTGATGAGTCGTGTAAGAAGAGACGGTAGTTTGATGAGTCGTGTAAGAAGAGACGGTAGTTTGATGAGTCGTGTAAGAAGAGACGGTAGTTTGATGAGTCGTGTAAGAAGACCTGGTAGTTTGATGAGAAAACTGAAACGAGCGACCATCACCCGTGGGACTGGACAGCTCTGGAAGACAGTAAAAGCTCGTGAGTTCACTCTACAAAAGAAGTGTCATACAGCAGAAGTGTTGTAGTTCTTGTGTCGTGCAGGAAAAGTGTCTTCTACTGGGAAGTATACACATATAAATGCATATTCTGCTATTGAATATGCATTTATATATATATATATATATATATATATATATACTATTATGCCATTACTGTGTTATAAATAGAAAAATAATAATACGCCAAGTGCTAGAATCTAAGAATTGTAGTTACATTTCAAAGTAATGTAACAGAAAATTTATCACACATATATATATATATATATATTGGCGAACTACTTTGCGAGCCCTATGTGACGTTTAACGGCACGAGAAGGATATAAGATAAGATATATATAAAGTATACGAAATATATCCTGATTCAAATTAGCAACATGAAAAAAAAACAAAAACGTGACGCACATTCATTCAAGCGTTACAATCTAAACCACACACCAGGAATCACCACAATGGCCCCATGATCTTTGTGGACGTGGTTAGCTGTTTTCTGATTGGTTTACAACCCCAGTATGTCACTCGGAAATTCCCCATGTTTGAAAATCTAGCAGCAGACGCCAAGGGGAAGAAACTGTTAGCAGGAACTGGGGTTTTTTTTGCGTGAAGTATAGAGCACGCTATATCAAGCATATCATGTCTGTCTATTATTAAGAGCAAAAAATGAGGGGGAAAATCTAAACTGAATTGTATAAAATCATAATGAAAACATTAGACAATGAATTTGTTGCTTAAAGACAACTGTTTGTCCCAGTTTGTGTGTTATTTACGTGTCTGTAAATAACTATTACAGATATGCAAGTGTAGTAAGTAATTACTACACTTGCATTTCTGTAATAGTTATTTAGTACAATTACCTGTCTGTTATAATTATTTACTACATTTACGTATCTGTTATAGTTATCCAGTACATTTACCTGTCTGTTATTGCTATTTAGTACATACACGTGTCTGTTATGGTTATTTAGTACGCTTGCATGCCTTTTATAGTTATTTAGTACATTTACGTGTCTGTAATAGTTATTTATTACATTTCCATGTCTGTTATAGTTATTTAGTACATTTACACGTCTGCAATAGTTATTTAGTACATTCACATGTCAGTAATAGTTATTTATTACATTTACATGTTTGTTATAGTTATTTAGTACCTTTGCATGCCCTTTATAGTTATTTAGTATATTTACATGTATGTAATAGTTATTTAGCACATTTACGTGTCTGTAATAGTTATTTACTACATTTACATATCTGTTATAGTTATTTACCACATTTACGTGTCTGTTAAAGTTATTTACTAAATTTACGGTAATTATTTCGTATATTTACGCGTTTGTTACAGCTTCTATAGTTTGTGAATGGTACTCACAGTCCAGATCAGGAAAGCCTGTAGAGCTGTATTTATTGCTGTAAGCGTTGGCTGTGGTGGCCACTGACAGGATCAGAGCTTCGGTCTTCATGGCTTTTAAGACGACACCGTTTATTCTAGAGTACACCTGGTCAACGTTGTGAGACTTCATTGGGTGCAGCGTGCACACAGAAGACATCCTATAGTTCTTGTCGTCTTTAGTCATTAAGTCCTTACACAGTGACGAATGAAACAAATCCCAGGAGTCCACACAAATACACTAGACAGTCAGTGGTGCAGGAAAATCGTTGTTTATCCACGATTCAGGCATAAAATACTGAATAAATGAAAGTGTACAAGTTTTCTTGTACAAACTTCAAGTATAAATTTACAAACTTTATGCACAAACAAGTTTCTTAATGTTCTGTTTATCTCTGTATGTTTTGTTATCTGAGGTACGTTAATTCAAACAAAAGCTAGCGCTAGCTTGAGATCTCACAGGTTTTATAGGAAAAGCGCGAGGCCTGCGGAGGCAATCAATGGGTGCCCGAGAGAGGTTTGGCGGGCAAACCAGGTGAGGCAGGCGCAGCTCGCGGTAAGAGCGGTTGTCAAACCTGGCTCAGCTAGTGTACTTAAGGCACGTTAATGAAGCGACCCGTTACAACCTGGGATGAGAGACACTATGTCATGTCTACGTGAAAGGAAAGTAATTTTTACACACGCTTCCTCAACCATCTATCCATGTAGCTTAGAGTTTGGCACACAGACCAATAGACAGGATAGTCCGACATAGAACTAGATAAGATAGTCCAACATAGAACTAGACAGGATAGTCCGACATGGCACTAGATAGGATAGTCTGATATAGAACTAGATAAGATAGTCCGACATAGAACTAGATAAGATAGTCTGACACAGAACTAACACATTCTGCTAACGATAAAAAAAAGATATTCTGCACGAAAGATGTCTCGAAAACTGAACAGAAAATGAAAAGAGATATTCTAAACTGAACTCAGATTTTAAAATGAGGAGACTGCGTAGAGCCGAACGGAAGTAAAATGTGAATAAGATGTTCTACAAGAGCATAACGGAAGTAAAATGTGAATAAGATGTTCTATAAGAGCAGAAAGGAAGTGAAACATGAATAAGATGTTCTACAAGTTTCATCAAGATCGCCGTGGAGCCTGATATGAACTTCACGATTATTTTGTGAACTTGAACATTTTAATAACACGTGACCGCTCCTTGGCAAAGTAGCCGATCAAATAGTATTACATTACATGAGTAAGGCAGACTACTTTGTGATAGATACTTTATTTGTTGCACTATGAACAACCCGTCAAGTGTCTGCACATGTATAACGATGAATCGCTGATGAGTTCTCAAAGAACAGACTCCAGGGAAAAAAAAGAAGCCTAGACCTGTGTTTCTCAAGCTGTTGGGGCAGTTTGAGTATTTTGGTATTGGGAGGGTGGGGGGTAGGACGTAATATACGGGTATTTATTTTATATGCTGTTAAAAAAAAAGAAACGCAACACTACTGTAGTCGTAATGGGCACCAAATTTCAAACTTATATCAAAATGTTATTTTACGGAATTAATGTTTCAATCTTGGCATGAAGAAACTTTAAAACTTTAACAATTAAATGATCTTCGTTAAATTTGGTTTGGACTTTTATTCTGTGCAACTGAGGCCTCCGTTTCAGTTAGGTGTATAGCATCCTCTAGCCTGTATCAGAGAACGACTTCACCTTGACATGGATCTGATTAACTGTTGGATCTGTTGTTGTGGGATGGCTGCTCACTCTTCCCGCAGTGCATGAGACAACTGTCGGAGATTGATTGGCGCCACGTCTCGCTGGCGGACTTGTCTGTTGAGTTCATCCCATAAGTGTTCTATTGGGTTTATGTCTGATGACATGGGTGGCCACGGAATGGTCTGGACGGTGTTGTCAGTGAGGAACTGTATGGTGTGTTGTGCCACATGAGGTAGAGAGTTATCCTGCTGAAAAATCGACCCTAGTACAGCCAGAAGTGGAAGAACGTGAGGACGAAGACTTTCAGCGGCGTATCGTTGGCCATTCAGGCATTCTTCAATTTGCACCAAGCCACTTCTTTCCATGAAGTTGATCATCCCCCACACCAGTACACCTCCACCAACATGTGGAGGAGCTTCATCCACGCAGTTCTTGGCGTAGCGCTCATGGACTCTGCGGAAAACTCTTATCCGCCTGTCGTGTCGCTGGAGCAGAAAGAATGATTCATCACTAAACCAAACCCTTCTCCAATCATTCGCAACGGTCAATTGGCGATGCTGGTTCGCCCAATGCAGTCGGTTCTGGCCATGCTGGTCCGTAAGAACGGGATCTCTGTAGGGTCTTCTAGCCCAAAGACCAGCATCGTGCACCCAGTTTCTGACCATTTTAGTTGAAATTCGACGAGTTGCTGTCATTGACTGGACTGTTGAGGAGGCAGACGCAAATTGATTCCTGAGGTGACGCAGCCGTATGATGCAGTCTTTGGCAGGAGTAGTGACTATGGGTTTACACTGCGCGGCCGGTCTACAACTGAGCCAGTTTCTTGAAATCGTCTCCAAGGGCGACTAATAGAGCTTCTAACCACATTAAATTGTCTGGCCACTACATTTTGTGACTGTCCAGTCTGTAAATGTCCAATGATGATGAGTCGTTGTTCTGTAGTGAGATGGGCCACACTTGCGCATTGAAATTTCAAATGAATTGATTCGAGGAGCGTCAGTCTTTTATAGGCATTCAATAACATGGTCATTGAGTTTTATGGTCAGTAAGTTTCACCGGATTTTCGTGAATCTGTCATGAGTTAGTGTCAAAAATGCTGTTTTGACTAGTGTCGCTTTTGTGTGCTCATGAATCATCTGCTGAATACAATTCAGGTCAGCACGTGAAGCTGATATCTAAGTGAACGTTTCAGGCAATTTGCCCTTGTCTGATCAGCAAACGTCAGTTTAAATCACAACATCGTATTTGTGGTGTTTCTTTTTCTGAATAGTATATTTTTTCAGGAAAATATGGGCACTAAAACCATATCCCTATGTGCCTCTAAGGCATGACAGGATTACCTTTTTTTTTACCTTATATTTTTTCAGAACATGGTTGATTTTTGTGGTGCTGGGGGCATCACATTCTTGCAGATGCTGAGGTGGGGCATGATATAAAAAAGGCTGGGAAACACCGCTCTAGACAAAGGTTACCTTCAGCGTACAGCTGATGGACAATGAAATAAATAAATTGCCCACGAGTTGGATTATAATCACGCCGCTGGACTAATTATGTTAGTTAACACAAGCCTGAAGGTCTAATCCTTTTAGTTAGCACAAGTCTGAAGGTCACTGATCTATTCAATAACATGGTGAAGCGTTTCTGAAAAAGCCTTCGTCGAAACAACTCTCATTGAAACGTGGTTGAAACAACACTAATTCAACCGCGGTCGAAACAACTCTCATTCAAAGGTGGTTGAAACAACTCTCATTCAAACGTGGTTGAAACAACCATCATTGAAACGTGGTTGAAACAACCATCATTGAAACATGGTTGAAACAACACTCATTCAAACGTGGTTGAAACAACCATCATTCAAACGTGGTTGAAACAACCATCATTGAAACGTGGTTGAAACAACACTCATTCAAACGTGGTTGAAACAACTCTCATTCAAAAGTGGTAGAAAAAACTCTCATTAAAACGTGGTTGAAACAACTCGTTGAAGCGTGGCTGAAACAACTTTCATTGAAACAACCGTTATTGAAATGTGGTTGAAACAACCTTCATCGAACAACCCTCATTGAAACAACCATCGTTGAAGCGTGGCTGAAAAAAAAATCTCCATCAACAGTTTCGTCTCTAATAACTCCTGCTGAAACAACCCTCACTGAAACAACACTCATTGAAATATTGGTGAAACAACCCTCACTGAAATATTGTTGAAACAACCCTCACTGAAATATTGTTGAAACAACCCTCACTGAAATATTGTTGAAACAACAATCACTGAAATATTGGTGAAACAACCCTCACTGAAATATTGTTGAAACAACCATCACTGAAATATTGTTGAAACAACCCTCACTGAAATATTGTTGAAACAACCATCACTGAAATATTGCTGAAACAACCCTCACTGAAATATTGCTGAAACAACCCTCACTGAAATATTGTTGGAACAGACCTGGTTGAAGTGTGTTGAAGAGATCTGTTTGCCCATATCGCTTGTGTCACAGCTAATGTAAGGACCTACAGGCGTACAAAAGCTTATGTGAAGACCTTCTTGGTGACCTTGTATCTCAAGATTTTATCACATCGGGGGGTCGCTGGTATTGCCTGGCTCTGCTCAGACTCCCATCCCCTACCCCCCAGTGTTGATTTTGTAAACTTCTCTCCGGGCACTGCCATTAGTTGATCGACGCTGACGTCATCATGGACCAAACATTGACACTGGTCCACAAACATGGCCTAGTTGTCTGAGAGCACCGGCGTGTTGTCTGAGCACGTCGCTAGTTTGCCCAAGACGTATCTGCTCACACCTTCGCAGTCACGTTCGCGTTGTCCTCTCAGATTTCGTCAACTACTATCATCATCAGCATGTTGCGTGTGTGTAGTGTAAACATCTCCCACACAAAAGGTGTTAATGGCCAGTTCCCGTGTTAATGTCTTCTTGTCGTCATTGTATTTGCCATTCGTTTTTCCTCGCCTGCTCTTCAAAGTGTGCCTGGAGTTGCAAGGACACAGGTCGCATCGTGACGTTAGTTAGAAGGTTTTCATGTTCCGTGGCCTGCCCACAAATTTTACTGGTCACATCGTGACGTTGGTTAGAAGGTTTTCATGTTGTGTGATTTTACCCCTTCTCATCTCCCATTATTATTTGTTGTCAATGTCTGTATCTATCATTTTGTTTTTCTGCTAAAATAATGTACATTGTATCCTAGTTGTGCAGTCAGGTTCGTTATATCCTAGCTCTGCACTCATGTTCATTATATCCTGATTCTGCAGTCATGTTCGTCATATCCTAACTGCAGTCATGTTCGTTAAATCCTAACTCTGCAGTCATGCTCCTTACATCTTAACTCTACAGTCATGTTTATTATATCCTAATTCTGCAGACATGTCCGTTATATCCTAATTCTCAACCCACTCTTATCATATCACAACTCTGTAGCCATTTCCAAATGTTAAAAATCTTGTTGCAGTCGTCTACTATTAATTTAAAAAAAACCATCCAAATTCTGTGACTGATAAATCCTGTACAAGATGGAGTCTACTATTAACTTTACAAAACCTCCAAATTCTGTGATTGATAAATCCTGTAGAGTCTGACTGAATGTGGAAATCAAGCAGCCACAGAATTCCAACGTGCTCGACCTTTTAAGTGGGAATGTGTTCTGACGGCCGTTTTCGATTTTTTACACCTCCCGGATCTCGTGTGTCTAATTTGCTCTCCAAAACAACTTTATGGGGTCTGTATTCAAATTATTTAAATTTAATTTATTTTCCCCAAGTTTATTTTTTAATTAGAAGTAAACTGCTTTGTGGCTTGAATATTTAGAGTAGTACCACAAAGAACTTTTAAGTCGTAAATATTTAGAGTAGTACCACAAAGAACTTTTAAGTCGTAAATATTTAGAGTAGTACCACAAAGAACTTTTAAGTCGTAAATATTTAGAGTAGTACCACAAAGAACTTTTAAGTCGTAAATATTTAGAGGAAACTACAAACAGCTTTATGGTGTATCGTTATGTCAGTATTTTAAATCATCTAAGGCACTTTTCTGAGATTTCCTTCTCCAAATTTTAGTCTGTATTTTACATCATCTAAGACACTTTTCCGAGATTTCCTTCTGAAAACCGTAGTTAGTATTTTAAATCATCTGACACTTTTCTGATATTTCCTTCTCAAAACTTTAGAGAATAATCCCCCCCCCCCCTCCCGCCCCCAATTTACTGATCGACTGTATCTGAGTTCTTCGTCTTCAAAAGTCCTAATCTCGACAACAAAAATGTACGGGCAAGTGCTCACAGAATTTAGGTCAAGGCCACTGAAAAAAAAAGGGTAAACAGGGCTTAATTCGCAGGCCAAATTTACCTTGAAGAACGATGATGTCCTCACGGCGGCGACTGTCGGCAGAAAGACAAACGTCAAAGCCAACAAGAAACGTAATCTCTGCCACCAGCTCAAACAATTCTAAATGCGTTTATTAAAGTGCAGAAGTAAACATACACAGCGACCTCATGCGGCTGCTTGTTTCAATGTTGTGTCCGGCTTTCTCTTGTCACGGCCAAATCTGAAATTTGGCTGCATCTGGCGAAGAAATCTGAATCATCTTTTATGTCACTAAATCTGTTTGCTGCACACAGGTTGCCAGCTGGGATTTTTAGAAATATGAACTAGAAGTTGGAAAGTCAATAGTCTCAGATTCATATGAGATGAGATGTTTGTTTGCTCAAATGAGACGTGTGTGTTTGCTGGTATAAGGTGTGTGTGTGTGTGTATTTGGTGGTATAAGATGTTTATTTGTTGGTATAAGATGCGTGTGTGTGTTTGCTGACATAAGATGTGTGTGTATGCTGACATAAGATGTGTGTGTTTGCTGACAGAAGATGGGTGTATGTGTTTGCTGACATAAGATGTGTGTGTTTGCCGACATAAGATGTGTGTGTGTGTGTTTGTTGACATACGATGTGTGTGTGTCTGCTGACATAAGATGTGTGTGTGTGTGTTTGTCGACATAAGATGTGTGTGTATGTTTGCTGACATAAGATGCGTGTGTTTGCTGACATAAGATGTGTGTGTTTGCTGATATAAGATGTGTGTGTTTTCTGACATAAGATGCGTGTGTTTTCTGATATAAGATGCGTGTGTTTTCTGATATAAGATGCGTGTGTTTTCTGATATAAGATACGTGTGTTTTCTGATATAAGATGCGTGTCTACTGGTATGAGATGCTTGCTGACAGACAGTGATGACCAGAAAAGCATCTTGTTTCTTGTGGCTGATGAAATTATAGAAAATTTAAAACAGATATCCAAGGTGATCTATTTAAAGGATATTTAACTGTTAACTAGCATACATACATACATACACGAATACACACATTACATACATACACACATCTTATCTTATCTTATATCTTATATCCTTCCCGTGCCGTTAGACGTCACATAGGGCTCGCAAAGTAGTTCGCCAATTTTTCCTGTCTTCGGCGAGTCTTTCAACCTCAACAAAGGATTTTATGCCTGTTAACTTGGCCTCTCTTAATAATGTCCTCTTCAGAGTTTCACGCGGTCTGCCCCTTTTTCTTCGGCCTGTTGTGTTCCACTTGATAGCTTGTTTTGGGATTCTCTGATCATTTCTTCTCATCAAGTGACCAACATATGTCCATCTCCTTTTCCTGATCACCCGTGAGACTGGTTGTTGTTCAGTCATCTGTCTTATCTCTGCATTGTTCTTGAATTCATTCCACTTGATGCCGAGTATTTTCCTTAGGCATTTGTTTTCAAAAGAGTCTAATTTCTTTTCTATTTCTTTAGTTGTTTTCCAGCTTTCGCATGCATAAATGAGGGTGGATATTACATTTGAATTGAATAGTCTTAACTTGGTTTTTGTGCTTATAACTTTTGAATTCCATATGTTCTCAAGATTCTTGAAGATTGATGCTGCTTTTGCAATTCTGATCCTAACTTCCTTTCTAGTGTCACCATCCTTGTCTATGTAGCTGCCAAGGTATGCAAATTGATTGACTTATTCAATATCTGTCCCTTCTATGTGTATTTTTCCATTTTGATTGATGGGAATTTTCATTATCTTTGTTTTGTCCTTGTTAATTTCAAGTCCTATTTTGCTAGCCAGTGAAGATAGGCTATCTGTTTTTTCTTGCATGGAATTCACATTATTACTGATAAGAGTTATGTCATCAGCAAAATCAAGATCTTCTAGTTGGGTCCCATGTACCCAGTCAATACCTGTGTTACCTGTGCAGCATTTTGTCATTATGAAGTCTATTGTAATCCCAAAAAGTAAAGGAGACAGTATACATCCTTGTTTCACGCCTGTTTCAATCTGGAACCATTCACTCATCCCTTCTTCTGTCTTGACTGCACAACCATATCCATTGTATAAGTCCTTAATGATGTTGACAATTTTAGATGGTATTCCATATAGACATAAAATTCTCCATAATGAATCTCTGTGTATGCTATCAAATGCCTTCTTAAAATCTATGAAATTCAGTATTAATGGTTTCTGCTTTTCAATATGTTCTTCAAGTATTATTCACACATACATACCATTTAAAGAAAACAGAATTCTTGAGAACATAGCAAGTAATGATTCGTTCTCTCAAGTCTAGGGAACATCTCCGAGGACTGAGGATACCGTGAAGGTCAAGGCAAAGCTATGGTCCTCCCATCAACATGAAAAAGTCTGTCACCACAATGTCACATAACTAGTGGTCCGTTGTCCCCACAATGTCACAGAACTAGTGGTCCGTTGTCACCACAATGTCATATAACTAGTGGTACGTTGTCCCCACAATGTCACAGAACTAGTGGTCCGTTGTCACCACAATGTCATATAACTAGTGGTCCGTTGTCCCCACAATGTCACATAACTAGTGGTCCATTGTCCCCACAATGTCACATAACTAGTGGTCCGTTGTCCCCACAATGTCACATTAGTGGTCCGTTGTCACCACAATGTCATATAACTAGTGGTCCGTTGTCCCCACAATGTCACATTAGTGGTCCGTTGTCCCCACAATATCACATAACTAGTGGCCCGTTCGCAGGTACGTGTGTGTGGAGTAATAAAAGCACTATGTGAAACAGTAAGTGTAGTACAGGGTTTCTCAAAGTGTGGTCCGCGGATCCCTGCAGGATTTCTGTAAGATTAAAAAAAAATCCTTTCAATAAAATGGGTGGCGTGTGAATATTGTCCCCTCATCACGCCTTCCAAGATTCCTTAGAACTCGATGACTAAGACGTACAGTGAGACTATTTAAAACATGTGTGACGACTGATATAAGGAGAAGCCTCGTTCTGAAGCTTCCCTGCGGGGTCCGCTTCCCTTCATCAGCATGGGGAGTGGGGGGGGGGGAGGCGGGTGTGTGTGTGTGTGTGTGAGTGATGCTTCACGTTTGATTGTACTGTGTATACGAGTGGCTTGTGAGTGCACAAAAGTCAAAGGTGTGAATCGCAGTCTTGTCTGCTCATTTGAATTTGTGAACCGATAGTGAAGCTACTTGATGTGAAGCTACAAGGAGGCGCTTGTTCTTGTGCTTGGTTTTACAGTTCAGCTGCAGCTTGTACTTCCGCATTCTCGTATTTATTAAATATTACAAATTACTTAGAGATGGACGGTCACAGAGTAGTTAACGTTCTCATGCCACTCCGCTGCCTTCTCCATTGCCTTGTCCTGTGATGAAAAATGTCCCATGGGGTCCGCCGTACTAGTTTTTTTTTTTCAATTGAAAACGGCTCCACGGCCCAAAAAAGTTTGAGAACCACTGATGTGGACAGAGATGAAGACAAAATTATGTGGAGAAGTAATTGTAATAGATAAAGATAAAATTACATGGAGAAGTTATCGTACTCGATTAAGAATTCAAATTGTTAAAAGTTGTTGTGTTACAGAAATACACACAAGCCCACTCTCGAGTAAAAACAAGAGGAAATATTCTTAATTATAGCCTAATAACTGAATAGTTTCTAAACAAACATATATATTATATACAGGTAAAAAAGTGTGGCTGTGCAGGTAGATATTGTAGGTTGACACTAATGTTGTACTGTATGCTTGGCTGTGCCATCAATTACACTGATGTCATCCGTGCCGATAGAAGCAAGGTACATAGGCTGTAAACAGCTTTAACAACGCGAGCTGTAAACAGCTTTAACAACGCGAGCTGTAAACAGCTTTAACAAAACAAGATTCTTCCTCCTGGACGAAAAACAAACCAGTCCTTACCATGTTGGGTCGTGTCAACCTGTCTTGTGAGACATCATCGTTGAAGTTCTGTTGATGAAATCACTGCTCATTTGGTAAAAAGTGCTGGCATGTTCTAAAACTGAGAGTTTGGCGGAGCCAGTTCGTTATTTACATTCTTCTCTACATTTTACATTTTAAATCTTGCCTTCCTCTTGTGATGGAATGTTTCCCACGGACGGAATGTTTACCGCAGTAATGTATGATTATTTCACCAGCATGTGATAGAATTCTTGTCCAGGAATGATGCTAAAACATGTCTGAAAGTGCAGAGTAGTTCTGAAGACAAGGAGGGCGGCATGTACTAAAACTGCTGCGCTGAGCAACTGGCAAAATATAACATAACATATAACATAACATAAAATATAACATAACATAAAATATAACATAACATAAAATACAACATTAAGTATAACATAAAATAGAACATAAATGATAACATAAGATGCTACAATACTGTTGTAGTTGTAATATAATTCCATCATGGTGGAAGCAGGTCACAAGTCTTTGCCGGCCCGCAGAGTACCTGAGTGAAATTTTGTAAACCGGAGAACCCACCCCCCTCCCCCCACCACCACACACACACACTTGTAAAAAAGAGAAAACCTTCGGGGCCCTGTGGAGATGGACTAGCTGGGCCCCCTCTCTGAGGGCCCGTAGGTCCGTGACGGGAGGAAAGAAAATCAAAGACAAGCAACTGATGTATGTCCGTTCATGAGCGTTTGCCAAGTTGTGGCAGAGACGCCTGTTATGATACAGAAAGCCTACGGGAAAGATGCTTTATCGAAAGCACAAGTATTTCAGTGGCACAAGACATTCATCGAAGGAAGAGAGATAGAGAGAGAGAGAGAGAGAGAGAGAGAGAGGATGAACAACGCACAGGGCGCCCATTAATTTCACACATTTCCGACAACGCTGATAAGGTGGAAGCGGTTTTGGACCCTGACCGACGTCAGAGTCTTAGATTGATAGCAGACAGG
This sequence comes from Achatina immaculata, assembly GCA_009760885.1. Lineage (NCBI taxonomy): Eukaryota > Metazoa > Mollusca > Gastropoda > Stylommatophora > Achatinidae > Lissachatina > Lissachatina immaculata. The sequence continues at coordinate 64,852,343 of CM019720.1, read as the reverse complement.
ACAGACAGACAGACACGGATGGACGGACATGCGATAGACAGACAGTGAACATACCAGGAAGTAGATAGTAAAGAAAAAAAAACCTGTATGAGAGTTTTCATTGGTCAGACTGCCACATCACCTTTCCCAGGTCCTGTCACACGGAAGACAGTTCCTGAACATAAGTGATACATCATGGCTGTTGTGTGAAAGATCATGGACTGTGGTGTTCACTGAGTGAAGAGAATAGTTGATATACATCATGGCTGTTGTGTGAAAGATCACGGACTGTGGTGTTCACTGAGTGAAGAGAATAGTTGATATAAATCGTGGATGTTGTGTGAAAGATCATGGACTGTGGTGTTCACTGAGTGAAGAGAATAGTTGATATAAATCGTGGATGTTGTGTGAAAGATCACGGACTGTGGTGTTCACTGAGTGAAGAGAATAGTTGATATAAATCGTGGATGTTGTGTGAAAGATCATGGACTGTGGTGTTCACTGAGTGAAGAGAATAGTTGATATAAATCGTGGATGTTGTGTGAAAGATCATGGACTGTGCTGTTCACTGAGTGAAGAGAACAGTTAATATAAATCATGGCTGTTGTGTGAAAGATCATGGACTTCACTGAGTGAAGAGAACAGTTAATATAAACCATGGCTGTTGTGTGAAAGATCATGGACTTCACTGAGTGAAGAGAACAGTTAATATAAATCATGGCTGTTGTGTGAAAGATCATGGACTTCACTGAGTGAAGAGAACAGTTAATATAAATCATGACTGTTGTGTGAAAGATCATGGACTGTGGTGTTCACTGACTGAAGAGAACAGTTAATATAAATCATGGATGTTGTGTGAAAGATCATGGACTTCACTGAGTGAAGAGAACAGTTAATATAAACCATGGCTGTTGTAGTGTTTATACTCGAAGTGTGTGTATGTGTGTGTGTATGTTTTAAAATTCTTGTCCGGATTCTGGGAATTCATACAGTGAGGAAAGGTGGAGATCTGTGTAGTGATCATTGTCAAGTCTGGATGAATGTGTTCCCATCACTGACATATTAGGACACTACTCAGTCTTGACGTCCCGCCAGGCCGGTGTATATCTGGAGGACTAGTTGAGATTTCATCCGGCTAAAGAAGGTCATGAGGCTACATCCTCCACCACTGCATTTGCCGGAACATGACCACGTGCTCTATTACATGAGCTAGACGCTTTCTTGCCTGCTACAAGCCAGGCTGTCAGTGCGCCATTGTCGCAGTGTTTCTAACTTACACCAATATGGCGTCCGTGTGACATGTAATATTCTATCAGAAGAAAGAGAGGAAGACAAAGCTGAAGATGGCTGCGAGACATCGTTGATGATCTGTGAATGGACGCATCAGCAGCAGGGCATCATGCTTACAACTGAGAGGCCTACAGGAGAGCTGCTATGGAGGCAAAGATCCGGAAGGGACATGCAAATGACTGATCAGATGATAAATCACTCGATAAACTTGGCAGGAGAACGAAAACGATGTTTTAATGTGACAACTTTAAGTGATGAAATGTGAAACCCAACCATACTCACCTACACGCTCACACACACAGGCTCACACACATGTGTGCTTACATACACATACACGTGCTGACATACACACTTACGTTCATACACACACTCACACATTAGTACTTTAAAAAATACATTTATTTTTGTTTCTGCAGATTTAACATACACACACACACACACCTAGCACTGACAACACACGGAAGTCTGTGCTCGACTTAATATGTAAGATGGTATTAACCTAAGGTTATTATTACACAAGAAGACGAATGACCAAGATCCGAATGAATTCAGTTTAATCCCTGGCGCACTTTCCCAGGGGAAACAACTCCCAAGGTTTATCAGAAAGTACAAGAGTAAAGTTCACAAACTGATTAACCTCGGTCTGGAAAGTTCAAAGAACATCAGTCAAGGACTTAAATAAAACCGAGTACACCTGCTGTGAGTGGCTGTTTTATGTTTGTGAGCAAAACCGACAAAAACAAAACAAACTCATACACCTAATATACGTATGAGGCGGTAATGACAAGATGAATGTAGGCCAATGTCAAGTTCAGCTGCATCCCTCCTGCGCCTTTCTGTTTATTAAGTTTGTGATTTAATGTTGTCGCCAAAAATAATATACATAGCCACAGTACCAGACCCTCCACAACAGATAATACACGAAATCAACAAACAGATCAGACGCTTCATCTTCACAAACACTATATACAGTATCAAACATAAAACTCCCATACAGGACAAACTGCACGGAAGAATCGCCCTCCAAGACATACAAACAAAGATCCAAGCACTCAGGATTAGTCACGTAGGCCGCATCATCAAACATCCAAAGCAGCGCGCACTAGCTCACTACTACATTGGACTCAGACCATCAAACCTACTTCCACCAAACAACTCACAGCCACACCATTTTGGTACACTACCACCATTCTACAAAACCTGTATACAGGCCATCCACGGAAACGAAACACTCATACACTGTAAAACAAACTGCATCTACAAACATTTAATCAGAAACCAAGCACCCTCACTACATCTCAGGATCAAAAGAGGTTGGAGATACGGCCTCTTTGACTTTAGAGAAAGATTCACAAACTTACATCTCAGAAATAACACACCCAAAGCGAGAGAGGTTACATTTAGACTTATTTACAACATGACACCTACCACACAGAGAGAAACCAACAGACAGCACCATGTCTACTATGCAGAAACAACATACAAGAAACAGAATAGCACATATTTTACAAGTGCACTACAATCACACCCAGTATGGCAACACTGCGGAACATAATAGAAACACACGTAGCACAAAAGATAGACATATACAAAGCTATTATGGTAAATATTGTTCCTACAACTGAGCCGGGCACACCACCAAGTTACTGGCCCTGCTGGCAGAGTTCAGGTACTTGGTGTGGAGGTGCAGGAACAAAGCTAGATTTAGTTTCTGCAAGTTTAGTCCTAGATTTTTTTCTCAGATCTGTTTCCACAAAGGGAGTCAAAAATTATGACGTGATCCTGCAAGAAATAAAGTTTTAAAAAAGTATCAGAGAGAGAGAGAGAGAGATTGTGAGAGAGAGAGATTGTGTGTGTGTGAGAGAGAGATTGTGTGAGAGAGAGATTGTGTGTGTGTGTGAGAGAGAGATTGTGTGTGAGAGAGAGAGAGAGCGAGAGAGAGATTGTGTGAGAGAGAGATTGTGTGTGTGAGAGAGAGCGAGAGAGAGATTGTGTGAGAGAGAGATTGTGTGTGTGTGAGAGAGAGAGATTGTGTGTGTGAGAGAGAGAGCGAGAGAGAGATTGTGTGAGAGAGATTGTGTGTGTGAGAGAGAGATTGTGTGTGTGAGAGAGAGAGCGCGCGCGAGAGAGAGAGATTGTATGAGAGAGATTGTGTGTGTGTGTGTGTGAGAGAGAGAGAGAGAGAGAGATTTATGGAATGTCCTAGATGAATAACACTACTTCAATAATTTTCAAAATTTACTCTGTCCAAGTAATCGGCGCGAAACCCACCATTTTCGAATAAAAGATTAAGAAAATATACCCCACCCCCCCCCCCCCCCCCCAATCCCTACAGGTAATTGAAAGTGAAGAATCATCATAACATTACGGCACAAACTGCAACAAAACTTTGGCGTGACACGTGTCGCCACGTGTGTGTTGGTAAAAAGCTCCTTTGTGCCCATCCCCTGGCTAATCCAAACCTAATCCTTTCAAAGCTGTATGGTTTTCTCCACTCTTCAGTATAAGATAAAAAACATTATCTCACCTGTACCTAATTCATCCTTAAGCCACCCTTATACTAGTCCCCCGTAATCACCAGCCAGACGTTGCCCGCCTCTAGACGGAGTGACGAAGACTGTCAGGCAAATCCAAAATATCATCTAAATATCTAAACAAATATTTCAAACATTGATGTTTTTTTTAATTTTTCATCTGCATTCACATCAAATGTGCATTTCTTTAGCAAACACTTCTTTTTCATCACAAGTTTATATGTTTAGTTTCAACCACTTTTCTAGTACATAACTAAGCATGTATGTATATGTACAATTCCATTTGATTGAGACACTTCTTGTAAAGTTGTTATGTACACATTTAGACATGTTATGACATATCTTTCAACAAATGTCACCAGACTGGATTAGCCTGACCAGACAGTGACCGTCAGACAGGTTTAACCTTCGAAGCGACAGGCAGACCAGGCGACACCTCCACCCTCAAGGGGGGTTTGAAGATAATACAAAAGCCATGTTTAGATAAGAAGATACAAACAGCGACGCCAAGCTAGAGATAACAATAACCGACGACGACTTTGATCACCTCCAACACACAGCCCCGGCAGTATCAAACATAAATGTATGCGCGTGTGTGTGTTTGTGAGTGACAGAGAGAGAAAGAGAGAGAGAGAGAGAGAGAGAGAGCCTTTTGGCTAAGATTTTAATCTACAAACCCCCACCACACACACGTGGTAAAATTATCTAGCGAGCCCATGCGGGCATAAGAGAGAGAGAGAGAGAGAGAGAGAGAGAGAGAGAGAGAGAGAGAGAAATGAAATTTATGGAACCCCCCCCCCCCTTTGTTGGAAAAAAATTTTAAATTTCAGATGTAAATGTATTACACATTATCATCTCATGTTGTGTAAAAGCCCAACATTTCATTATTTCATTTCACGGGCAGTCATCCTCACTTCACGTCATTTCAGTTGACTATGAAATTGTTGTCTTTTTGAATGTAAATAAACTTTATTTTAAAAAAAATGTCGTCAGCCACCTGGTGAAGTCCTTAGCAGACAAAATGTTGGATGTCCTATTCTGGCATTATGGCGAAATCCCTCTTAGTTTAAAAAAATTATTTATTCTAACAAACTCGCCTTAAGTATGTATGTATGTATGTATGTCCGTGTCTGTATATGTGGAGAGACATATTCTATTTATAATGACCAGTTTCACCAGGCATCAGCTGTGAACGAAGGACAAAACCAACTGAGAAAACCCATTTAATAAATAACATTGCATATTCTCTCACGTGACTCATTAAGGAAAAAAAACATGGAAGGAATTTACTGGAACCTTGTGTGACTGGACTAAACGTTTTCAAAAGTCAGATGTCTGAAGGCAATTTCAAACTGAAAGTAAAATCCAACAAACTCCAAACAAAAACTAACAATCTTAGCCGTATACGAACATGAATCAGAAATGAAATGAAAAGTTTACCCGCAATGGTTAAAACAATAACAACTACTTGAAGACTGCACTATTATCGCGATCTACGCAGCGTTAAAACGTGTTAAGAAAACAAGCGATCACAAAATACATTAATTAAGATTTTAGGAAAGGCAGATAACAACACGACCCTTACAAACAAATCAGTATCATCGTACGCATATTAAAACGCGTGTGGCGTCAACTTATGGCGTATTAAAGGTAAAAAAACATGAACGGGTTTTTGTCCCGGTTTCTGACGTCAGTTTGTGCGGTTACATTTAGCACACGACATAAGTGTACGAAAATGATTACGGACTGGCGAAGCATGGCGAAGATTCTGCAAAATGCTAAAATAATCATTAGGTTTGCCAGAATTCTGAAAATATTTGCCGCATGGAAAACTGATACGAAAAACCCCGGCTGGAGTCTTGTAGCCTGCGTAAATGGAAGAGTTAACCCTGGCTGGAGTCTTGTAGCCTACGTAAATGGAAGAGTTAACCCTGGCTAGAGTCTTGTAGCCTACGTAAATGGAAGAGTTAACCCTGGCTAGAGTCTTGTAGCCTACGTAAATGGAAGAGTTAACCCTGGCTGGAGTCTTGTAGCCTACGTAAATGGAAGAGTTAACCCTGGCTGGAGTCTTGTAGCCTACGTAAATGGAAGAGTTAACCCTGGCTGGAGTCTCGTAGCCTACGTAAATGGAAGAGTTAACCCTGGCTGGAGTCTTGTAGCCTACGTAAATGGAAGAGTTAACCCTGGCTGGAGTCTTGTAGCCTACGTAAATGGAAGAGTTAACCCTGGCTGGAGTCTCGTAGCCTACGTAAATGGAAGAGTTAACCACGGCTGGAGTCTTTTAGCCTACGTAAATGGAAGAGTTGTGGCGCAGAGTGTGGGAGCTTTTGAAGTCACCACCTCAGGTATGAGAAAAGAAAGTGAGGATGTGTGGGCGGCAGTGGGATGGCTAGTAGCCCATGATGTGGTTGGTGGTGTCATTGTGACAGATTCACAGAGTATGCTTCATAAAACTGAGAAGAAATTGCTTGGAAAAGAATTGGTTCATCTGTTGCACCATTCAGCTGTGATGAGTCTAACGTGGATTTACTGCCCAAATCATGTGGGTGTACATTGAAATTAAATGGCGGATAAACTTTCTGGACAGGCTAAAATAAAAGGCAGGCTGAGAATGGACAAGGGGGACATTGCTAAAGCCGTATTGGACAGAGTGCGAGAAAATGAAGAGCGGGAAAGGAAGGACAGTGTAGAGAGATTGCTGGAGCTGGGACAAATTAAAGGTGCTGGCAGGAAATCTGAACTGTCTGGCACAATGCATCGTAAACAACCAACACTTGATGGGAACTATTAGCAATAAGATGGATGCTGCGGCATGCGGCGGGGCATATATGGGGCTGTACTGAATGCAACGACGCCCGAGTTTTGATGCTGCGATATGCCGCGGAGTATATATGGGGCTGTATTGAATGCAACGACACCTGAGTTTTGAACCTTGAACCCCGTCTACAACTTTCAAGAGTAAGTTTTGATAGACGTATCACAAAATGGTGTGTCCCAAGGTGATCAAACAGAACAAGAACATGATAGAAACATCACAGCAACATCAACACAGAATGTGCAAATTTCCTCCTTTATGTATACATGTTTTTTCTTTTCTTTATCACTACTGTTCTTCTGTCCTTCCGTTTTGTGCGAGATTCTTCTGTCCTTGTTTCAGTGTGATTCTTCTGTCCTTCCAGTTTATGTGTGATTCTTCTGTCCTTCTAGTTTGTGTGTGATTCGTCTTTCTTTCCAGTTTGTGTGTGATTCTTCTGTCCTTCTTGTTTGTGTGTGATTCTTCTGTCCTTCTTGTTTGTGTGTGATTCTTCTGTCCTTCTTGTTTGTGTGTGATTCTTCTGTCCTTCTACTTTGTGTGTGATTCATCTGTCCTTTTGGTTTGTGTGTGGTTCTTTTGTCCTCCTTGTTTGTGTGTGATTCTTCTATTCTTCCAGTTTGTGTGTGATTCTTCTGTCCTTTTAGTTTGTGTGTGATCCTTCTGTCCTTCTTGTTTGTGTGTGATTCTTCTGTCCTTCTAGTTTGTGCGTGATTCTTCTGTCCTTCTTATTTGTGTATGATTCTTCTGTTCTTCTACTTTGTGTGTGATCCTTCTGTCCTTCTTGTTTGCGTGCGATTCTTCTTTCCCTCTTGTTTGCGCGTGATTATTCTGCCATCTTACTTTGTGTATGATTCTTCTGTCCTTTTAGTTTGTGTATGATTCTTCTGTCCATCTAGTTTGTGTGTGATTCTTCTGTCCTTCCACAGCTGAAATGTAGCATTGTTACTTTGTTTCTAAGTACAGGCCGAGCCTTGTTTCCCTTCAGGCGGGAAACTGTTGCCTGTTTCACTCCAGGAACTTTGTACATGTGTACGTCTGGGAAATAAATGTGCACTTTTTTTGTGGTCAATTTATTATTATGTTTTACACCAGCTGTGTAGAAAACAGTGTTAAGAGGAGAGCTGATAAGTCAACAGCTAGGGCAGTGAGTGGGGGAGGGGAGATTGACTGATTGATCTTCATTTCCAAAGGGTTAAGAATTGGGCACACAGGCCCATCTGACATTCTGCCCTTTATCATACAGCTTTCTTTCTGTTCTAGATATTCTACAAATATGCTGCGCATAATTAACATTAAAAAAAACTGAACTTAGACAAATAAAATAGAACGAAACATCTACATTTTACTATTATCTAGCACTCAGTATGGAAAGTAGCTACATACATGTCAAAAAGTTATTCTCGCAGTCACCCACTAATGAATATCTACCAAACTTTTATTTATTACTACAGAGAGAGAGGGAGAGAGAGAAAGAGAGAGAGAGAGAGAAAGAGAGAGAGAGACATCAAAGAATGCCAGACATCTTTAATGAAACATACAAACAAAGCTCCGCTAACCCAGTCTCCCTCCCCACCTCACAGAACTTATTCTGGATAAGAAATTTTGTGCTGGATGAACTCTGTCGCCAGAACTTTCCAAAACTTTTTTTTTATCTTGTGTTTTTGTTCTCATGTGCCACAACAGCCTGGGTTCAGACATCGTGAACTTCAAGCAACCATGCTCAACGCTGATGAAAATGATTATTATAATGACGACAGTGGTGTCAGTGACGATGGTGATAATGATCACGGTGATGACTGACTACGAGAGCAGACTTTCCTGAAGTACCCAGGACGGTCAGCACGAGATGGGTCTCAGTCCAGACAGTACCAGAAAAAAAATCTCATCAGGCTTCGTCACAATTGGGACCCAGTTTTAGTTTGCCTGTCTTGGTCTGCACCGCTGTCTTAGCAGGCAGAAATGTCCTGCAAGACACAGCCGTCTTCTATGACACACCTGTCTTGTTTGTTACTCCAGACAGTAGAGCAATCGCCTCGAAAGCAAATAAGTATAATCCAGAGTCGTACATCAAATCATGATTCGAAAACAATACAGTGGGATCAAATCAAACCATGATTTCAGAACAATTCAGTAAAATCAAACCATGATTTCAGAACAATTCAGTAAAATCAAACCATGATTTCAGAACAATTCAGTAAAATAAAACCACGATTTCAAAGCAGTTAACAAAGCTCAAACCAAGATTTCAGAACAATACAGTAAAATCAAGCCATGATTTCAGAACAATACAGTAAAATCAAGCCATGATTTCAGAACAATACAGTAAAATCAAGCCATGATTTCAGAACAATACAGTAAAATCAAGCCATGATTTCAGAACAATACAGTAAAATCAAGCCATGATTTCAGAACAATACAGTAAAATCAAGCCATGATTTCAGAACAATACAGTAAAATCAAGCCATGATTTCAGAACAATACAGTAAAATCAAGCCATGATTTCAGAACAATACAGTAAAATCAAGCCATGATTTCAGAACAATACAGTAAAATCGAATGAGCACGTGGACGATAAGAAAACAAGATCAGAACTTACAGATATTTGTTTCCTCAAAACTGTCACTCATTTCTATCATGTTTTTTTTTCTGACCTCCACGGGCGACAAAGAGCACAAGCTTCACACTAATCTCACGTTCAAAGACTGAAGCATTTCCAAAACATGTTTGACAAGATGTACTTGCTGCTCCGGTGGCTCCAGGCATTACCCTGCAGGTCTATGTCATGGTAATAAAACTAGTAAACTGCTAAGGGTAAACAATTTGGTGCGAAGCCCATTTTCAGAAACTGCGTCATTTTTTAACTTTTTTTTTTCTTACCTGTTCTCTGTTCTGCCAAGTTAGTGTTATATTTTTATTTTAATTCTGGTTAATTTCCAGGCAGGGGAGGGGATGGTCAAAGTAATGGAACCCTTGTGCTTAAACAAAGAAACAAACAAACAAACAAACAAACAAACACACACACAAAAGATGATTGTGGGAAATAATTTGTACAGCTGCAGAAAGAACGAGAAAATCAGGTTAGATACAGGTCATGGTGGCCGGTAAGAGTTCAGTCTTTGCTGCAGTTTCTGGATGCAAAGCAACAGAGAGAGAGAGAGAGAGAGAGAGAGAGAGAGAGAGAGAGAGAGAGAGAGAAAACAGACAAGTAGGCAGATTTACAGAATAAGAAAAAAAAGAATTATAAACACGCAGAAAGAGGAGTTGAAAGACAGAAAAAAAGAGATAACATACAAGAAAGCAAGAAAGAGGACAAATAAGAGGCAAGAGCTCCAAAATAAGATGTAGCGTGGGGGTGGGAAGAGGAGACATAGAGAGGGAGAGAAAGAATGAATGAATTAATGATCTTTATCTTTAAAGGGTAAAGAATTGGGCATGCGGGCCCATCTTTCATTCTTCCCACACACTCGATTTAATCAGAAAAAAGTAAAAAAGTAAAGGTAATCCTGTGTGATAGGGATATGGTGTTAGTGCCTATATTTTATTTGACTTGTCTGCACACTAGAGGGTGATATGGTCAGTATCACGTCTGGCCGCCTTTCCTTCCCCAACTCCAGAAGAAGTCAGCTACCCATTTCTACAGTTGGATGACTGGGGTGCCTCCGGCCGGATTCGAACCCCCCGACCTTCGCCATGAGAGACCAGTGCACTAACAAGTATACAAATTACATTAGGAACAAAATAGAGCTAGAGGGAGAGAAAGTGGTAGAGACAGAAAGGGTGAGAGAACATAAAAAGAAGCGAGAGCAAAGGAGAAAAATGCAAAGTTAAAGAAAAAAGAAAAAAAGTGTTAAGAGTGGAAGTGTTAAGAACGGGAGAGAGAGAGAGAGAGAGAGAGAGAGAGAGAGAGAGAGAACGAGGAGAGAAAGAGTGGAAAAGAGAGAATCAAGAGAGGAGAAAGTAAGAGAAAGAAGAACGATCAACTGAGAGAGAGAGAGAGAGAGAGAGGGCGAAAAAAGAAAGATGTGGAGGGAGCAAGGAAGAGTGAGGGAGACAGAACGAGAGAAATAGAGGAGGAGTAGGATAAACTAGATAATTTAACAATGAAAATTTGAAGCAACAACGCAAAATGAGCGATTCCTATCCCTGACTCCCACGCATCCCACATCCACGCACCCACATCCACACACTGGATACACACTGACTTGAACCAAAATTCAGAAGTAACTTCAAGAACACCATGATGAGCAAGACCAGTTTAGTTCCAGGTGTGGACATAAGGTAAGGCTCTGACAGGTACAAGATACAGGTGGCTGTCCCAAATCTGTGTACCGTTTCCTACAGGCAGCTTATGGCAGAAACAAAGAAATTATAGAAAATGAGTAAAATAGAATTACAGAAACTGGGTAAAAATATAAATTACCGAAACTGGATAGAAATATATTTACAGAAACTGGGCAGACATACAAAATACAGAAACTAGGGTAGAAATATCAATTACAGACACTGGGTAGAAATATAATTACAGAAACTGGGTAGAAATATAATTACAGAAACTGGGTAGAAATATAATTACAGAAACTGGGCAGACATATAAAATACAGAAACTAGGTAGAAATATCAATTACAGAAACTGGGTAGAAATATAAATTACAGAAACTGGGAAGAAATATAAATTACAGAAACTGGGTAGAAATATAAATTGTAGAAACTGAGTATAAATATAAACTACAGAAACTGTGCAGAAATATAATTACAGAAACTGGTCAGAAATATAATTTTACAGAAACAGAGTAGAAATATAAACTACAGAAACTGGGCAGAAATGTAATTAAAGAAACTGGTCAGAAATATAATTACAGAAACTGGGTAGAAATATAATTACAGAAACAGGGTAGAAATATAAATTACAGAAACTAGGTATAAATATAAATTACAGAAACTGGGTAGAAATACAGAAATTGTGTAAAATATAAATTCTAGAAGTATACAGAGCATAAATACAGTTGCAGGGTAAAAGCAAAACAGTGGAAAGACACATGACTAAAGTATAGAGAGCAACATACAGATGAGAAGTACAGCGAAGAACATAAGTATAAGAAGGAGATTATAATTACGAAGAGGCTCATTTTCTCTACGTCTATCAGTTAGACTACGTTGTTTCTCTTCTGTTAAATGTTCTGGTCCGCTTCAGCATCTCTCGGGCATCACACAAGATGTGTCTTAAGCCCCACCTGGGCTGTTTTCTGCTTGGAAACTTCGCACCTTTTAGGAGTAAAGAGGAAACGATTCTAGATGGCTCTACAAGCGCTGACAGTTGGAACCAACTTGAAATCTTTGCTCGGTGGTCACTGTTTTACTGGAAGTGTTGGCCACATGATGATGGTAAACGCTAGAGGCCACTATATTGTCTTTCCACTGACAGCTTTGTGGAGTATTGCATGACGGGTTAGGTGGTTTTATTAGGAGAAAGTGGGAATTGTTATGTAACAACGGCCACGGTTCATTTTTCTCTGACATGCTAGCGTCAGTGTTGGCGAACCAAGACCCCGTCCCACCTCTTCGTTGGTGCCCCCAGTAACAGGCCTAGCCTGGCTAACGGGGCAGGGATCGCCATAGTTCTCATGGTGGTGGAGCCTGTTAAAGAAGTACTGCACACTTTTTAGCTTTTTAGCTGTACTCTGGGACTAAAAAAAATAACTCCCATGCCGATACGATGTTGTACCTAAACACCTCCACAGCATCGGCTGCAAAGAACACCAGCTCGCAGTTACAGGGAGATAGCACAGGACAAGTCAAGACAAGATTTATCTCTTGCTCTCTTTCTACGACAATAGCTAGTCTTTGAAGGCAATAAAAGATGACATGAATGTCAGCTTCTATAATGTTCCTGTAAGCTTTATATCCGTACAGACTGGGATAAGCAACAGGCAGGCTGCGAGAAGTGGCATGATCGTTTTGTATCAATATTTCTGTTGCTGTGTCGTCCTCCCTCATGTCTGTCCCATGTTTCGCTATTTTAACGTGACCTTGGAGTAGTCACAATGGCCATTTTATACAGCAGACATTTTACATTGCTCCACGGCTGACAATATATAAGAAGACACAATACATAGACACTTGGTTGAGAGACAGCCACGATACATAGACACTTGGTTGAGAGATAGACGCTTGGTTGAGAAATAGACAGATAAAAAAGACGCCTGGTTGAGGGATAAATATCTCCACAGATGTGGCCATAACCAGAGCCAGTTTTGTTGGTGTGCCACAGAGCTTTTTTCTCACCGATTTTCTTCATCTTTAGCATTCGAAATAATCGCTGGCTCTCACGATATGGATACTCTATCTTTCGTGACACCCTCCCCAAGGTATATTAGAACAACGCTTCAGAATTACACGACTCTCCTAGCTTATCCACGATTGCTATAGTTTACTCACGACTGTCCAAGCTTATCCACGGTTCTTCTAGTTTATCCACGACTGTCCTAGATTATCCACGATTTTTCCAGTTTATCCACGACTGTTTTAGTTCATCTACCAATGTTTTAGTTTATCCACGACTATCCTAGTTTATTCACGATTGTCCTAGTTTACCACGACTGTCCTAGTTATCCACGACTGTCCTAGTTATCCACGACTATCCTAGTTATCCACGACTGTCCTAGTTTATCCATACAATTAGATACATAATTCCACGAAGAAACCGAACAAAAACGGGCGAAGAAGGAGTGAAACCTGCTTGGCTGCCTGCATGATACCCGTATCTTGGCTTTCGTTTTCCTAGTTGTGATGTACAAATTGACATGTACATCGACGCTTTGGAATAAGTGAACTTGGTGTATGGGCCACATTAAAACCATTACAAAGTAGTACAGCCTACACAGGTACATCCGCTCACCTGCGTCCCCCAGTCATATGCTCCGTGAACTCACTCACTCCTTCCTGTCTGGCAAACATTGACCCCTTGGTATCTCTCACCTGGCTAGCCCAGGCCATCTGCGTGACATGTCAATTACTGGGATGTAACAGCGTATATAGTTTCCGGTTTGCTGCTATGCTGTCAACAAAACTGACCACTACGGATATGCGTGATTTTATTGCGTGATTTGTTATATAAATCTTCAAGTTTTGACCTAGTTTTGCTTTCAAAACACGGCAGCTGCAGATCGTACCTGAGCCTATGTTTATAAACAGCCAAAAGAGCCAGACCTCATTAGTACAGCGCCCACTTAAATCAATGACCGGCCTGACCTGCTTTTTTTTTTCTACGTTAAAGGTGTTTCAAACAACCTCAGGAAAAACAAAACACAGACGTGGTCGGTCGTTAATTCTTTCTATTCCACTTATCAATGGCTTCCGTCATGTAGAGAGCTCGGTCGCTAGAATGACGCGGCCAGTACGAGGCCAGAAATTCTGACACTAAAGTGGGTCATTAAAGAAGCTGGTAAGATCAGACCTGTTGTTTAATGTCAATCAACTAATTCTGTCAGTTTAATAAACGTGGTTCAGTTAGTTTATACAGTAATACGCACACATGTTGTTGTGGTACATGCTAACTACCTGGGGTTGCCAGACGTCCCGGTTTTTAAAGAAAAAAAAATCACTGTCCCGAAAAATGCTTCCGGGACGCCTATTTGTTCTGGTTTTTTTTGTTGTTGTTGTTTTGTTTTCCTTTCAAATGAAAGAATTTTGTATTCGAGTTCTTCTCTCGTCCTACGATTTCAGGTTCACAGAACTGCTTTACACTTTAAAACAACAAAACAGCGGAAATTTAATTTGTTATTCCTGTCTCCGGATTAGAATTTGTAGAATTAATGAGTTTCTTGTTATTTCGTTTTTCATTCTTTTGTCATGGGGAAGAAACGTTTTCTATTGCCGACCTTAGGTCTCCTCCGCAGATCTGAGATAAAAGGAAACGAGGATCTCTTGGGCAAAACAGTTAAGGTGCGGCCTCTTTCCTGTCCAGTTTCTTATAGTTTATTTGTTTTTAGAGACTACAGTGGCTGCTTATTTTTCACACTTTGGTGAGAAAAATATCTGCTTTACCATTATCTGCGCCATAACCCTGAAAATCAATAACGCGTAGTCTCTCTGAGATTTATGACTAGTGAAAGAAAGATATTCACAGGAATGGTCATTTATAAAATGAGGGAGAAATGACCATGAGGCAGAATGTAAAAATGTGTTATATTGCTATCGCCCATGGCGGAAGTGTGGACCACGTAGCAAGCACAATAGCTTAAGTTAAACATGCATTCTGCAAGCACTTCTAAAGAGTGGGCGGTTATTTTGTGCACAAATCTTTTGAAAAGGAAAACATCAATACATGAGGCGAAATTGAGAATTTTGTGCTATCGCACAATGAAACATCATATGCCGATCATTTCAATGGAGTGCACTACCAAGTTAAACTCTAATATTGTTAATGATTCCAAAATAGCCACACACAAAAATGAGGCACTGGGGAGAACTAAGGCAACGGCAACAGTAAAGTCCATTTCAGAATCTGACACAAGCAAACAATTAAGTGATGATTTAGCAAATGTCCACTATTTTGGTACTGCCACAGACGCTAGTAACCAGTTTGATGCCGAGAAAATTTTTCCATTGATTGTTCGGTACTTCCGTTCTAAAACTGGCAAGATAATAAAAGTGCTCAAACTGGGTTCTTAAAAAGTAAAACTGCTTCTGAAATAAACAAAGATTTTGCTAATGCATTAGAAGAGAACAAGATTGATCAAAGTAAATGCACTGTGTTCTATGGCGACAATGCAAGTACGAATTTTGGTGGAGTACGACGAACTGGTACGAAAAAGAACATTGAAGAGTGAACTAAACGAAGACCTTCTCGGTGTCACATGCCCTGTGCACATACTTCATAATGCGGTAAAGGCAGCAGCTGATGTTCCAACTGTAGATGTGGAAATTATAATAATACATGTAATTAAAATGTTCAATTATTTCTCAATTCCGTACGCACGAACGCCTGAAGGAATTTTGCAAATTTCTAGATATAGAATATCGCAAATTGCTGTCATATTGAAAAAAGGTGGTTATCTTTGCTTCCAACAGTGGAAAGAGTACTGAGCTTTATGAAGCACTAAACTCGTTTTTTCCTCTCTGTTTGAAAATCACTTAGGCGAACCCTATCTTTGGTGTGTCCCAAGTCAGGTGAGTGCTAACAGACAAGTACTTAAACTGGAGAAGGCTGATAGTAGCGTCTTACATACAGGTGTAATTTTAGAGGAAACCCTTGCATTGATAAATCACTGGAATGAAGAAAGATTAGATTTCTTCTAAAAATGAAATCTATTGTGAAACAAGCAAAAGATGAAGTAGGTCTATCAGTTGTAGATATGAATAAATTTTATGTTGAGGTGGAAGAGTTTCATGAAATATTTTATGCTTGTGTACAGAGGTGGATGACGAGTGAATTTTCTGTCTGTAAGTGGATGGTCTTAGGCTCCGTACCAGCATGGTTTGAAGTGGAAGAGACCTTCACTATTAGCTGATCAATTCATGTATCTGAAGCACTGTGTTGAAGCAGCACTCACAAAGGAGGAGGACAATTGGAATAGTAAATTCAATCAGGAGAAGTGGATCTATTTCTTTGGACAGTCTGAATTTTTGGAGCGGTACTCATCATCATCATCAGGTGCCGTGCCGACTGGTGTTGGCTTTTATGCTTCTCCAGAGTACACGATCCTTCATGTAGGCCATCAGCCCAGTTGATGATCTCCTCTCACACCATCCCGTCAGACTGTCCAATATCATTTCTCTTGGCCTTCCTCTTGATCTTCTTCATTGCCAATTTTCAGTGAGTGGTACTTAGAGTTACTAAAACTTTGTGAATTTATCTTTAGTGTTTCTGGACATAATGCAAATATAAAAGGTAAAGGTAAAGGTAATCCTGTCATGCCTTAGAGGCATATAAGGATATGGTGTTAGTGCCCATATTTTCCTGCAAATATAGAAAGGGTATTTTCCCTCATAAATAGGCAATGGACAGAGGAAAGAAATCGCCTTCATGTCTCAACAGGTGAAGCAATAATTGAATCTGCTGTTTTAGTTATCAAATGATCTGCTCAGAATTTTATGATTATGTCAGTCAGCGACAAGATCTTCTTTCCAGAAGTTTGAAGCAAGACGCAGGATGGCAGGATAATGTAGGATCTTGAAGGTAACTATCCCACAGTAAAATAGATTCGTACTCAGATCAAAAATGTTCTGCATCCAGTGAATTAATTCTGAGCTATTTTAATTTCAAAATTCAAGCCCTTCTGAGCTGAACGCTAACATTATTATGACGTAACTTGTGTCTTTCCTTGGATAAGCCATTTGAAAACAAAAATCAAAGATCTTAGGTCATGTTTGCTACTGTTTGTTAATAATTTGTGATTATACTCACATTGCTGTTTTTTTTTTCAGTCTGAGAAAAATGTCCCGGTTTTTCTGGCAACTGGTACATGCTGACAGCCAAATGAAGAAAGCAAAAAGAATGAGTGAAGGGTGGATGTGAACAACAAAGAAGATAGAAGGTGACAGACTGTTCAGTCTCATGAAGACGGCAAGGGTTCCACATGTCTTGGTTGTGTATCTTCTTACACAATAAAGATAATGCTGTCTTCATTTTCATCTTTGGTTTGAACACACGCCATAGGACCTATCTGTATACAAAAGTTGTGCTCATTCTACTCATATGCCAAATCCTGGGTCCTCGTACTTGCACTCAGCTCTAGGACCGTACCTGCAGGTCTCTGAGCTCTATGACTGTGCCCTGCAGCTCTCTGAGCTCTATGACTGTGCCCTGCAGTTCTCTGAGCTCTAGGACTGTAGCATGCAGCTCTCTGAGCTCTATGACTGTGCCCTGCAGCTCTCTGAGCTCTAGGACTGTGCCCTGCAGTTCTCTGAGCTCTATGACTGTGCTCGGCAGCTCTCTGAGCTCTAGGAATGTGCCCTGCAGTTCTCTGAGCTCTAGGACTATGCCCCGCAGCTCTCTGAGATCTAGAACTGTGCCATGCAGTTCTCTCAGCTCTAGGACTGTAGCATGCAGCTATCTGAGCTCTAGGAATGTGCCCTGCAGTTCTCTGAGCTCTAGGACTATGCCCCGCAGCTCTCTGAGATCTAGAACTGTGCCCTGCAGTTCTCTCAGCTCTATGACTGTAGCATGCAGCTATCTGAGACCTAGGACTGTGCCCTGCAGCTCTCTGAGCTCTAGGACTGTGCCATGCAGTTCTCTCAGCTCTATGACTGTGCCATGCAGTTCTCTCAGCTCTAGGACTGTAGCATGCAGCTTTCTGAGCTCTATGACTGTGCCCTGCAGCTCTCTGAGCTCTAGGACTGTGCCATGCAGTTCTCTGAGCTCTATGACTGTGCCCTGCAGTTCTCTGAGCTCTATGACTGTGCCATGCAGTTCTCTCAGCTCTATGACTGTGCCATGCAGTTCTCTGAGCTCTATGACTGTGCCCTGCAGTTCTCTGAGCTCTATGACTGTGCCCTGCCGCTCTCTGAGCCCTATGACTGTGCTTTGCAGTTCTATGAGCTCTAGGACTGTGCCCTGCAGCTCTCTGAGCTCTATGACTGTGCCCTGCAGCTATCTGAGCTCTAGGACTGTAGCATGCAGCTTTCTGAGCTCTATGACTGTGCCCTGCAGTTCTCTGAGCTCTAGGACTGTAGCATGCAGCTTTCTGAGCTCTATGACTGTGCCCTGCAGTTCTCTGAGCTCTAGGACTGTAGCATGCAGCTCTCTGAGCTCTATGACTGTGCCCTGCAGCTCTCTGAGCTCTAGGACTGTGCCCTGCAGTTCTCTGAGCTCTATGACTGTGCTCGGCAGCTCTCTGAGCTCTAGGAATGTGCCCTGCAGTTCTCTCAGCTCTAGGACTATGCCCCGCAGCTCTCTGAGATCTAGAACTGTGCCATGCAGTTCTCTCAGCTCTAGGACTGTAGCATGCAGCTATCTGAGCTCTAGGAATGTGCCCTGCAGTTCTCTGAGCTCTAGGACTGTGCCATGCAGTTCTCTGAGCTCTATGACTGTGCCCTGCAGTTCTCTGAGCTCTATGACTGTGCCATGCAGTTCTCTCAGCTCTATGACTGTGCCATGCAGTTCTCTCAGCTCTATGACTGTGCCCTGCAGCTCTCTGAGCTCTATGACTGTGCCCTGCAGTTCTCTGAGCTCTATGACTGTGCCCTGCCGCTCTCTGAGCCCTATGACTGTGCTTTGCAGTTCTGTGAGCTCTAGGACTGTGCCCTGCAGCTCTCTGAGCTCTATGACTGTGCCCTGCAGCTATCTGAGATCTAGGACTGTAGCATGCAGCTTTCTGAGCTCTAGGACTGTGCCCTGCAGTTCTCTGAGCTCTAGGACTGTAGCATGCAGCTTTCTGAGCTCTATGACTGTGCCCTGCAGTTCTCTGAGCTCTAGGACTGTAGCATGCAGCTCTCTGAGCTCTATGACTGTGCCCTGCAGCTCTCTGAGCTCTAGGACTGTGCCCTGCAGTTCTCTGAGCTCTATGACTGTGCTCGGCAGCTCTCTGAGCTCTAGGAATGTGCCCTGCAGTTCTCTCAGCTCTAGGACTATGCCCCGCAGCTCTCTGAGATCTAGAACTGTGCCATGCAGTTCTCTCAGCTCTAGGACTGTAGCATGCAGCTATCTGAGCTCTAGGAATGTGCCCTGCAGTTCTCTGAGCTCTAGGACTGTGCCATGCAGTTCTCTGAGCTCTATGACTGTGCCCTGCAGTTCTCTGAGCTCTATGACTGTGCCATGCAGTTCTCTCAGCTCTATGACTGTGCCATGCAGTTCTCTCAGCTCTATGACTGTGCCCTGCAGCTCTCTGAGCTCTATGACTGTGCCCTGCAGTTCTCTGAGCTCTATGACTGTGCCCTGCCGCTCTCTGAGCCCTATGACTGTGCTTTGCAGTTCTGTGAGCTCTAGGACTGTGCCCTGCAGCTCTCTGAGCTCTATGACTGTGCCCTGCAGCTATCTGAGATCTAGGACTGTAGCATGCAGCTTTCTGAGCTCTAGGACTGTAGCATGCAGCTCTCTGAGCTCTAAGACTGTAGCATGCAGCTCTCTGAGCTCTATGACTGTGCCCTGCAGCTCTCTGAGCTCTATGACTGTGCCCTGCAGCTCTCTGAGCTCTAGGACTGTAGCATGCAGCTCTCTGAGCTCTATGACTAGCTCTGCAGCTCTCTGAGCTCTATGACTGTGCCCTGCAGCTCTATGAGCTCTATGACTATGCCCTGCAGTTCTCTGAGCTCTAGGACTGTGCCCTGCAGTTCTCTGAGCTCTATGACTGTGCCCTGCAGTTCTCTGAGCTCTAGGACTGTAGCATGCAGCTCTCTGAGCTCTATGACTGTACCCTGCAGCTCTCAGAGCTCTATGACTGTGCCTGCAGTTCTCTATGACTGTGCCCTGCAGCTCTATGAGGTCTATGACTGTGCCCTGCAGCTATCTGAGCTCTAGGACTGTGCCATGCAATTCTCTCAGCTCTATGACTGTGCCCTGCAGTTCTCTCAGCTCTAGGACTGTGCCCTGCAGCTCTCTGAGCTCTATGACTGTGCCCTGCAGTTCTCTGAGCTCTATGACTGTGCCCTGCAGCTCTCTGAGCTCTATGATTGTGCCCTGCAGCTCTCTGAGCTCTATGACTGTGCCCTGCAGCTATCTGAGATCTAGGACTGTAGCATGCAGCTTTCTGAGCTCTAGGACTGTAGCATGCAGCTCTCTGAGCTCTAAGACTGTAGCATGCAGCTCTCTGAGCTCTATGACTGTGCCCTGCAGCTCTCTGAGCTCTATGACTGTGCCCTGCAGCTCTCTGAGCTCTAGGACTGTAGCATGCAGCTCTCTGAGCTCTATGACTAGCTCTGCAGCTCTCTGAGCTCTATGACTGTGCCCTGCAGCTCTATGAGCTCTATGACTATGCCCTGCAGTTCTCTGAGCTCTAGGACTGTGCCCTGCAGTTCTCTGAGCTCTATGACTGTGCCCTGCAGTTCTCTGAGCTCTAGGACTGTAGCATGCAGCTCTCTGAGCTCTATGACTGTACCCTGCAGCTCTCAGAGCTCTATGACTGTGCCCTGCAGTTCTCTATGACTGTGCCCTGCAGCTCTATGAGGTCTATGACTGTGCCCTGCAGCTATCTGAGCTCTAGGACTGTGCCATGCAATTCTCTCAGCTCTATGACTGTGCCCTGCAGTTCTCTCAGCTCTAGGACTGTGCCCTGCAGCTCTCTGAGCTCTATGACTGTGCCCTGCAGTTCTCTGAGCTCTATGACTGTGCCCTGCAGCTCTCTGAGCTCTATGATTGTGCCCTGCAGCTCTCTGAGCTCTATGACTGTGCCCTACAGCTCTCTGAGCTCTATGACTGTGCCCTGCAGCTATCTGAGCTCTATGACTGTGCCATACAGTTCTCTGAGCTCTATGACTGTGCCCTGCAGTTCTCTGAGCTCTATGACTGTTCCCTGCAGTTCTCTGAGCTCTAGGACTGTAGCATGCAGCTCTCTAAGACTGTAGCATGCGGCTCTCTGAGCTCTAGGACTGTAGCATGCAGCTCTCTGAGCTCTAGGACTGTGCCCTACAGCTATCTGAGCTCTATGACTGTGCCATACAGTTCTCTGAGCTCTATGACTGTGCCCTGCAGTTCTCTGAGCTCTATGACTGTTCCCTGCAGTTCTCTGAGCTCTAGGACTGTAGCATGCAGCTCTCTGAGCTCTAGGACTGTGCCCTGCAGCTCTCTGAGCTCTATGACTGTGCTCGGCAGCTCTCTGAGCTCTAGGACTGTGCCCTGCAGCTCTCTGAGCTCTATGACTGTGCCCTGCAGTTCTCTCAGCTCTATGACTGTGCCCTGCAGCTCTCTGAGCTCTATGACTGTGCCATACAGTTCTCTGAGCTCTATGACTGTGCCATGCAGTTCTCTGAGCTCTATGACTGTTCCCTGCAGTTCTCTGAGCTCTAGGACTGTAGCAAGCAGCTCTCTAAGCTCTAAGACTGTAGTATGCGGCTCTCTGACCTCTAGGACTGTAGCATGCAGCTCTCTGAGCTCTAGACTGTGCCCTGCAGCTCTCTGAGCTCTATGACTGTGCTCGGCAGCTCTCTGAGCTCTAGGACTGTGCCCTGCAGCTCTGAGCTCTATGACTGTGCCCTGCAGTTCTCTGAGCTCTATGACTGTGCCCTGCAGCTCTCTGAGCTCTATGACTGTGCCCTGCAGTTCTCTGAGCTCTATGATTGTGCCCTGCAGCTCTCTGAGCTCTATGACTGTGCCCTACAGCTCTCTGAGCTCTATGACTGTGCCCTGCAGCTATCTGAGCTCTATGACTGTGCCATACAGTTCTCTGAGCTCTATGACTGTGCCCTGCAGTTCTCTGAGCTCTATGACTGTTCCCTGCAGTTCTCTGAGCTCTAGGACTGTAGCATGCAGCTCTCTAAGACTGTAGCATGCGGCTCTCTGAGCTCTAGGACTGTAGCATGCAGCTCTCTGAGCTCTAGGACTGTGCCCTACAGCTATCTGAGCTCTATGACTGTGCCATACAGTTCTCTGAGCTCTATGACTGTGCCCTGCATCTCTCTGAGCTCTATGACTGTTCCCTGCAGTTCTCTGAGCTCTAGGACTGTAGCATGCAGCTCTCTGAGCTCTAGGACTGTGCCCTGCAGCTCTCTGAGCTCTATGACTGTGCTCGGCAGCTCTCTGAGCTCTAGGACTGTGCCCTGCAGCTCTCTGAGCTCTATGACTGTGCCCTGCAGTTCTCTCAGCTCTATGACTGTGCCCTGCAGCTCTCTGAGCTCTATGACTGTGCCATACAGTTCTCTGAGCTCTATGACTGTGCCATGCAGTTCTCTGAGCTCTATGACTGTTCCCTGCAGTTCTCTGAGCTCTAGGACTGTAGCAAGCAGCTCTCTAAGCTCTAAGACTGTAGTATGCGGCTCTCTGACCTCTAGGACTGTAGCATGCAGCTCTCTGAGCTCTAGGACTGTGCCCTGCAGCTCTCTGAGCTCTATGACTGTGCTCGGCAGCTCTCTGAGCTCTAGGACTGTGCCCTGCAGCTCTCTGAGCTCTATGACTGTGCCCTGCAGTTCTCTGAGCTCTATGACTGTGCCCTGCAGCTCTCTGAGCTCTATGACTGTGCCCTGCAGTTCTCTGAGCTCTATGACTGTGCCCTGCAGCTCTCTGAGCTCTATGACTGTGCCCTGCAGCTCTCTGAGCTCTATGACTGTGTCATGCAGTTCTCTAAGCTCTAAGACTGTAGCATGCAGCTCTCTGAGCTCTAGGACTGTAGCATGCAGCTTTCTGAGCTCTATGACTGTGCCCTGCAGCTATCTGAGCTCTATGACTGTGCCATACAGTTCTCTGAGCTCTATGACTGTGCCCTGCAGTTCTCTCAGCTCTATGACTGTTCCCTGCAGTTCTCTGAGCTCTAGGACTGTAGCATGCAGCTCTCTAAGCTCTAAGACTGTAGCATGCGGCTCTCTGAGCTCTAGGACTGTAGCATGCAGCTCTCTGAGCTCTAGGACTGTGCCCTGCAGCTCTCTGAGCTCTATGACTGTGCTCGACAGCTCTCTGAGCTCTAGGACTGTGCCCTGCAGCTCTCTGAGCTCTATGACTGTGCCCTGCAGTTCTCTGAGCTCTATGACTGTGCCCTGCAGCTCTCTGAGCTCTATGACTGTGCCCTGCAGCTCTCTGAGCTCTATGACTGTGCCATGCAGTTCTCTAAGCTCTAAGACTGTAGCATGCAGCTCTCTGAGCTCTAGGACTGTAGCATGCAGCTTTCTGAGCTCTATGACTGTGCCCTGCAGCTATCTGAGCTCTATGACTGTGCCATACAGTTCTCTGAGCTCTATGACTGTGCCCTGCAGTTCTCTCAGCTCTATGACTGTTCCCTGCAGTTCTCTGAGCTCTAGGACTGTAGCATGCAGCTCTCTAAGCTCTAAGACTGTAGCATGCGGCTCTCTGAGCTCTAGGACTGTAGCATGCAGCTCTCTGAGCTCTAGGACTGTGCCCTGCATCTCTCTGAGCTCTATGACTGTGCTCGGCAGCTCTCTGAGCTCTAGGACTGTGCCCTGCAGCTCTCTGAGCTCTATGACTGTGCCCTGCAGTTCTCTCAGCTCTATGACTGTTCCCTGCAGCTCTCTGAGCTCTATGACTGTGCCATACAGTTCTCTGAGCTCTATGACTGTGCCCTGCAGTTCTCTGAGCTCTATGACTGTTCCCTGCAGTTCTCTGAGCTCTAGGACTGTAGCAAGCAGCTCTCTAAGCTCTAAGACTGTAGCATGCGGCTCTCTGAGCTCTAGGACTGTAGCATGCAGCTCTCTGAGCTCTAGGACTGTGCCCTGCAGCTCTCTGGGCTCTAGGACTGTAGCATGTAGCCAGTCACTGTTAGAAAATCAAGTAGAATCAAAATGGTTTTCTCGAACTATTTCATGATTAAGGAGATACAGGACGATGTGACTCTTTTGAAATCTGCAAAAGTGACAAAATGAAAAATCTTCAATTTCAGAATCTCTGTTGCTGAGTCAAGGACACTTGACCTCATTAAAAAAACCACGCAGCGCCCCACGCTTATGGGCGTGAAGTATCTGTGTCTTCACTTTCCTTAATCACAGTACATTTAGCTTTTACAGCTTTGCTGCAGTGCTTCGTGTACGTATGCGCAAATTATTGTGTAATCACAGAACTAGAAGGTAGAGACGCCAGCACCTGTTTTTGTTGCCTGTGTTTTTCTAGTGGAATTTTACGTACCCGTTTCTTCAGGCACGGTAGACCTTGATACTGGTCAGAAAAAAAAATTTCCGCCCCAGTAGGGAATCGAACTCAGGATCTTCTGGTGGCAGGAGAGAACACTAACCACTACGCCACCGAGAAACTTTTAGACATCAGATACCCCATATCATGGACCATCATGGAAGCAGGGATATATACTTCAAGCATATCCAAGCTAGTGCTCTTAATTGTTCTGTCGCCACGTTGCCTTTTCTGTCTCGTTGTTCACGTGATACATGCACATGTCCAGGTATCTGATGACATGCATGCACGCCATGAAAAATGTTCCCCCCGCAGTGTTTAAAATTTGCGTTAAGTTTTAGAATCTTGACATGAAAAACTGTCATACATTCCCTGGAACATAACAAACTACGCAGCGGCTTCATGTCAGAGGTAGCTTGCTTGCAGGTGAGGTACGGCCGACCTGTAATTCATAAACATGAGTTTCTTTTTCTTTCTTGCTGAGTATGATAAAGTTTGAATGCCGTGTTCTGAGAGCATGCTACTTGAATTATAGACCCAGCTGAAAACTACAATCAAAATATGTGGGGTTCTTTTTCAGAAAGATGCACAAAAATATACGAAAGCCTCAGCTCAGCATTTTAAGAAAAAGTTTGGTGAGAAGACAGAAAACGCCCTAAGTTAGTTACCGAGTAAAGCATATAAATTTTGGATTCCATTTATAGTAAACGTATGAAAGAAATAAATTACTTCCAGAAGACGCGGTGTTAAAGTTGTCTGGGGTTTCCTGTGAGAGATAGGCTTTTTTAGATAAAAAAATATTACACCAAAAAATGTTTACCTTGTCGGCACAGACTGAGATATCGCGGGGGAGAAGGCGCTGCCCGATGAGGCAGTCAGCAACCCACAGCTGACATGCTAGCGTCAGGGTTAGCGAACCATAGCTGACCAAGACCCTGTCCCATCTCTCCGTTGGTGCCCCCAGTAACAGGCCTAGCCTGGCTAATGGGGCAGGGATCGCCATGGTGGTGGAGTCTGCTAAAGAAGTATTGCATACACCTTGCTTTTTAGCTGTATTCAGGGACTGAAAAAAAGCTACCATAACCGCTCCCGCGCTGATACGATGCTGTACCTCAACATCTACAAAGCATAGGCTACAAAGAACACCAGCTCGCAATTACAGGGAGATAGTATGAGACAAGACAAGACAAGTGGAAACAGGTACGGATCGTATGTAAAATCAGCTATATAGTAGCCTGATGGCTACGTTTCCTTCCTCATAATTTCACCCCTCATTTTGTCCATCAATAAATGTGTGTTGTCTGAAGATATAACTACATCAATTGGCTTTGTTGGAATTCTCATTGTTGACCAGTTTGTTTTGGTTGGAAGACTGCCAAGTTATGTTAAATTGTTGTATCTGTATTATTCTGTGGAGTTGGAAGCCTGGGTGTCTTGTTGTATTTTCTCAGTGTGTAACATAGAAAATTAGGTGGTTTTAGAACACCAACAACGAGAAGAAATTTATAAAATGAAACTGTACTCCACAAGAAGATTTAATCAAACCAGTAGAAAACCATTTTAGTTGGCGCCAATACTATTTCAGTGGTGCTTTAGAATTCTAAATAGTAAATGCTGTTACAGTGGTGCCCTAAATGAAATAAATATATAAATATAAATTCTATTATAATTATACAGTGTACCTTTCTGTGTACGAAAAAAAACGCATTAAAGAGACTGACGAAACGCTGTAGATGAGCACTGTTGTGGTGCGTGCTACAAAGCAGCGGCCGTTTGTTATTACGAATCAATGTCTGTAACACGAATTTGTAATATACTTTTACAAGCGATCGCTTGTAACACCGGGTCGTACGTTAAATCAAAGGTTCGTAACTCAGGGGGCAGTCTCTTTTCCAATGTATACTTTACTGTTGACGTGCTGCTGATAACTCAAGTTGACTTCCTGCTGATAACTCAAGTTGACGTGCTGTTGATAACTCAAGTTGACGTGCTGCTGATAACTCAAGTTGACGTGCTGCTGATAACTGAAGCTGAAGTGTTCTGACAAATAGATTGAAGTGCTGCTGACAACTGAAGCTGAAGTGTTCTGACAAATAGATTGAAGTGCTGCTGACAACTGAAGCTGAAGTGTTCTGACAAATAGATTGAAGTGCTGCTGACAACTGAAGCTGAAGTGTTCTGACAAATAGATTGACGTGCTGCTGACAACTCAAGCTGAAGTGTTCTGACAAATAGATTGAAGTGCTGCTGACAACTGAAGCTGAAGTGTTCTGACAAATAGATTGAAGTGCTGCTGACAACTGAAGCTGAAGTGTTCTGACAAATAGATTGAAGTGCTGCTGACAACTGAAGCTGAAGTGTTCTGACAAATAGATTGAAGTGCTGCTGACAACTGAAGCTGAAGTGTTCTGACAAATAGATTGACGTGCTGCTGACAACTCAAGCTGAAGTGTTCTGACAAATAGATTGAAGTGCTGCTGACAACTGAAGCTGAAGTGTTCTGACAAATAGATTGAAGTGCTGCTGACAACTGAAGCTGAAGTGTTCTGACAAATAGATTGAAGTGCTGCTGACAACTGAAGCTGAAGTGTTCT
Organism: Achatina immaculata; assembly: GCA_009760885.1. Taxonomy (NCBI): domain Eukaryota; kingdom Metazoa; phylum Mollusca; class Gastropoda; order Stylommatophora; family Achatinidae; genus Lissachatina; species Lissachatina immaculata. The sequence goes on along the minus strand of CM019720.1, from coordinate 64,825,409 downwards.
GACAAATAGATTGAAGTGCTGCTGACAACTCAAGCTGAAGTGTTCTGACAAATAGACTAATGTGCTGCTGACAACTGAAGCTGAAGTGCTGCTAGGTCTCATCTTGATCTTGGGAACATCTGAAAACATTTGTACAGTGGGCCCTAATTCTGTGCATCAACGTTCTGATAACATCGTGTAGGCTTCACTAGCTATAAGTTCTAGGTGCTTTAATACTGCCACATCATGCCCCACATGGCACTACTGGCTGACATTATCTGTGCAGGAATGCCACTAATGGCTGACATTTGCAGGATTGCCCAAATTTGCTGTTAACCACAGATGCGACGCTGAAAGTGTACACAAAGTCACGCAAGCAACAAAGGTTTTATGATGGTTAATGAGCATGAGTCCAAGAACTTGAATGTCGCCAACAGTTGCTGAAAGTCTGTCAAGAAACACCAATCTTTCTCTGAATCAGCATTTGCTGATCTGTGGTGGCTTCACATTGTAGTAATTGCCTTCAAGTGTGGGATGTGATACTCGCTTTGAGGTGTGGAAACAGTGGGATGACGATTAGCAATCAAGAAACAGCTTCAGGATGTCTATAGGTCTGAAAGATTTACCTTCCTACAAGATGCCGACGGTGCGTTGTTCTTGCACTTTCTAACTCCTGCAGGTGAAATATGTTAGAAATTTTGGACGCGATTCAAAGAATGGATGAGTACTGAACACGCACAAAGCAAATTTGGTGAAGTGTACAGGACCTGGCGATCTGTGGACGTAGCTTATGAATTTTTCCCTCCCTTGTTTGAATTTTACACTTAAAAAAAATTTAACTCCAGTAAAAGTTCATTTGAACTTCATTGGATCAGTTCTTTATATCGAATTTTAAAAGTTTAATTATATTTTTAATATGTATGTAAAGTTATAAGCACAAAAACCAAGTTAAGACTATTCAATTGAAATATAATATCCACCCTCATTTATGCATGTGAAAGCTGGAAAACAACTAAAGAAATAGACAAGAAATTAGACTCTTTCGAAAACAAATGCCTAAGGAAAATACTCGGCATCAAGTGGAACGAATGAACAATGCAGAGATAAGACAGATGACTGAACAACAACCAGTCTCATGGGTGATCAGGAAAAGGAGATGGACATATGTTGGTCACGTGATGAGAAGAAACGATCAGAGAATCCCAAAACATGCTATCGAGGTCAAAGAAAAAGAGGCAGACCACGTGAAACTCTAAAGAGGACATTGTTAAGAGAGGCCAAATTAATAAGCGTAAAATCCTTTGATGAGGTTGAAAGACTCGCTGAAAACAGGAGAACTTGTCGAACTACTTTAACGGCACGGGAAGGATATAAGATATATAAGATAAGATATGTATGGACAGTATGTTCATGTGAAATGTGTATATATGCGTGTATGTGAGTGTATGTGTGTGAGTGAGAGAAAGCGAGTACTCTAAGGTGAGTATGTACGCATACATGGGCTCGTGTATATAATATATACGCTTGTCGGTGCTGCCATTAGGTAGTGTTATCAATTATGGTGCAGACCTTACAGTGACGTACTTCAGACTTTTCAGTTTTATACAAATGTTTTTTTTTCTAAATACTTTTCTATCCTATGCCTCTGTATAAAAACTGAAGTTGAAAATTAGTGTTATTATTATTATTATATTCGAGGAAAGGGAGACGCCAGTAATTAGCCTTGGCTTGGGGTTAATATAGCCTGGCAATGATTCTGAATACGCGTACTCATATGAACTTTGCTGGAAGTAAGAAAAGAGTCTGTAAAATTTGAGCAAGGGAGGGAAAAATTCATAAGCTACGTCCACAGATCGCCAGGTCCTGTAAACTTCACCAAATTTGCTTTGTGCGTGTTCAGTACTCATCCATTCTTTGAATCGCGTCCAACATTTCTGACATATTTCACCTGCAGGAGTTAGAAAGTGCAACAACAACGCACCGTCTGCATCTTGTAGGAAGGTAAATCTTCCAGACCTGTGACGTGTAGAAGCTGTTTCTTTTTTATGATTGTTAATCGTCATCCAACTGTTTCTACACCTCTAGGCAAGTATCACATCCCACTTTTGAAGGCGATTACCACAATGTGAAGCTACCACAGATCAGTTTAGCCAGTCAGTCATTTGCATATCCCTTGCGGAACTTTGCCTCCCTAACAGCTCTCCTGTAGGCCTCTCGGTCGTAAGCAAGATGGCCTGCTGCTGATGCATCCATTTGCAGGTTATCAACGATGTCTTGCAGCCATCTTTCGCCTTGGTCTTCCTCTCTTTCTTTTTCCCATTATGTACCCTTCCAAGACGGTCTTCTCTAGATTATCATGATGTTTAATGTGTCCAAAATATATACGTTTTCTTTGTTTAATCCTCTTTACTAGCCAGCCTTCTTCAATATTAAGTTCTTGTAGTATGGATATATTTGTTCTTTTTGTGTCCATGGTATTTGAAGAACTCTTCTGTAGCATTTACATTCAAAGACATTTATGTGTTTCTCAGCTGTTAAGTGTCCAGGTCTCACAGCCATATTTTGCTCTGGGAAAGATACATGCCCTTAAAAATCTGATTTTTGTAGTTCTGTCTGTTCCTCTCCACAGATTCTTTAGTTGTTTTACTTTCTGAAGAGCGATAGATGTTCTCCTTTTAATTTCCCTCATTGTATCTCTATTATTAGTTAGTAGTGATCCAAGATATTCAAAACTCTTCACTTGTTCCAATTTTTCGTCATTCAGCTGCCTTATTTGTTTTGTCAGTTGTCACCAGTTTAGTTTTCTTCGCATTAAGATAGAGGTTTTGTTGTTCACTATTCTTACGGACTGACATAATTAGTTTTTCCATTCCTTTTTGTGTTGTGGATAGTAATACGGTGTCATCAGCATATCAAATCTCTGGTATTTCATAATCTCCAGTAACAGATCAGTTAATGGCAGCAAATGCTGATTCAGAGAAGGATTGCTGTTTCTTGACAGACTTTCAGCCAATTGTTGGCGACAGTCAAGTTCTTGGACTCATGCTCGTTAACCATCATCAAAGTTTTGTTGCTTGCATGACTTTGTCTACACAAAGCATCGGAGGTTTGCAGTAAATTTTAGGCTTTCCTGTCAGTGTTGACATATATCCCGTCACACTACGCTTGAGAGAGAGAGAGAGAGAGAGAGAGAGAGCCTAACGATGGCAACAATATATGACGCTATTTAATGCAGAATCTGGCGCCGAGTTTTTGTCCTCAAATGAACGCTAGTATATGTTAAGTTCTACGCATGCGTTAAAATGATAAATATATACACACAGAAAACATACACACACATATATGGTCTTCAGGGAAGTGCTTTAAGTTGTGCAGGGAGTTCTTCCAGGCTCAAACTGGATGGCCTTGACCTAGTAGTTTTTCCAGTGAAGAAAAATGACAGAAACTTTGGCCTGTCTTCTGACATCCCGGGAGATTTATGCTCTCTTGACATTTATCTCAGCTTTTTCCACCACCGATTATCCTCCCAAGTTCTCTTGTCTGTTTAAGTCTCACATCTTCTTCGCCTTCTTTCTTGTTCATATTAAGTTCTTCATCTCATGTGTATATTCTTTCTTATTTGCTAACTCTTTTATCTCTTATGTGCTGACGTTAAACCTGGCAATCAATGCAGAGATGGTAAGAGATATCACAAGTTAATGCGCTTTGAGTTAAAGGAAATTTTAAAATCCCTAAATCACGCACAATCTTAGAGCTCCATAAAGAATAATAATTGATAATAAGAGTTTATACGATTGAAGAGGGGTTATTTTTTGGAATAAGTTCGTTTTGAGATTCAGTTTCCGTCAAGAAAAAGACTCATCATCGTGGATTTCCATGTAAACAACAAAGTAGGAGTCTAAATGTTGATATATAGCAGACACGCCTGGACAAGGTCTTAATGTAACAGCAAACTGCTAGCATCAAGGTATGTCAGTTGTCTCCCCTAACATCAACACAGATGAGGAAACGTAAGTTGTCCATTAATGGCAAAAAAAAAAAGAAGGAATGATGGTGTAGGTTTTTTTTTTTTTTGTTCTTTGTTGTCCTTTTCATTGTGGAGACCTTCAGCGTACGAGGACACCTGCAACTTGATGTCAGGACCAGAGTGTCACAGAAAATATGTGGCCCATAAACACATGGCAGGAAGTGTCTGGGGACAAGAGAAATGTTTATGCTAAGCTGGTATACTTCCTCTCAGGATTAGAACCTCCATAAAGAACGAGACCTTGACCCAGCTAGAAGGTCAAGGTCTATGCGCTGACTTGAAGAGAGACGTGGGTCGTGTTGAAGGAAGCTCCATAGATTTGCAGGCAACTTCGAGAAAAGTATATATTTGTATATATTTTTGCAGAAGTGGGTGAGTCTGCGTGAAGCTCTTCATGTGAAACTCGTATCTTGACTATTCTGGACATTTGTAGAACAATGTACAGGATCTCGGATATTATTACAATCACACGGGGCCTCTATCATCACTGATGTTTATATTATGAAAGTAGATGGAGGTTTATGGCTCAGTTTTTTTAAAAAAAAGATAGAAAATGGACAGAAACACAAACACTTGGTTACATCACCGAATGCACTCGATAGCATCACTGAATGCACTTGATGATATCGCTGAATGTACTTGGTAACATCACTGAGTGCACTTGGTAACATCACTGAGTGCACTTGGTTACACGCCAGTGGGTGCGCTAGGCCAAACTGAAATGTTCAAAATAATACAAACACAGTGGCATTATTTTCTGTAATCTCCCTGTAGATTTATATTCAACTTCTCTTATTTCGTGCCATTCTTGTAGACGCCCGTCAAGCAAAAGGGATCTGTTGCTGGCTGCCACGAGGCACGGCCAAGAACTGTTTATGTGCTCCATCACTGAGTTTATAAAAGTTGTTTTGCTGCTGTCAGTTTTGTGTATGCTGACTGTTTCTCTCCTGGATGGTTGCTACGCCGGTGGTTATATCACGTGACACCACTTGTCTAGGTAGTTTCGGCAGACAGCTTCTATGTTCTGTCTCTCACTTGAGTGCTATGTCTGGCTGTCTCTCAACGTGAGTGCTATGTCTGGCTGTCTCTCACG